>JAODKM010000106.1:1269628-1288828 GCA_026780845.1 Petrocephalus sullivani | reverse complement strand
TGCGGGGTGGGGGGAGCGGGGGGGGGGGAGGCCCACGGGGGGGGGGGGGGGCTTGGAATTAAGGGAGCGAAGGAGGCAGCCTCATTTGAGCCGCTTCTGCAACTCACGCTGAACGTCGCTCTGTCATTTGCCGGCGTTCCTGAGACGCGGTAAACACTCGACGAACTTAAATACCGAGCGCGTCGAGAGTGCAGCTGCATTCGTATTTTTAGACACTGTCACTTAAGATGGTTTGTAGCGGGAGGGGCCCTTTTTGGGGAGGGGGGGTGGTGTGTGCACACGTCTCCACATTGATCTCCCAGAGAGGCATCTGTATCCCTGCTATGAACAAGGGGGGGCCGCTCCCAGACTGCAGAACAATGCTGCGACGGGGAGCAGGGTGGGCTTCACATTGCACATTCCGTATGCAGGGTGCCAGGACCACTGAGTGGCCCCTCCGGTGACTGGATCCCCATCTAAATGTCTTTCAATCGTCTCCATCTCCTTTCTCTGAGATATGATTAAATGTAGAGTTCTGCTGGAGATCTGAAAAAGTAGAATGACTTCTCATCTTTGATTTCTTTAGATAAAAGTAACCCACTACATTTTTTACTTGCCTGGTAGGTTCAGGTTTGATTAGAAGTGGCTGTGCTTGTTATTTTAAATGCTACAGGAAAAAAAAAACATCCCAAAAGGCTAGAGCTGGAAACCCAGCAGTGCGGGAAGCTGAAGGTCAGGGAGGAATCAAACCGAAAAATAGAAATTGCTGACTTGTTCCATTTGATCACGGTGTCTTGTTTGCACTCCGCAGTGATTTACACTCACGCTCTGGCTGCATACGTGTGATTTCTGTTTTTAATGGCAACTGGAAGCCAGGGTGAGTTCCTCGTGTACAGTGCTGGGGCTCATCAGTCCATAGCCTGCCGCTGACAGTGTGAGCTTTGGGAGTGTGTGTGTGTGTGTGTCTCTGTCTGCGTGTGCACGCTGCCTGTGTGTGTGTGTGTGTATACACATGCTGTTTTCCCTGTCTGCTGTGCTCCCTTGTATGTGTAAATCACTGTGTCCTTGGTTTATCTAAAATAAAGGGGGGAATTTGGGGGGGGGGGAGTGAATTGAAAAATGTACTTCTGTTTGCTATACAGGCCCCCTAGTGGCTAAAAATGGTGCTGCACAAAAATAAAACCCTCCCCTGCCCCTCTGTCTGGGCAACAAAGCAGTTCCATCCTCCCTCGCTTGTTAGGCTGCAGCAGGTGACCGCGAGACTGCGCTGCAGAAAAGCCTTTCAAAGGTGCGCCGCGCCACCGGCAGCCTGCTCCTTCGTCTCGGCCGCACATATATTCCTGTTGCACTCTACGCCGGAGGTGTTTGGAGTCGCTCGCTACAAAGGAATCGCCGATGAAAGTTTTCGGTTTAGTTCCCCCTGCAGCTGTAATGCGGATAGAGCCCCGCACGCTTGCTGAGTGCGCATTTCCGTAACGCGGCCGCTGAACTGCATTCTCAGGCCTGTGTCGCACCGATGCAGGCAAACAGTCTTAGCAAGGCACTTGGGAGAAACACAATAGGGAGATTAAAGCAAATTTATAGTATAGATGCTATTAAAATACCTTTTTTATTCTGGCTCTATGCCCTGGAAGAATGGCTGCAGAGCCCCCTTGTCTCAGATTTTTGAAGGGAGAGCCCGTTACAGTTTCCCTTGAGCAGAGACTCTCCCTAGGTAATGGCCATGCCTGAGAGGAGACTGAATCACGGAATCCCCCCTTCCCCCCGCAGTTTTTATTAACAAATGGGCATCGGGGCTGTTCTCTCAGATCTGGTGCCAAGCCGCCGCCCCCAGGTGACAGTGTGCTCATGATCAGTGTTTGCTGCTTAAGCCACTTCTCCTCGGGGTTTCGAGCAGTTCCTGTGACCGTGGGAGCAGATGGAGGCTGTCTGCTAGCTGGCGGACACCACCACCGGCTGCAGCTGCTGTCAGCCTTCTCCCACCTTCTCGCCTCCAGGCCTCTTGCTTGATTAGGAGAGTCAGACCTGTTGCGCTCCAGTGCTGTGGTTTAAAGCCTGGTGCTCTGTCCATGGTGCTGAACTTCCTGCTCCTTGTTTATGGTCTGGAACGGCCTGCTCTGTGTCCGCGATGCTAAACAGCATGCTCTCTGTCCATAGTGCTGATCTACCCGACATACATCTTACGCAATGCAAAGGCTCTGTCCATGGTTCTGAATTCATGTGTTCATGGTGCTGAACTGCCTACTCTGTGTCTGGCCCAGTGTTGTGGTGCTGTTCTTGGTCCTGAACAGCTGACTCGGGGCTATAGCACCATGCTGTACTGGTTAACAGGGCACTGTATTGATTTGGACTGAGTTTCCGTATTCAACTTGTGGCTAAGCTACCAATGTGTGTGTGTGTTTTTTTTTTTATTGGGGTATTTTAATTTTTAATTTTGTTCAGACAAATGCTCACGGCACACCTTTAATATTCTTTGCATTGAACAAGGTCATTTAAATGCTAGTCGACTCCTTAATTAAAGCTAAGCGTCTGTGCGAAAAGTCCGCGTGCTGTGCGTTGTTTATGTAAGATGAGTGCTGAGATGGTACCACAGCGGCCTGGCTGTGGGAGGGACGCGGCGCACTGAGCCCGTGCTGTCAGACCGGACAGTTGGTGGTGGGCCGTGAGGGGCCACGTGGCGCGGGGGGGCGGGGGGCAGCAGCGAAAGCCAGCTTGTTACCTTTATGGGGCCCGTTCCCTTGAAGGCTCTTCAGGGAATAAACTGATAAAGGCAGCAGTGGGTTATCTGCCAGATGTGTAATACAGGCAGGCCGGATATGTTTCTGCCTGCGATAGGATCCTGCGAGTCCCCCTTTCTCCCTCAGTCCCGGGTCGGGCCTCATGGCCTCAGCTGTGCAATGGGCTGTTTGCAGCAGAAAGCTGTAGCCACTTGCTATTTAAAATGTCAGTAATAACATCTTGCTGGGGGCTTATTTCCCTGAAGGACAGGCCGTGTAACTATGCTCTGTTACCACAAGGAGACCAGATGGCTTTACTACAGCCATGCTGTACCAGTCAAAACATGCAGCGCTGTGATGGAAGAAGTGTGTTTATGCACAAGCATCCACAGGCTGCTGCATATCTATACGCTTCTGTATCTTACTATTGATTCAATGTTTAATTCCCATGGTAAGTAAATCTCTCATGTAAGGCTATGTTTGCCTTGAGGGTGGAGCTTGTTTATCTTTCAGGAGTTTACACATGGATTATTTGGTTTGTTGGAGGCGGCTGGGAGATGGATTTAGTATTCAGCCAAGAATGTGTCGTCTCATCAGAAAGCAGTAAGGAGCCGCGGTCTCCTACAAAACAAATGGGCTGTTCGGAGTACGGCTCTGCAGCTGTTAGCTACGTGCTGTCACTTAGTGGCTGGCTCCGAATCCGCAGGAAAGACCCCCAGAGCACCTGTGCCCCGAGGAAAGGACAGCCTGTGCGCTGTCCGTCATCCCTGGCTCCAAAAGCGGTGCCACAAGAGGGATCCTGAACCTCTGTTGCTACGGCAGCCCTTCACTATGCCCAGTGGGGACCCGCTGCTCCCCCTCCCAGCTTCCTAACAGACAGTCCACGTTTCAGCTCTGGGAGCTGGGAGGGAGCAAAAATGTGGACTGCCTGGGGGTCCCCTAAGCCCGGACTAGGAAACACTGGTTTATAAGGCAATGTTTGTGGTCCAGCTGGTGACTGTGCCCCCTGGGTGGGGGGGAGGGGTGCAGGTTACTAAGAAGTGGCTCTGCCTGGCCTACCTGGCCCTGATCTTGTTGTTCTGGCCCCCAGGCATGGGGCGTAATTTGTCCTGGTTACAGTGTAATAAAATTGGGCCCCAGATTCTCGGCAATCGGTCATAAGAAGCTGCGGCGTGTGCCTGAGCGGCATGTGGCCCCAGGCCCCGGGCCCCGAGCCCCGGGCAGTGCCGGCCCGTTAACCCTCCCCCCTCCACAGCTAGGCCCCGGTGCTTCTTCAGGACACGGCAGAGAAGCGGTGGACTGTTTGTGCTGCTGCAGCGTCCGAGTGCCGTGTAATTACTGTGTAATTAAAGGAGCCGTATGTGATCTCCGGATCAAAGGACTGCCAGCGTGTTCAGCCCATATAACAGCTCGTCTCCGCCTCCCCATCATTCAGACCTGTGCCTGACATCTCACACCGCTCATAGAAACCAAGTTAGTGTTTATCTGTTCCAATTCCAAGGCAAACATTCAAGGCCGAATGCCCTTACCTGGTACTCCGGTATGCTGTTTTTCGTTTGTGAGGTATTATTTGGTGTCCAGTTTGGGTTGGTGGGTAGGAATATCTGTCCCTGTTTTTTACTACAAGAAGGTTGTGGGGAGACATTAGCTTGTGAAACACAAGCTGTTTGAAGAGGGGTCATCAGACATTAGCAGAAAGATTCATATTTATGTAATACTTGGCCTGCCCCAGGACTGTGACTGAGACTCAGTCCATGTTCAAGGTAGAGTCTTGGGGAACCTATTGGTCGGCGTCACTGGAAAACTCTTTTGTCTGTTATTCTCATTAATTAGAGAAACTACTCTTCCATCTTATACCCAACACTAAATAGCCCAGGGTAGGCAGTAGTTGCCTAGTGACATGTAGCCGACCAAAACACCATAATTTGCCTGAAGAGGGAAAGGCACAGAGTGCCTCCGAGAAGGAAAATTTAAAAAGAAAGGTCAGACTTAATTAATTTTTTATCTTTCAAATGATTGGTATCAAAAGCCTGTAATCTACATTATTTTAAGTGTCAACGCAATCAGCTCACAGCCTGTGCAGCGAGAGGGACCAACATTACCTCCTGAAGAGATTTGCCTACTTTTTTTACTCGCTCATTGAACCTTTTCCCCACGCTTTCATTACACTTGAAAGTACACATTATTTTACCTCCCTGAAAACACAAAATAAAATTCATCCCACCCGACGGCTCTCTTTCAGTCTCCCAGGTCCTCGGGATCAAAGCGTGGCCTTCGAGAAGCACTACCTCTTTTCTTGGTCCACGGCAGCACTGATCGTCTGCAAAAGATCATTTTGTTTCAGCACTGAACTGCTTAGAGTTCTGATTCAGGTACAAAGCGGCTTCGCCTGGATTTCAGAGGTAAATGCTGAGCTTCTGAGCGCAGTGTGACTGAATCAGAAGGCAGATGACGCCCTTTTCCATCCAGAGTGCTGCCCTTTAATTACTGGGCATCGCAGAGATGCCAGCTTCCTGGTCCTGCCCTCCTGGCCGGGCTCCATGCCGTCCCAATGCACTCACCCGGACTGCCGCTCAATTTCACCTGGCCTGCGGTGACCCCCTTCCAGCTGCTCCTCCTTCCCCGCTGTACATCTTACTTCCTTTCACAAGCATCGCAATTGGCCACACCCACGCTGAACCAGAAACCCCCCATACTGGATATTTATTTTCTTTAAAACTCACAGTGGCATGATGAAGACCGATGGTAGAAATGAAGCTGTGCTCCCATTGGCTTCAATCTGCCAGTGATTGACAGCTTGAGGGAGTCCCGCCCACCATGGGCTTGAAAGCCTCATTTCTCTCATCACTGGGAAATTAAATCCAACACCTGTCATTTATTTACATTACTGTGACATCCTGCCCCCTCCAAGGATCTGTGCACCTTGCACATATTGCTAGTGGGACCCAGTGTGCTGAAAGGTGCCCGAAATTGGTATGTGCACTAATGCGTTATCCTATTAATGCAAATAATGTAAACATGTTAATGTGGTTGCTCAGAGGTATGGGTGTAGGCGCCTCTCTTTCACTTTAATATCGAAATAAATGGACCTGCTGCGAAAACCAAAGCTGCGGCTGGATGCAGTCCTCCAAGCACCGTTTTGCAGGCATTTGCACACGGCTTTTGGAGTCCAGCTGACTAACGGGCCGGTTCAGGACTGCGGCGTCCAGCGCGACCTGCTTCCTGCCGGAGGCTGTCGCATGTGCAGGAGTGAGGACAGACTCACGCACATTTCTTGGGAGTGTGAATCACCGCTGCCAGCGTCGCTGTGCGGGGAATGGGAAGGAGAGATGTGTTATGCTGAAAGACAGCAAGCAAGCGGTGCGGACCAGAGAAAATCCCTCCATCTTAGCGTTTAATTTTCAACATGCTGGCGTCTCAAACCTGTACTGCTGTTTTCTTGTTAGTAGTTATTTTTTTATTTTAAATTTGAATGTTATTGTCTCAGTAAAGCTTCAGTAGCTGTCACTGCGTGGTTTTTACTGACCTTGTTTACAGGTGGAAACCCCCTCAGGGTCTTATAACCCGGTCAACGGCGATTGTTATGAAAGCCCAATGTGGCACGATAGCCCTCTTCTCTGCTCCGTCCCTACCCCTAACCATGGAGAGGGAGGAAGCTTGCAAGGCCACCAGGCCCACCGAGGGGCAGCTAAATTCAGCCTGGCGGAGGTGAGGGACGCCTGCGATTGATCCAGAGAACAGCCAGTCGACCGCACCCGTTATAAACGGGCTGGAGTCTGATTACCGGGGAGCTGCGAGTCACACTCGGATTCCGGCTCCGAAACACAATGCCGTGCGACCCTCGGCCAAGGAGACGAGGCGGTAAAGTGTTCGCTGTCCCCTCAGCTCTGGTCAGTACCGAATCAGAGCGGGAGGACGTGATACGTGCCATTATGAGTGTCATTAGGATCTGCTCTAATTGTTTTAAAGAGACGGTACACCGAAAACATCCTTCCCTATTGATCTGAATCTGTCACCTACATGTAATTAGTGCCCCTGATTGTATCTTCAGTTATTCCGTACTCACATGCTTTACTGACTGGCAGTGCAGGGACTGATTGCTTTGGGCGTCTCCGCGCCTAACGGGGCGAATAAAGTGCCGTCCCAGATGATACCGTCATTTTCCTTAAAGTGTGCCTTTCATAAGCTAATGAGCTCTGCCAGCTGCGAGAGACAGGCTTTTCCATTAGCATGACTATGCACTTGGATTTAAGTATGTCTTGCTCTGTACTTGGTAATGTGTGGTATTTAAATGTTTCCTTTGGAAAGCCTCTGTTGGCATCAGTATGCGGCTTTTGCGCCCGCCCGCGGTCGCAACCGTGGAGGGGGGGCTCTGTTGCTGGTCGTCCCACGCTAGAGCTCTGAGCTCACAGAGCTAAGGTGTTCCTTACATCCTCCTCCTCATCCAGGAGGCCTCCCGAGAACACTAGAGCAGAGTGACCAGCTAAGGTAATTGTTTAGTATTACATGAACTCTCCTGATCCACATCTTGGAGGGTTTCAGAGTATGAAATTGTCAGACCAGAAAACTCATCTTGTCTTCACTGCCACTGCATAACGTAGCTATACACCTGCAAATGGATGTCCGGTGCATTACAGTTAAAGTTAACATAACATAAAGTTAAGGTCCTCAAAACATTATACATTAGTCATATATTACATATCAGCCAACCTCCAGAACATGTCTGTTACAAACACATTGGTGTGCAGTTGGAGATGATACTTTACCATGTGTGTCAGGATTCATCCCTTCGACGTCTGTTTCCCTGTTTGGCCAGCTGGTGTCACTGGCCATCTCGTTTGGCGTGCCTCACAGGCCCTAGTGTGTTCCCCTGTTTCCTCCATAGACTGCCACAGGGCTATATGAGCTGAGTGTGCAGCTGAAAACCTTCCCTTCGACATTGTTATACATTTTTAGGTCACCTAGGTTAATTGTTCTTGTATTTCAGTTCTGGTCTTTGTTTTTGTGTCTTTGGTTCTCGGTTACCCTGCCTGTGTCTAGTTTAGTTATGTTCTGCTTTCCTGTGTTCCCACAGTATCTCACTGTATTTCAATCTGTAGTGTTTTTAATTATCCTCACCAGTGTCTTGTTTCTCAGTTATCGATGTTTGGTTAATAGGTTATGCGCCGTCCCTACCCCTTGGCGAGCCCTCTTCTCTGCGCCGTCCCTGCCCCTTGGTGAACCCTCTTCTCTGCGCCGTCCCTACCCCTTGGTGAGCCCTCTTCTCTGCGCCGTCCCTGCCCCTTGGTGAGCCCTCTTCTCTGCTCCGTCCCTACCCCTTGGTGAGCCCTCTTCTCTGCGCCTTGGTGAGCCCTCTTCTCTGCGCTGTCCCTACCCCTTGGTGAGCCCTCTTCTCTGCGCCGTCCCTACCCCTTGCTGAGCCCTCTTCTCTGCCCCTTGGCGAGCCCTCTTCTCTGCTCCTTGGCGAGCCCTCTTCTCTGCCCCTTGGTGAGCCCTCTTCTCTGCGCCATACCTCGCATCCAGTCACATACAGTACCCACTAATTTTGGGTTTCCAGCAAGCAGTGATTCATTCTGGGGGAGGGGGGGGTTCCCCTACATTTCTAAGCATATCACACCCCCATTGTGGGCAAGTTCCAGCACCTCTGAATACAAACTGCAGGAAATAATTATCCCAGCAACAGAGCAGAACCTTCAGATGGTATGACATCCACGTTTGGGTGAAAGGCAGATAAAAACACCATCCCCCCACAGCCCGGAGGGAAATCTGGGGATTAATTAGCTGAGACGCACATTTACCTCGAACAGCAGGCCAAGACTGGCCATCAGTTGGGGGGGGGGGATTCATCTCTGAACGCTGATTCATTTATGGGGGGGGTAACGCATCCCTGCTCGCTGAAAGGCCAATTTGTTTGTTTCCCCGTCTTTGCAGATTGCCTTGCCTATGAGGAATTTATCTGTGTGATGCTGTATTCGTGGGGTCCTTCTGCACTCCCCTCCCCCTGCCAAGTGCTTTTTATAGTTAAAATAGAGGCCTGACTTTTGATTAGTGTTATTTGTTAATGGAGAGGGGCGTTAGGAAGGGGTGGGGGTGTGATCGCGGTGTGGCAGGGGTGTGTAGAGCACAGAGGTATCACCATGTGTCTGACGGCATCTCCCTCGCTGGGAAAGAACACAAGCACAGGGGCTTGTTTTCAAAGCCCCTTTCTTCACCACTTTGTGTGAAACGAGCAGCTTTGGCATCATGTGTGTAATAATCCTGTCTGTTTTTCTTGTTGTGCCGGTGTGAAATGTTTGGGAGTTTGCTTTTTTTCGGCTCATTTGAGTTTTTTTTTTTTTTATTTTGTGTCACAGTTATGTCCTGCTTCTTTTTGGTGCTTTTGAGGTCATAATTTAGGTTGGGCCTATTTAAATCACCGTAAGGTAGGCTTTCAGGGCAGGGATCCTGGGGATACCTGGCTGGCGTCGCGGGTAACTGTTACCGTGGCGTGTCCTGTGGAGGGCGCCCTGGGCCAGACGCCATACACTGGGGATACCTGGCTGGCGTCGCGGGAAACTGTTACCGTGGCGTGTCCTGTGGAGGGCGCCCTGGGCCAGACGCCATTCACTGGGGATACCTGGCTGGCGTTATGGGTAACTGTTACCGTGGCGTGTCCTGTGGAGGGCGCCCTGGGCCAGACGCCATTCACAACTGCAGCTTGTCTATAAAGGATGCTTCCTTAGCCTGGCAGCATGACCCCGAGCCTGCAGTGGGCCTACATGGCAGCAATTTTATGAGGGATAGGGTTAGGGTTAGGGTTAGGTAGGGTTAGGGTTAGGTAGGGTACGGTAGTCGTGGCAGTACCTGTTCCGAGTTTGTCAAACTAACATAAAACAACACTCTGGCACGCTTCTTCAATATGTGACTCACGTAAAAATTTGGATTAATAATTAATAGTAACGTACAAAACCAACAGACAGTCTTTAAATGATAGTTTCCCTCTGGGAGGAAACTGGGACCCCTGTGTATTTTTGGGATAGTCTTCCAGCTCACCGCTGCTCTGTGCTAATAACACATCTAATAATGTATAATGAGAGGTTACTCGATTGATTGACAGTCATTCTGTCTCCAAAGCCGCCTCATGCTAATTAGCTTTGTTAGTTGTATTATTCATATAAGTATTTACACTTTATTTCCCGTCATCTGCTTCTAAAATCCATTATAATACGCTGCTCTGAGCTGAAGGACTTCGGTAGACAGCGGCGCAAGAAATAAATAAATAAATGGAAAGTTCTATAAAATCAGGAGCGTGTTTTACAGGGTGCCGCCCAGTGATGACCAGATGATAGAGCAGATCTCCAGCTTGAGTGTAATTATGTGTGCAGCCTTGGGGAGGGGGCGGGGGGATATTCCTTTCTGCTAAGTCTGGTTGGCCATGGGGGGAACATTTTCAAAATTGCATTGAACAGATCCTCACACTGTGATCTGATCCTGGCATGCCATAAACATTTTGTAAGCACGTGAAGCTATGCAGGTGAGGAGATGGGATTCATGCCAGAGGAGAAGCCTCCTCACGGTGTCAGGGGGGGAGGCACCTGACATCATCACGCGCCTCGGCGTTCCCGGCGAGTTGCATGATTGGAGGCTGAACAGAAACACACAGATGGTGTCTTTTTATAGCGGCGTGCAGGTGTTTTCACCAAAGGCTTCAGCGTTTCCCAAAATATCTGCTTTGAACTTCTTAGGCACTTTTGGATGCAGCCCCATAGTGGCAGATTCCTTATTTATTTTTTTGATCTGAGGTGGAGCTAAGAATCTAATGGCGGCATTCCCCCCGGGAATCCCAACAGGATATCTGCAGGAAAGAGAAAGGGAGCGTGGTTCATCCGCCATGGTCTGCCGCGGGGCATTAGAGGCTCCGTCAGAGGCCGAGAGGTCCCGTGCCATACAAGCGCTGGTTCTCGGGGAAGCACATGTCTGTCACGGGGCATTAGAGGCTCCATCAGAGGCCGAGAGGTCCCGTGCCATGCAAACGCTGGTTCTCGGGGAAGCGCGTGTCTGTCGCAGGGAATTAGAGGCTTCGTCAGAGGCTGAGAGGTTTCGTGCCATGCGAGCGCTGGTTTTCAGGGAAGCGCGTGTCTGTCGCGGGGAATTACAGGCTCCATCAGAGGCCGAGAGGTCCTGTGCCATGCGAGCTCTGGTTCTTAGGGAAGCGCATGTCTGCTGTGGGGTATTAGAGGCTCCATCAGAGGCCGAGAGGCCCCATGCCATTCGAGTGCTCCTTCTCGGGGAAGCGCATGTCTGCCACGGGGCATTAGAGGCTCCGTCAGAGGTCGAGAGGTCCCGTGCCATGCGACCGCTGGTTCTTGGGGAAGTTCGTGTCTGCCACGGGGCATTAGAGGCTCCGTCAGAGGCCGAGAGGTCCCGTGCCATGCGAGCGCTGGTTCTTGGGGAAGTTCGTGTCTGCCACCGGGCATTAGAGGCTCCGTCAGAGGCCGAGAGGTCCCGTGCCATGCGAGTGCTGGTTCTCGGGGAAACACGTGTCTGCCGCGGCAGTGGCCGGCAGATGCTCTATTTATGCGCTATTGGGGAGAGGAAAAAAACAAAGACTGTAAGGAACGTCAGCTTGGGAATCAGTGTTTGCGAAGAAGCCCACAGCTTCTCCAGCCGATCTCGAGCCCCCCCGCTCCATCCTGACCCAATTCAGCCACTGGTAGGTATAGCTCTGAACAGGATAAGGTTAGTCTGTTCATACAGCTGTCTTCCTTGTTCCCAGCAAAGGCTAGTGTGCAGGACCAGGAACCAGAGCACCGGCGAGAAGATCACAGGGTTCTGAACTCGCACGCTCCTCCGAAGGGTAAGACGGAGCTGTAAATCTGTAGCCAGGCTCTGGCCTGTGCTACGTGATGAATGGCGAGGTGAACTCACGGGGGCAAAGCATTTACTCCTCCTGTAAAGATGACTTTTATAAGGTAAAACCATTAATAATCTTATTGAGGCCACCTGGAAAGCAACGGGCAGGCTCCTCTTGCCAAGGGGTGACACCCATTAGCAGGAGCCAGGTTCGCTGGCCAGTCGGGTGCTTTTAGGGGGATGTGGAAATTTTCCCAAGGGGTGCCGATTGAGGACAGGTGTGCCTTCACTACAATATGCAACCAGGTAAACGGCGACGATGACCCAAATGTTACTGGGGGTGCATTTCAAGGCTAATTTGTGCTCCTTGGGACACAAGGGTGAGACTTCTAAAGTACCAGGAACAAGTGCCTCTAATAAGTGCCAGAGGAGTGATAATACGTAAAAGTTTCTCCAGAACTTTCCAGCAGGTCCTCAGTGTAATACTAGCATTGACTCCATCTCAGCGGCCTATAAAGTCATTAAATCAATTAACTACATCAGTCTAATTTAATAAGTGAAAAGACTTCATATTTGATATTTTTCTGCTGAAGCACATATTACTCATACACAGCATTATGGATTAGATTAGATGATTAATTAAGGGTGTAATTAAATGCTGGCTTGATTTTTACTCGTTTGCGTAATTAGATTCATAGGTTAGAGTTGAACCACAGGAGAAAGGGGGTACGCTGGAAGAGGGGGGCGTGGAGATGAAAGGGTGCTGGGAGCAGTGGGAGGTCAACAGCAGGGAGTGCTTCCTAATGGAGGGGGGGTGGGGGAGACCACCTGTGACAGTTTTGCTTTTGGTTTTGTTTTTTTTTTTTTGAAGAGGGGGGATTCATTTTAATGTCATGCTGTGTCCGTAGCTTCTGGTTTCCTGAGTCACAGTAAATATTGTACACCTGGGGCTTATTTTGCTGTCTAATTAGTGAGCGATACATGCATATACAGCGTACATCTTAATTAAGGCATGTTGGAGATGTGCAGGAGCCCCCCCGGGAAGTGTTACCGTGCAGAGCCTGGGTGCCGGGAGGCAGCACGCCGCCGCGCCGGGTGCTATTTCAATCGCGGCCTTATTAGGAGCCAGCGTGATGTCATTGCGAGCCCCGGCTCCACGGGTCTGCCGGCGAATGCAGGCGCGGGGCTGGGAAGCAGGTAGATGTGTGATCTTGCTGGTGGGCGGCGTGCACCGCGATAATGAGACGCCCGCGTGGCGAGGTTTGCCGGAAGGCAGGGGCGAAGCATTTGCTCAAATAGATTGGTGAGCCATCTCTTTGTTTATTGAGATTTGGGATTGGGTGGAATGCAAGGGTGCTTTGTGACTGAATCCTTTCCTGAAATCAGCAGATGACACATGAGTCTGTAACAGTAATACTTAGTTTAGCATCTGACACCCCCCCCCCAACATCCTCAGGTGGTGACTGGGACAGATCAGGAGCAGAGGCCCCACATGGACAGCAGACAGGTAACCAAAACATTACATGAAAATGCTGTGGCCAATAAGACAAGGAGCAAAGGGAGGGGCTGGCAGGTGTAGGTGGGTATAGGGAGGTTATAGGTGGGTATAGGGAGGCTATAGGGACACACACTCACCGGGCTGAGGAGCAGGAGGTACACTCACATGGGACCACACAAGACTCTGGAAGAAGAGGGCCAGATAAGCACTTGGTAACCTGACATACATGTACAATTCCTCACGGTTTTACCGGCTTTGTACCTCGGTTAATCACAAGGTATGATGCAGAACAGCTGCCAGTACTCAAGCGAGTGAGCCTCAGGCGAGTGAGACCGGGCGAGGGGGGCGTGGCTGCAGAGAGCGAATGGGATCCATCCTCACACTATGCTGATCCCATTAAAACACGTCACACGTCCCCAGTATAACAGCAGGCGTTTCCATGGATGGTAATTGCTGAACTAAGATTTGAAATCCCTCCCCCCACCCCCCACCATGCAAACTCATTTTAAGCACGTCGATTTCGTGACGAGCGGTCAGTGAGGCCATCGATTGTATCGGAGGCTGTAAATATTACAGGACATAAGAGAGGCCATGGGCTTATGGCACATTTGCTGGTGGAGGTGGAAATGAACGCATCAGAATGGCAGCTCACCTAGATCCCCGGACAATGGTGACCTGTCCACATGGCTGCTAGCAATGCATCTGGATCAGTGCTGATGCCCTTTCCAGAAGATGCATCACACAAGACAGTGTAAATGAGGAGTTATAGGGTTTTTCTTACTCTTCTCCATCCCCGATAAACATTACAAGGCCTGTCGTTCGTAATTGAGAAAAGCAGTTCTTCTCTCGCAGTAATTAAAGACCCGAGTCGTTTAAATTAATAAGCGTGATTAATCAATGAAAAGCTCACCTAAAAAAGATTACATCTAACCACAGAAATGGGAGAGAGGTCTCTAAATGTGACCTCAAGTTTAATTTGAAGAAGTGAAGATAATTTCTGCGGTAATGAATTGACTGGAAGGTAGACTGCTCCCATCAGTATACGACATGTCACGGGGCAGAATGCCTGATTGGATTTTTATTTTTTCCGGATTTCATTAAATGTTGGCTTTGTACTGCACTGAAAGAGGAAGTCTGGGCTCTCAAGTGTGTTATGGCACCTGTTATATTTGTGAGACCAGTGGCAACGGTGAAGCACGCAGATAATAGCATCATTCACCGGATTAATGGGTCATATTCAGGCAACTGTGTTACTTTGCCTTTTAAGATCAGGAAAGCTAATGCACATACTGCACCATGTCTAGGTACTCACACAAACTGGCTGCGTATTCATAAAGCATCCGCTCAAAGGAAGCCGTCGCCAAATAACTAATTTTAAAGTTTTCGTCTCATTTTAATCCCCTACATTTTTCTTTTGGTTAGTCTGCAGGTTTTCTTCACCTCCTCTTTAAGAAAATATGTAAACATTAATTTTTTTCCAGGCTGTCACCAGTGTGTTGTTTTTTTTTTAAATATTAATACGCAACAATTTCTGAGACTCAAATCAATTCCCATTCTCACCCAATTTGTTGATATTAAATAATATAACCAATTTAACTGCCTGTCAGTCAAGGTGATCGCTAACCAGAGCAGTGTGAGGAGCCAGCCTACACCTTGCACCAATTTTGTGTCAAACCCTGCTAATTAGGACGACAATGGGAGCCGAGGTAGCGGTAAATGCCGGAGGGCGGAGCCGGGGACCGGGGCACAGAGATGGACCACGCCGACGTGTCACAGGGGCATGAAATTATGCATAATAACACTCTAAATTATATGAAACTAACCAACTCCGCCTAATAAATGGCTATGAAATCTGACATAATTAACTAATATACTACAAACCAATTTAAGCTTTGCTGTAACGGAAATTCTTTAATGGTGACTAAGTGTACCGCCGCGCCGAATTACGTATGGTGCTGTTGGTGTCCAATTAAAAATCTCTTGGTTTCTTTTCCAGCATCTTCTCAGAGAGTCCATGTTATTGTGCGTGTGTGTGTGTGTGTGTGCGTGCATGGGTGTGTGTGTGTGTTGTGGTCACCGCGATGGATACGGAAGCACATGCTTAGTCACACCGGATCCTGTTATGCAACAGCACCCCCGATGGCGAGCTTCTGAAACCACAGTCCGGGGAAGAGCTAGGTCCCTGCCTGTACGCTGCTGCTCCCCATGTCATAGCCACTCTGTGCCTCCTGTCACGTCTTGGAGTCCAGAAGGGGCTGCCAAACTCTCTAAAAGCTTCTTTGTTTGCCTGCCCCCCCACCCCCCACCCCCACACGCCCATGCCAGCAGCCCTAGGTCATGTAGGACATGTCGTATTGTCAGGGGATATGATGCTGTGTACAGTTCTGCCTTTCATATCTGTCATCTTTTGTTTATTTCCTCCTATCCATGAACTGGAGTCTTTCTGTGTGGATGTGACCTGGAATTCAGTAGTATAAATCTAATCCAAATTCCCGCCCATCTCCCATAATGGGTTCTCCTATGCAGGGTCTCTGCGAGGCTGGAACCTATCGCAGAAACACCCGGCCACCCCCTGATGGGATGTCAGTTAATTCACAATCCAATCTGCATGAACTTTGTATATAAGTCATTGGTGAGTTACTTTGCCAAACAGCAGTGCTTCTCAGTGCACAGTTGTGTTTCTATTTTAAATCTTTCTGTAATGCTCTGGCTGTTTAACACACCTTTTAATGCTGGCTGTTTTATTGAGTTTAATGTTCGTTATTTCGTGACTGTATTTTGAGTTAGTAAATGTATGGTCTGATGTGCCTGGTCTTCAAAGGGTTCATACAGCAGTGGTGAGCACCAGTAATGAACTGGGATTGAGACATTTCAGAATAATGGTATCTTGCATAGCTTTTGGCTTAAGGACAGTGGAAATGTTAACTCTTTGTGTGACAGTGGGTTTGCATAGATCACATTTGGGGACCCCTAGAGTGTTAAACCTGAAACTTCCTTACTTCCTTACATTTTTTAAGGTCCCCATTTGGATAACCTCAATTTTGATAAAAAAAAATCTGGGAATGCAACAAAAAAGTAAAAATGCCAAAAGTCTTGTATTGGGGTTGGTTACTAATGGTTAAGGTTAGGGCTGGGTTGGGGTTAAGGGTGTCGTGATTGGGATTAGGGTTTTTCCCATACAAATGAATGGAAGGTCCCCATTTAGATAGGTGCACGTGTCTCTGCATGTGTGTGTGTGGATTATGTATACAGTATATTACATTGTGAGGACCAAATGTCCCCATCATGAGATAAAAACCTGTTATTTTGAAGTTGTGGGGACCATTTTATGATTAAGGTTAGGGGTGGGTAGGAGTTAAGCTTGTCATAGTTGGGATTAGGGTTGTGCCAATAGAAATGAATGGTCCCAATGATTTGAATACATGGGCTCTGTGTGTGTGTGTGTGTGTGTGTGTGTGTGTGTGTGTGTGTTGGTCCGCATTGCGATTGCTGCCGCCGCACTCCACATCTCCAGTGCCTGGTCTCCTGAGTTTCTTGGGGGAGTCTCATGTCCCCGTCTAGGGGGGTCCCACTTTTGGGAGCCTTACCTGAGTCTGGCTGTGGCACGGGAAAAAGAACATGCGATATCATGCACCGAGGGCAGGGGGCGCCACCGCCCGCCATCTGAAGCCTGTTCCTGTTTTGGCTGTGCTCACAAACAGCCATGGCGCCTGACAGTTTTAAATTCTTAAAAGACCCCATTTCCCCCAATGCAGATATCGCCATATAAATAATGCATTCGTTTTTATTTATTTATTCATTATGGCTTCTTCGTAGCTGTACGGTGGTCTCTTCCCTCTCTGCGCCTCTCCCATCCTCTCACGCAGATACATTCCCTCCCCCTCGCGAGTTGGCAGTTCCTCCATCTCGCTTTGAAAAGTCAGAGTGCTGCCGTCTCTGACGGCTCGGGACTCTCGCACGCTCCTCTCCACCTTGGTTTCAAGTAACTCTTACGAACATAACTTACAACTCTCACTTTCTACTAATACTGGACAGTGAATTAACAAAATGAGGTCCTACAGGTGTCTCATAGCAGCTGTGGCTGCAGCTAGCATGGCGATCTTAGAGGACTTACACCTCTGATGATGGGATTGACGATCATTAGTTATTAGCGCCAAAAGAACTGCTTTAGGTTCTGGATAGTGTCTGAAATCAGCCTATTTTTGTGTACTCACAGTTCAACATCAAGTGATGGGTTTGTCATTTTTGGGGTCCTAACTCAAAAAGTTAGGAGTTAGCAGCGTGGGATGACAGTGACCCTCCCCAGCTTCCAATCCGCAACTCGTTCCTCCCCAGCTAGGGCTTAGCAGTGGCTCCCGTGGAATGGTTCCCAAAAGGAGCCATCGGCCCGCTGATCTCCCACGACCAAGTGGGTGTCGGCAGGAACTGCATCGAAATGGACCCCAAAGCAGACGAGCAGGACGAGCCCAGTCTGGTCTGCAGATGCCACAGGAAGTCTTCAGAGCAAATAATAAAACAGAAAAAAAACTATTTTTCCTAAAAAGAATAATAATAATAAGAATAAGAATAAAACTTGTTTACACGCTGTCGAATGGTAGCCTCTTTAGCTAAACAGTGAACCATCGGTTTTGAGTGCGTTCTGGAGCTGAAGAGATTGGTGTTTGTATTTCCCGTCTTTATTTACTCGCTTAGATCCCGCTTTATCCAACAAAACACCCGTCAATACCTCATTTATTGCATAGATAGTTATCTATTTGTCTGTACTGAAAGCAGCTGGAGTTAAGTACCTTCCCCTGTCGCTCTCTCTTTTGATCTTCTCATTTGATCCTTGATGTTTCTGGTAATAATTTCAGGGCCTTAGCCACTTTGCTACCTGCCACTATGCCAGTATCCGGCTAGAGCGATTTCCCGTACAGGCCTTATGAGAATCTGCATCATTCACACAGAGCGCCCCCTGCCTGAGCAGTGGGAACAGCTCTATGGCTGCGTTGAAACCCTGCAGGGATGCTGCCACTGTTTTAGAGGCTAGAGCACTACAGCTAAGCCTCAATTATTATTGTGGGCAACCTAAAACGATGCCAGGGCCTCGTTATTTTATTAACACAATGGTCTAGTGTCCTGCATCAATGAATGTATTCTCTCACTCCCTTTCAGTTTTAAATGTTTTTCTGTTCTTTCGGTCACAATACCTTGCTGTTGCCACAAGCAATTACCGTTGCTAAGTGACTCTAGCCATGTTTGCCTAGGAAAAGAGGGTAACGATCCTTCAAGCGTCTTGAGATTTATGGTCCCGAAGAAAAGAAAGTTTGAGATTCATTCCATACTTGTTTACCCAGTCGAACTGTGTGTGACAATTTAATTTGAAAATAGCACTGTTCCATTTATAACAATGGTACCCCTGACACAAATTGCAATAATATTTAAAAGCATTTACTGGAATCAACTAAAAATGAGAGTTTGAGTTTGTTTGTAAGAAACGCAATCTGTATGGGGACTGTATCGAGCTGTGGGAATCCTGAGGGGATTTTTCTTGTTGTAGAGTGATGGCTATCCAGTAGGAAGCCTCAGAATGCCCAACCAAAGTTCCGAAATAGTGCCCCCCCCCCCCCCAGGGAGGACTCCTAACTCTTGGTTCCAATAGCATCTGAAGGTGAGCACTAGCACTCTATTCCCCGAATGGGGCATCATTACATCGATCCCCTCTTGTTAACCAAGTTCTAATTTCCTCTATCAGACGGAATCCAACCAAGGTTTTCAGCCCCATTCTCAATGTAACCTCAAACTTTTTTTTTGTTCAGCGGTTAGATCATCCCTGGAGGCCAAACCCTAGACTACAGATTTTTGGGTTCTTTTCGGTCACATACAACTGACATCCTGTGAGGTCTCATTACCGAAATGTGGGCAATTTTTCGAAAGAGGTTAGATTGCATCACTCAAGCCAAATGCAACGACACCAGAAAAATCAAGCAGCACATATCTCATCCTCCCCCGCCCTGGACAGCAGATTGCAGGAAGCTGGTGTTGTCTGGCCTGTCAGGGATTAAACCAGGAAGAGTAGAGTAAATTAGTAGAGTTAGCATGTTAGCATGAGGTGTAAGAAAGGCAGTGCAGAGTAAATGTTAGCATGTTAGCATGAGGTATAAGAAAGGCAGTGCAGAGTAAATGTTAGCATGT
>JAODKM010000106.1:1211488-1227348 GCA_026780845.1 Petrocephalus sullivani | reverse complement strand
CCGGGCGGCGGCCCGCGGTGGGTCCCGGGCGGGTTTCGGCCGCGCCCCCCCCGTCGGCTCCCCCCCCCCCGCCACCGCGTGGTTCACGAATTTTCTATGGACCCCCCCCCCCCCCCCACCCCTAAAAATGCCCATTAAAAAAGTGCACACGGATCTTTATAAGATGCCACTAAACAGTCACTGACTGCGCCGTTATGGTTTCTCCACTTATCAGATCGTTTCCCACCAATGGAGCGTTGAAGTCAACATAAACGTGACTTAACAAAGGGTCAGTGGGGTAGTAACATATTTTTTTCTCATGAAAACTGAAAAAATTATAACGTGTGGATGCTTGATTTGTTAATTACTTTCACTTTAATCTGCTTCCTTGCCCTTCTGATTCTGTGATTCTGCAGCATTATTAGGGAAGGCATTAGCAACAAAATATTCGCCAAACACGCATTTGGTGCGTGGCATGACTTGCTGTGACTGATCTGAATTGTAACTACGAATGAGTAAAAGTCGTTAACATGGCTGAACATCTCCTCAAATGGCCACATAGCTAGATGTGCTGCTACTTATAATACCAGTATTTATTCTTGTTGTTATTTACACATGTTTTATATTACGCTGGAAACAGCTGAGAAAGGGTCCCCACAATGTTCTGGAAATTCCTGTATCTGTTTCCATAATGTCACCTGGCGGGCTTTAGGGTTATCGCTACAGCGGTATGTAATTGAGCTCGCTTGTGAACAAGTTTTCCAGCTAACGAAACGGCAGTGCGAGCGTATCAGACTGAAATCTTATTCTCCCTGACACCTGGGGGTGGATTTGAGATGAGCGTGTGCGCGGAGCAGGCGGAAAGCTAATCAGCTAAAAAGCCAACATATAGCGTTTACCATTCAAGACAAATCCAGGGATCAATTAGGATTAAATGGAATTGCAGCATGCTTCAGTAACTTGTGTTATTGGGCTAATGTTGTTGTTTGTAGCAGCATGGTTTAAGAGTATCCTCAAAAACAATTCACTTTTCTCCAAGTAGAAGACAGAACTTCCTGTTTAATTCTATTTTTAACATTCCTCCATCGTCCATAACCAGTTATGGGTGGGGCGGGGGGGGGGGGGGGTAATCAGGTTTGAGGCACCCCGGAATGGATGCTGATCTATCACAGGGTGTTCACTCACTACAGGCAAGGCGAAGGGGAAACGAGACGTTTCACACGTATTGCCAGTGAATATATGACATCATTACCGTTGTTCGGTAGCGGCATTTACCGCTCCGCTTGTCCAAATGGAGGCGTGTAGGAGGGATTTGTTTTTTAGAGATCTGAGCCAAGAACATGCGCATAGCTAGTCTTAGAGGATCTGGGCGCAGATGTGTGAGTGATGATCCGAAAAGACTCTTACGGGTAATAATTTAAACAATCACAACTATGCAATGGAGCAGTACCTTCCAGGGGCAATTATTCGGTGTGAATTCTGTGCTTTGTGTTGTCTAATCATCTTGAAAAACGACAATAATTTTGAGCTATTGTGTTTCTTTTTTATATATGTGAGAGGTTAGAGAAGTTTGTATTTAACCCCTCTGGGTACAGGCAGTTCCCAGGTTATGAATGAGATCCATTCCCTAAGTCTGTCTTTAAGTCGAATTTGAAGGTGAGTCATAAAAATAAGAATACAGTACATAATAACAATAGCAATAAGTGATAATAACGGTAGCTACAAAGAATACTGGGCTGTATCTCAAGCCGACGAACCACTGAAGCCGCACGATGTTTTCACGAGCGTCGCAAAGTACCCTGTGCCTTATTCACTATGAATTGTTGTATTTAATCTAAATTTTAACATTGGCTTTATAGCAGGTTGGACGTTTGTAAGTACAGGTTGTCTGTAAGTAGGACATTTTTAACCCGGGGACTGCCTGTACTCAATTTGTTGATCATATATACACTGACATGACATAAAAAAAACAGCATTCGGCTTTATGTCAGAAAGAGTTAATTGCGCCGATGTGGTGATGTGGGGTAATTAGTCCACTTGCTGGGTGAGCCCTTTCATCATTACAGAATCTGCAGTCACACAGACAATGGGCTCCATTTGTCCTCCACTCATCCAGCAATTCCAGCAACTTGTCACCAATATAAAGATACATTTATAGCTTCAAATGCAGGGGGAAATCATCACGGGAAGCCCCTTGCTTGGAGGTGCCGCGGCACCTCACTCGAGAAATCGACTACAAAAATCCAAAAATATATGTGTCATAATTTGTACGCATGATAAGCAAGTCAAAAATGAATAATTATTTCGGTGTCGATATAGAATAATGCTGGTCTTGCTGTGCCGAGATCTCTGGACATGATTTATCACACCCCATCTGGTCTCTGGTGCTTTTGGAGTGACCAGGCCCTGGGAGGGGTTTTCTGTGAGAGAGGAAAATTGGTCCCAGAGGCAGCAATAATGATAATTTTTCAGAGGAATGTACGTAATTAGTTTTAGATTCTGTACGCTGGCAATTGTATTCTGATAACCATATATCAGAAATACTATTAAAGAATAATAGGCCTTATTCAGGAGGGTAACAACAGGCTTTGGAGTCGAGGCTCCAGTGACGACTTCCGTCTGCAAGCTAAGTGAAGATCAGGCTGCCCACTGTGACTAATACAGTGCGACATAAAGACTGCAGGACTTCAGCACAACTTTCCTTATCTGCTTCCCTATCCAACAGGGCTTTGCAAATAAAACACCCCCAGCAGAAGGCGAGCGAGACCTCTCCCCGCCCCCTGGTCATCTGGCCCTCGTGGAAACCTGCAACATTTGCTCAGCTGTGCCTCATGATATCACTGAGATGGCGATGGGACCCTGATACGGCACCAAACCGGCTGAATGCTAATCTGGCCGACACCATACTGGCCGAATTCTAACCTGGCCGGCACCATACCGGCTGAAATGCTAACCTGGCCGGCACCATACCGGCCGAATACTAACCTGGCCGGCACCAAACCGGCCAAATGCTAACCTGGCCGGCACCATACTGGCCGAATGCTAACCTGGCCGGCACCATACCGGCCGAATGCTAACCTGGCCGGCACCATACAGGCTGAATGCTAACCTGGCCGGCACCATACCAGCTGAATGCTAACCTGGCCGACACCATACCGGCCGAATGCTAACCTGGCCGGCACCATACAGGCTGAATGCTAACCTGGCCGGCACCATACCGGCTGAATGCTAACCTGGCCGGCACCAAACCGGCCGAATGCTAACCTGGCCGGCACCATACCGGCCGAATGCTAACCTGGCCGGCACCTGGCTGAATGCTAACCTGGCCGGCACCAAACCGGCCAAATGCTAACCTGGCCGGCACCATACCGGCCGAATGCTAACCTGGCCGGCACCATACCGGCCGAATGCTAACCTGGCCGGCACCAAACCGGCCGAATGCTAACCTGGCCCTTTCTCGGATGGCTCGTGTCTGTAACTGATGGGGAGATCCATGTTCTTTCGGGCCTTGTTCACACGTACAAGGGTTTTTTTCAAGAGCATGTCAAGCCAATAGGTGGCGATATAACTCGGACCATAAGGCCGTGTTTGCCAGTCAGAAGCCCTATTATCAGATCTGCTAGGCTAAAAACAGCTAATGTAAATGGTGAGTGCCGCACACTCTGGCGACAAACAAAGAAGATAACAGCGCACACTGACGTTACAAGCCATAAACTCGGCTTTCCCTGTCCACACATCAACGCTGAAAACTGAGTTCACCCTGGACAGAGTTTTACAAAAGCGGTTGCGTGTGGACGAAAGGCCATAGAAAAAGCTACATTTTTAAAAATACCCATGTACATGTGGACAAGGCCTCAGTGCTGATTGTGTAACATGGTATAAATATGCACGCAATCTATACAGGCCACCAAATTTCAGAGGAAATCCCAATTATCTCCAACTACCCAGCACAGGGACAAGGGATACCCTGGATAGCATAGCCCTCCATCTCATTCTAAGGGCAAATTCTGAACGCTGGTTCAGTCCAGTCTATATTTTTGGACTTTAGGCAGACACCAGAGAACCTGGGGAGGTTGCACATAAACGCCGGGACGAGAAGCAAGCTCCAAATGCCGAGCCAGGAGTAGGATTCAAGCCCATAGTGCTGAACCTGTGAAATTACAGCGCTGACAAGGTCATCACGTAAAATCTGATATTTAGAACTTGCCAGGAGGGCTGTCACACGTCCATGTTCTTCCTAATTGTTTCCCACAATGCAGCTCAGCGAAAACATAAAGGCGTCAAATAATTGGGCCGTTCCCCAAGCCAAGAGAACATCATTATTTAACATATCAATAATGCAGATTCTTCTCCTCCCTGTTTTATCCCTAAGTTTAAAACTCTGCTCAAACCTTCTGCGTTTTTTTATGTAAGTGGATATTGTGGTGAAAACTCTATCTTGGTTTGCTGAGGGATGGATTTATGGCCTGGAGGGTGTAGGTCAGGGGGAGGGGCCATGCTGCTGATGGGGAAATCTGAGTGACATCTTGTCTTGGGCCAATTTTCCTGCCTGTTGTCTGGCTGACAGTTAATTACGGTCCTTTTTTTTCCCCGCGTTTGTTAAAGGTGTGCCATGTTTTGTGTAATCCTGCACGTGGGAGGAGCGGGGGGGGGGGGGGCTGCTGGCGATTGAAATGAGCAACCTTGAGTGTGTTGTTTGCAGCGACGGAGGAATCAATCCCGATGATGACATTACACATTGTTAAAAGCGATATTATTCATTCCAAAGCCACACCTCGACTGCAAAAAACAGCACTTTATAGAGTCATCTGACGTGTTCAGAAACATCTGTGGAAGATGCCTTGAAGGCTACAAGAACATATAATACTTTTAAGAACATGTGGTTATTCTCTGGCCGGGCGAGGTTTTACGATACTGGCTGTGTAAAGTGATATTTCTTCCTGGAAGTCAGTGATAAATATTGGTTTAGTCTTCTGGAGTGCAGCACCTTTTTCATGGTAGCTGCCCGTACACCACTGTGGGGATTCACTGTAATATAGTAATATTCTGCTTTGCCTGCCTCTAATTCCCTTTTGGTTAGGACAGAATCAGGTAGATGTGTTTCTGAGAAGCAATGTTAAGGTTAAGTAATGAAAACAGAGACAGGGGAGGGGTAGCTCCACAAACATCGCCCCTTGTATGAAGCACTATCAGTGCTGGCTGCAGTAGTCAGTAGTATTACGGGCTTTAGGGGGGGTCTCGGGGGAGATGGGGGCCCTTGTACCCTTCAGAAAGGCAGGCTGCCAGATTGTGATCTGTAAATATGGACAAAGGTTGGCATTATAGAGCCCATTCTGGGTAATCATGTCCGGTGAGCGCACCATAAATACAGTGACAGTCTTTGCGAATCAGCGCCCAATCCGGAACTGTCTTCTTGCAAGTAATACTGACAAATCAGATTTGATGCCCTGATTTAAGTGTCAAATTATCAAATATAAACAATGCAGATGTGAATTTAGAACAAATTGCCCCCCCCCCCCAAAAAAGTACACAAACCTTGTTATCTAAATTATATATTAAACACATACAATAGGAAGTACCTCCCCAGAAAGGCCAAAGGTGCCATGTTCTCAGACTGAGAAAAGAACAATGAAAACAGGGATAATGCAACAGTGACCCTTTTGAAAACTCAATCTCTGCTCCCACAATGCTGCCTTTAAGGGCCACAGAGCATCTGTCTGATGCAGTACCACCCCCCGCGCCCACCCTTTCTCCCCGGCCGTGTCACTCAGACGGGCTCTTTGGCTGAGGAAATAAGACGGTGGGCTGTGGCCCGACCCGGACTTCCCGAGACAATGGACCCTGGAGCCACCTCGCCTCTCCCCGGCACGGGGTGGCGGCCCCATTCCGTCCCTGTGCGGTAAGGATGTCGCTGGTAATTATTGGCACCAATCAGTAAAGGCTGCTGTCGTGTTATCACTTATTTTGAATCGCCCTGTAGTATTTATGGACTGATTAGAGTTTGCTTCCAATAATATTGTTTTATTTTTTTTAAGAAGGAATGGTCCTTCCCTTTTCTTAGGAATTCATATCAGGAAGGAATGAATTCCATCTTGCATTTTCTGTAACCATGTGTCCTACTCAGTGAGTATGGGGGGTCTGGAGCACATGGGCACAGGGCAGGGAATTACCCAGGATGGGGCACCAGCCCATCACAGGGCACACTCATACACCATTCGCTCACACATGCACATCTACGGGCAATTTAGCAACTCCAATTCACCTCAGCATGTTTCTGGACTTTGGGAAGGAAACTGGAATACCTGAAGGAAAGCGAACCGGGAAGAACATGCAAACTCCACACGCATGGAGCCACGACGGAGACTGGATCCCTGGTGCAGAGGTGTGAGGCAATGGTGTTCACCACTGCATATACCCACACATATAATGAGAACGAAATCCCGGTGGGAATTCTGAATACCAGGGACAGTGTCTATCCTGTAATTAAAATGCCAGCGAAGGGACGGCTGCATCTGAAAGTGTTGCCATTCATAGTGGCACTGAGGAATGATTCACTTTAAACCCCGCGATCGTCCGGGTGTCATGCAGTTTGAGCCCCTGGGTGACTTTGCCTCTATCTTCACAGGACACTCGGAGACTTTCCCATTTCCAACAAGCTTCGGTCTGCATCCTCCGAGGTGAATCTGACTTCACCACGCTTTCAAATAATATCACGCGTTTCGGGTTCTGGAAAGGAAAAGCTGCAGAACTAGAACTGGCAGCGATATCGACAGAAAAGTTTCCGAAGCTTTTATTGCCAGGGCTCTAAATTCAAGCCAGTGTGCAAATGAGAGGGCAGATGATCATGAGCCGTCACTCTTAACGACCATTAGTTCATTACTATTGCAATCTTACCGCAGGCGAAAAGCTGATGTATCTTCAATTAAATGCTTCTACTTCTTTAGACGGACGGCTTTTCAGCTGAATGTTTCAGTGGCTTAATAAATATATGTTCATCTCAGCCCTCAATTGTAAGCCCACTTTAAATGAGAAAAATCACTGAGCTAAAATGCTAATGGTAGTTTACAAATTCTGTTTGCATGAACAGAAGAATATAGGGGGAGTAAACCGATGCTTGTCAGTGTTTCTTCTTTTCATTTCACTTCTTTTCAAAAGCCCCCTGCTGTGTAGATGCTGGCAGCCTCACAACTCCATAATTGTGGGTTCGAGTGTCGAGTCTTGGCCACAGCTCTGTGGATGGTGGTTGCGTATGTATTACATTGTGGGCACCAATATGTCTCCAGGATGTAATAAAGAATGTCTGCAAAATATGATAAAAAACCCTGTTAATTTGACCTTTTCGGGACATTTCCTCAGTTCCCACAAGGGGAAAATTAATTTTATAAAAACCTGTGAATGCAATCAAAACATTAAAAATGTCAAAAACCTTTGCTGGGTAGGGGTTAAGGTTATACAGTAGGTACAGATACCTAATCTCACTCTCTTTCTGTGTGTGTGTTTTTCTACTTTTGAGGACATCTTTCAGGTCCCCATTTGGATGACCTCAACTTTATAAACATCTGTGAATGCCATCAAAAATCTAAAAGTATCAAAAGTCTTGTATTTGGGTTGGTTACTTATGGTTAAAGTTAGAGATGGATTGGGGTTAAGGGTGTCATGATTGAGATTAGGGTTTTTCCCATAGAAATGAATGGAAGGTCCCCATTTAGATTGGTATGTGTGTGTGTGTGTGTGTGGACATATTTATTTAAAACCAGTTATTTTCTACCTTGTGGGGACATTTTTTTGGTCCCCGTAAGGATAACCTAAATTTTATAAAAATCTGTGTATCAAAAAAGTAAAAATGCCAAATCTCATATTTTGTTTGGTTACTTATGGTTAAGGTTAGGGCTGGGTAGGAGTTAAGGGTGTCATAGTTGGGATCAGGGTTATGCCCATAGGAATGAATGGAGTGTCCCCATAAAGATAGGAATACATGGTATGTGTGTGTGCGTGCGTGCGTGTGTGCGTTTTCTTCCCGTGACTCGCAGATTGGCAGACGGATGGACGAAGGGTACCTTTGTGAGGGCGTCATTAACAGCGCGGATACTTCCGTATTACGTCGGAACGTCCCGTTTAGCTTTTTCATTAAACGCTTGTCCTAGGCGCGAGCCAGCCGCATTGCGGGACCGTACCGTTTAAAGTAAATAGAAAGCGGTGCACGATTGCCATAGGGCATCTGTTTTGTCGGGATGGAGAATATTATAAAATAATACCTTGTCTGTGCAATCTGCATATTTCCCAACAATCTGTTCTTATTTCTTCATAATATTAGTTGAGGGTAATGGTGCGTGTGAGAGACAGGAGGGACTATGACAAAGAATTATAGATTGAAAAATCCCTTCAAAAGTTCACAACTTTCTGAATTGCCAGAGATATTTTTAATTTAAAAATCAAATCAACTGTCGAGTTAATAAAGAATAGAATGGCAGTTAAATAACACGCACTGCACTTATACGTTTGGACCTCTGACAATATTGCATTTGACGACCAATGTCTTCATATTTTTTTTTAATCAAAAGCAGAAACCAGAGCATAAAGGTAAAGCGTCGATAAAATAATCCATCTGGGACTTAATCCACGTCTACGTGTCTTCATTAGCGTTCAAGTCGCAATACTTCATTAGGATGTAAAATCAATTCATTTTGGAGTGGGGTTTAGTTAATTAGAGACAAATCTGATACAATCGGTGTCATTTGGTAGGTATCACTAGCCTGTTTGTTTGTTTATTTATTTATTTATTTAGACGGTTATTACGTGAGTCCAGTTAGTAAGCAAGCAGTTAATTGATACTGCGTTAATGAAGCCCAGCTGTGCGCGTGTGACGCCGTTCATGATGATTGGAAGGAGCCGTCTGTCGCTGTTATTTTGTGGATTCCCGTTCACTGTCTGCTCCCCATGGGCAGACCTTATATCGGTGCCCTTAACCCCTCCTGATCTCTGCCGAGATCACGGCCGTCAAGTTTCCACTCAGAAGGGAACGGGAATCATTGGCGATGTGGCGGTTAGACCGCTGCATTTCCTTCTCAAAGGCCCAATACCAGCTCGGTCCTCTCTGTGGTTTTTCTCTCAGTTCACAGTAGATTGGTAGAACATTTCTGGAGGTGGCATCACTGGCTGATTGCATCACCTTCGGAGTCATAAAATGACAGTAGATTCAGTGTGATTCAGAAAGTACTAGATGTTGCCTACTGTAATACAAAGAGTTCTGAATCAAAGTGTTTAATCCTGGACAAGTATTCATGGTAATAGGTATTACATGCGGGCGATCTATGTTTTTCTGTAGGCCTAATTGTCAGTGCTGGAAAGAGCATTGTATCCAAATAATTTCCTCAGGGATCAATAAAGTATACTGAATCTGAATCTGAATTTACTCTTTACTTGCACGGAGCATGGGTGTGCCAAGGTCACTGCTAGAAAATTTGGGCCACTTGAAAGTATACACCATCGGACCCCCAGACCAATCCAACCCACCCCCCCATTACAATGCCTCTGGGGTATGTTAATAGTAGCCAAAAGCTTTCAGTGTTGTTAACCTTTACACCCCCTTTGATTAACCTTTTAACGAAAGTAAGGAGTTGTAATGCAGGGAATTATAACATATTATGAGATTTTGCCCAGTCAACGAAGTTCATAGGCATTCTGATTCCTGAAAGAATGCCGGTGAAAATGGTAGCCCCCTGATCAGTGGGGGGGGCGCATCCCCGCTTTGCGAGCAGGATAAGGCCAGACTTGATGTTGTGAGTCTGCTTGACATTCGTGGTTTAGCTTGATCCAGTTCTAATACAGAAATGCCGTGGAAGATCTACTGGCCCCCCGCTCCCCATTTTCATGAATACTTTCAGGTCTGTCTCTTCTTCTCTTTGGAAAATCACTCAAGGTTGCTGTGCCAAGCCAGTTAAAATGGAAAAAGCTCCCATGCGGTCAGAGTATGTCACGCACACAGACTGTCCTGTTGTGCTCTTATAGTAAAGCTGGCGTTTTTCATCACAATTTACCGGTCGGAATTAAAGGCACCTTTCAAAATTTTTCTCCTTCAAGTAAGTGGTCTGTTTGTGATTATATCTTTCCAGAACACCAATCAGCTAATCCCCGAGAAGTGTGAGCATTCATGTAGTTTGAGAATTTTCGGCATAGCGCATGTATCAAAAAGGCTAATGAAGAATGATTTCAGTCTCCGGGTTTTTATTCCTGCCTGATATTCTGATATTTGTCAGTGGCCACATCTGTGTAATATGGTTGTGTTAATATATCTTTGTAGGTTTGAACTTCTCTGATAACTCTGATTGAGAGGCAGGAGGTAATCGCTATCTGTGGCCATTTAACTGTTTAATCACAGTCATACGTGGCAATAGCACTGCTCAGGACTGGTAGATTTTTGCGAAAAAAGGTATTTGCACCAGGTAGTTTTCTCTCATTAAAATACGGGCCTAGCCGATACCCCCTGAGCGCTAAGGGATGCCCATGCCATGTCCTCCATTAAGAGAAATAAATTGTGCCTTGTTCCCCACAAAGGTGAATTGCCCACTTTGACCATCATCTAATGACGTGATTTAATTGGTTCATCCTGGACCGTTTTCCCACTGAGCATTGTTATTCATATTTGTGCACAGAGTGAGCTTTCGGTGATCCAAAAGGCCGGAAGATTCTTCATCGCACCTGTGTTCCTCCCAGACGGTGGACCTAGGAATGGTGAGGCTGCTTACGATTGGATAGTGTAGTGTTGGGCAAAATTACGATGCAGTCATCACCCATAGCCTTTTCAGGGGCACAGTGGTGTTCAGATCATGAGGTTATGTTACGTTACTGCCATCCTGGCTGCCTCCTGCTGCCACCAGCCACACCAGAAGGTGATAGCTGGACCATTTAATACACTTACCCCAACACTAACTCTGTTACTGTCTGCAACTACAGTATAGTGGTACTTGCCTGTGACTAACTGGGTATATTTGGTATTTGCTGTGTTTCTTTGTGCATTGAGTTCCACCCATTGCTCCTCATGCAGTTCCCCTCTGTGTTGTCTCCCAGGTCACACACACACACCACAGCAATCCCATTTCACACAACTGAGTTTCCAAACTTGAATCTGTAGTAGGGATCGACTTGCACAGGCCAATATGGTAAATGGTATTATAGTACTCTGGTAGATCTCCTTATTGATACTTAGACCTGTTCTGGGTTTTACAATGTGGCGGTGTTATTGGATTTAATAACACATTGTTCTTTAGTGATGAATTCTCTTTGTTCTGGTGTGTATATGTGTGTGTGTTTGTGGGGGGGGGGGGGTATGTATATATTACATTGTGGTGACTAAATGTGCCCGCATTATGATTAAAAACCTTATTTTGACCTTGTGGGGACATTTTTCAGTCAAGGGAAACTCAACCTTTAAAAATCTGTGACTGCAATAAAAAGAACCTAAAAATGCCAAATGTCTTTTATTTTGTTTGGTCACTTATGGGTAAGGTTAGGGCTGGGTTATGGTTAAGGTTGTCATAATTTGTCCCATATAAAATGATGTATGGTCCCCACAAAGATATGGATACAAAGGCGTGTGTGCAATTTTATGTATTGGTCTGTATCCTGGGATAATTAAATCAAATTTGTGAGCTGAATTTATGACCTACATAGACAGCAATGATTTCCTAATCTGGGTATTAGTGTCTGAATCCTTAGTTCTGCTGGGTCATTCTAACGTACATGAAAGGGATCAAAGTGGGTATATTTGCTCTAACGGAACGTTTTTTTCTTCAATGGGAATTTTTCCCGTGTTAATCAATTCTGTAATACTTGTCAAAAGCTTGCAAAATCCGTGCTTGAAACGTGGCAAATGCAGCGTAGAGAAATGTATGGCTGTGCTCTGAATTTAAGGTGAGGTTTCATTTCCAGCCTCAGAACATCGCTGTGTAATTAACAGTCGTCCATGAGAGCGGTAAACAAATGCATGTCCCATTTTCCGAGCATTTATTATTCTTTAGCTCTGGATCAGAATGAATAAGTGATCAAAGACCAGATGGCAAATCACTGCAGGAATCCAAACCCGGGAACGTGCGCGCATAACAGCGTAGCGCCTGACATCTGGTGGTGACACTGGTGAACTGCACCAGCTGCCAGCGGGGACGAAAATTTAAGATTGCAGCAAATACACAAAAAGGGATATTCTTGAAAACAAAAAAAAAGTTTAAATTTAAAAAGCTATTTGGCTCACTGCCTGCACGCGCATTCGTGATCGGGGACAGAAAACAATCCGAGGCATCACTGTTGCCCGTATGTATCCGGTACGAAATGAGCAAATCACGGCAGTATCTCTACTGCCATCAATAATCATTCGACTTCCATTTCCCCAAACTCTTGCTGCAAAGTGCACATTTTTACGGGCACTGGTTTCTAAAACTCCTTGACGACTTGACATCGGGGGTGGGGGGGGCAGATCAAACATGCCGTTTAATTCCGATTCATTTGTTTGATTATAATACGCGCGTATCCCGACGGGAGGAGCGTCAGTTTCTTTATGAGGCTATTTTATTCCAATCCACTGGTGGCAAGGGTAAGCTGCTCTTGCCGGTGCAGGGTGGGAGGCTCAAGGACTCCGACATTCCTTGAGATAAGGCGTTATTGACGCCGCCCCGCTTCCTCTGCGGTATCCGTGGGGCTGTGTGCCCCCGCCGCGGGCCTGCCAGCCCCTCAAGGTTTCCCCGCTCTAAAACAGGAATGTGCAGAACCATAATTCATAACGATAACCTCTGCGCATGTATGCTCCCCTTATCTGCCTTACATTAAAACGCTGGACCCTGTTGTTTGCTGCTACGTATTGAGTAGATCCAGTCTGACAGCGGTTATTAATTACAGCGGGCAAGGTTTCTAACAAGGGTATAACTTTCGGTTGAGTATTGGGGGGGTTGAGGTCTCCACCCATTTAAGGGGGTCTATGGGGTTGCATTGCCTGGTTTTGATTATGGGGGGGCATCGGCCCCCCATAATTTACGCCCATGGTTTCTAGTGTCCAGAGAGCGACACGGGCGTGATGTCGGGGCAGCTTGCTGCTTAGATTACATTGCTGTTCCCGTCTTGTAAATCTTTTGACTTCCTTTGTCGGGGCATTGATTTATTGCCTTTGTATTTTCCGTTTTATTGGGACGTGGGGCGTTTCAGAGCGCCCTGTCTTTGACACGGGTTTACTTTCGACGTGTTCAATTTAGACATGGAGTGGAATTAGACTGGTTTCTGGCTGACTGATCATTCTGGACTCTTGCTTTGTTAGTGCGCTTAATTAAACCTCAGACATCATAAGCAACAATGAGAATGCTTTTGCCAAGCCTTTAATACCTCAGACATCATGTCCAACAATCTGACAACGGCTGAAACCTTGCAAACGACATTTATCTGTGCAAACAAAAGGCAGATGTATCATAAAGAAATCAAAGACAGATAACCTTGCCATCCGACAGCCGGGCCAATGGGATGAGGGGAATGTATTCTGAAGATGGGATGCGTCACACAGCAGATATTTCAGGGAAGATGGGGTGGGCCTAATGCGAGGTTGCACATGAATTAGTTCTCTAACCGTGTTGATTACGGGGAAAAATTGTAGTTTGCGTTCAATAGTTTACTGATTACTTGGCATGAGCCACGGGTACATTTAACCCAACTCGTCCATCTTAAAACATTCAACAAATTGAATGTGATGGAACAAATGGGGGACCGAAAACAAGAGCTGCTTGCGACAGAGCTGGTCATATTTAATGTGACAGGGTGAATGGACATATGCCAGCCTCCAGTGTCTGGGACTGGGACTAATGGATGAAATGGAACAACACTAGCATCATGTAGGCCTAGGCCTAGGTGACAGATGGTTGGTCTACTAATCTTGTGTAAATGGTCATATTGAGGTCTGCCTGTAACATACAGATAATTCATTCATAAAATCATTAGCACATATTCCCAGCTGTTCATGTGCCATTTTCATTTGAGGCTCTTGGCAGATTTATTTGGTATTATGTCATTTTTTTTTGGAATCGGTAACAAATTCCGGTTGTTAATGTTCCTTAGAAGTGTGTTTATTGATCATAACCAGGAAATACCTGTATTTAACAACCCCCCCCCCATTCCTCATTGTTTAAAACTGCTTAAGACTGATTCCTGTATCAATGGCGCGCAATTGGTCCTTTGTAACAATGTGTTCTAGCATCGGCGGCTAATAGCATCGTGGCAGACAGGAAGTCTCCCAGAGCCGGTGTGCTCAGCGAGAACCTGCTTTGCGGGCATCCGAGAGCAGTGCTTCTGGTAGCTGAGCTGCCAAGTCTGTGTCGTTGCTATTTTTCGCCATCTGTTTGTGTGGCTTACGCTTGTTTTCGTATGTTTATGCTTGCGATGCCCCAAATAGCGGATAACATAGTCTGTCTACTGTATATGTCTCTCCCAAATGTGCATTCAGTATGCTCTGGAACCTGGAGTCCGCTCAGGCATGTGCACACGGTCACGTGAGCATCCCACACGGAGCCTGGCACCCCTCATCGGGACAGCTGGTGATGTGTTGACAGGTATGAACATTGAGGACAAAGCAGCACCAAGCCACACTTGCGGGGCGGCCCATGGGAAGTGGAAGGTGACGGGGCACATGGAGGATGCAAGAAAAGCTGCCAGAAATAGAACAGTGATTCTTTATTAATCATCACGGGGAAATTCTCTTTGTACTGACCCCATCTTGCTCTCCGTAAGACACACATATGCAGTATGCTGGTGAGAACCAGCTTGCGGGGGGGGGGAGGGGGGGTACAGGTTCAGCCTTCATGCAGAACCCCTGGAGTTGGGGTTTAAGGGCCCACAGACGTGACTGTTCTGCCGAGGCTGGGGTCGAAACTGGCAACCTTCCAATCACAGGCACAGGGGTCACACGCCACCCCCAACCGTAACAGACACCAGACCTAAAAATGGGAGCCTTTCTTCCATAGCCCCCTCACACTTTATCTGTCACCCCCCCCACACTTTGCCCGGTGCCCAGACACACCAGACAGGCTGCCAAGATGCATCCTCGCTGAGATACCGTCTCTGGCAAGCAAGCCGGGCCGTCCCCTTAAAACCCATTGACGTCATTAATTTCCCCTTTATCGGGACGATAACCTGCCTCCTTTCTGTGGCGCACGCCCCACTCTCCCCACATGCGGCACTCTGATGAAGATGCCGGTGACAGCCGTAATGGTGGCCGACGGCCTCCTCTCCCTGGCAGCGCGGGTGAGCCCCAATGGTTGGACCGAAGCCATCGTAGGAACCTTCGGTCAGATCTGCATTTCCATGCTGCTCGTAAACTGCATTCAAGGACAGAGGCGACGAGGTAGAGAGTCTAAACCAGGCCAAGGAACCCTCACTGGACTGTGACATCACAATCTACTGTAAATGTATTGGGTAACAGCATAGCTAGACTAGAGAGAAACACCCAGATCTTAGCTTCTGCCTAGCTTCTCCTCATCCCTCCCTTGGCACCGGTGCCTCCCCAGCCACTCTTTCTCTCATCCCTCGCTCGCTGACAGGCTCTTAGCATGACCGATGCCTTCTAACAGGATGCAAATTAATGACTTCCTCCTCGTGCCTCTGCTCCATCCATCCTGCCTTCTTTGAGATGAGAAATGGGCCAGTGCCATCTGATGCTCACTACCAATTGTTTATAGACTCTGGACAGCACCATCGCTCTCTCTCTCTCTCCCTCCCTCCCTTCTTCTTTCTATCTCCATCCAAAACAGACACACTCACTTGTTCCTCCCCCCCGCCCCCCCCCACCCCCCCCCCCCCCCCCCCCCCCCCCCCCCCCCCCCTCCCCTCTTTTTTTTGTCTTTTTTTTTTTTGTT
>JAODKM010000106.1:1192390-1211388 GCA_026780845.1 Petrocephalus sullivani | reverse complement strand
AGGACGTGGCCTCCTGTGCTGGACACAGGTGAGGCAGACCCCACCCTGAGTCACCCTTCTGTCCTTAAAACAGTCTAGCCCCATGACTGTTTCGCCTCTTGCCCCCCCCCCCCCTTCTTCTTTTTATCCCCCCCCCAAACAGACACCCCCACTTTTTCACCCCCCCCCCCCCCCCCCCAACACTCAGTCCAGTTGATTGGAGCTTTACTTTAATTGTGTTTATGTACCTGTTGTTGTTATTGTCCAGATGGAGGGAGCACTTTGTTCAGCAGAAGATAGCAATGAACTGGAGTTTCCCCTGACCTGGAAGTAAATCCCCCGACCTTGCCTTGCTGAGGCTTACTGCTAAATTCTGCTCATATTTTATGCATGTAGCGGCCGGGAATTAAATAATTAGCTTCATCCAGCGTAAGGCAGGCTTTGCCATTGTGCATTTGTGTAGCTGTGTTTGTCAGTTTGTGTTCTTTGCGCGGTGACAATTGCATGCTCTGTTTTAATTTCTTGAATTTCTTTTTTGCTAGCAAATGAACCGTTATCCCCATTCCCGTGTTGACTCTACCTTTCTAAACAAGAAGCTGTAATGACTTGCCAAATGCTATAATTAAATATTGAGCAGCTGGAGTCCAATTAACAGACCTGAAAATGCAAAAAGCAATCAGTGAATTCTCTTTGTGGTAAACCAGTCTTCTCCTGGAACCCCAGCAAAGCACCGTGACCTACAAGCTCAGAGGAGAACAGTTTACGGGCCCCCAATGGGACTGACGTGGATTTTTACGTCAGCCAGTCAGCGTGCAAGGTAACATACTCAAATAGGCCACTGCACCTTTAGTTAACTTTTTAAGACGGTACCATCCCTCGTTCCAGGCTTCACCTTTATTACGGTTAACTTTCTTTGCTCAGAGAATGGGACCTTTTTCAAATCAAGCGTTCCTCTTTTAAGGTGTTACTTCGGTACCTTAGGTGTCCATAGTTCAAAATGATAATTTTGTTCTTGTTGCATGCAGAAGGCAGTCAGTCGCAGCCTGTATCAATATGGCCACCAGTGCTAGTTTTCATGCTTTTTTTGGGGTCCATCTTGCAAAACAGCTGCTCAGTAAAACTTACATGCAGGTAAGGTCATGATTATTAACCTCCTGACAGAAATCATCGAACAAAACTGTTAATTTTTCTAAGAAAAATGACTGGTGTGTAAAGTGTGTTTATGAGAATTGTTTCCAAGAAGGCAAAGACACAATTTCAAAGAAGTTTGATAAAAAATAATTTACTGATGCACTTAATCGCAACAAGGAAAGCACAAACATAGCATGGCTAAAATGATTAGCCCTTTTACAATAGTCAGTAGTGTACTTCTTCTGTCTCACAAGTGACAGCGACCTCTTACTGCAGTTTTTCACGAGGTTCGAAAAAGTCTCCTGAGGGATCTTAGGCCATTCCTCCATGGCAAATTGCTCGAGCTCATCCAAATTAGATGGTTTACAAATGAGGACATAAACCCTGAGTCTTTGCCAAAGATTCTCAATAGGATTGAGATCTGGGTTTTGAAACATCCACTCCAAGACCTTGATTTTGGTGTTCCTCAAAAAGTTCTGGACCAACTTCGATGTGTGCTTTGGGTCATTATCTTGCTGAAAGACCCAGCGACAACCCAAAGCTACTTTGGCGGCAGATTTCTTCAAATTATCCTTTAAAATGTCAAAGTAATCTTCTTCCTTTATTATGCCATGTACCTTTAGCTGTAGCGGCAAAACAGCCCCACGGAATCATAGGCATAAATTACATGGGGTGGGAGGTTGTAACCCCCCCAATAATCAAAACTACTACAGCCCCCAACCTCCAATGTGCTCCCACCATCAAGTTTAACTGTCGGACCTGTGTTTTTAGGGTTGAAGGCCCCTCTCTTCAAGTGCCAAACAAAAACTGTCTCCATGTGCCCAAACAGCCCCCGTTTTGTCTGATCAGAACAAAGGACAGACTACCAAATTCACACTCATGTTTCAAATGGTCCCTGGCAAACCTCACTCCGGCTTTCATATAAGTGGAGACTTGAACCCAGGTCCTAGAGCTGTGAGGCAATGCTAAATGTAGCCAGTTTATTAGAGTGTGGTGCTAATTGATTGGGTCAGTCAAGTCATCTGGTGTTCAGGGATGATTTGACGCCAGGACGTTTACCATTACTACAATGTTTCCTGACTAATTCACATGGGGCTAATTATTTTGACCCCCCCAATTTTCAATAAAGTTGTTATACAGCAATAAAGAAGTTGTTTTTTAAATACTTTTTTTTTTTAATGTACCAGTTGAAGGTTTTTACCTTGAATTTTTTAAAGTTTGAAAAATGTTGTTAAAATTGAACATGAATTGTGTAAAATGTCCCATTGCTAATAATTGTGACCTTAACTGTAAATAGTTTCCATGGATTGTAAATTTGTTTATTACTGATGGCATGCCTTATGATATCACAGTCCAAACTGTCATAAACTGTACCAATCTCCTGAAAATGAGGGGAGAGTGTTATGGTTCCATTACAGAGACGTCGCATAAATAGGACAAGGGTGGCAGAGCCTCGGCAGTGGAAATATGGAAATGAAGTTGAATTCGGTGATAAGGAGCGGTAAGTGTCACCGGTTTGGCTTTCGCTGAATCAGCCTGTAAACCAGCACACGTCGGGATAGGCAGATGGGGGGCGGGGCGCTATCAAAGCGTACTGAAAGCGGGGGCTGCGGTGCAGAGTTGGCGATAAAGTGCCAGTGTTTGAGGTTAGAGCAGCAGGGTGACCGAATCCTGTACACGGCTTGTCACAAACAAACGACTCCCTAACCACCTTTCAGATTAGCTCCCCGGAGCTTTGCAAGACGTGGGCCTGTGCTTTCCTCTAAGGGAAATAAGACAAAAACAGTCTCTTGTTGTTTTATCTTCCATGGATGTTTTAAGTCTCTGTGTATTCCTCAAATATACCTTTTAAATTCCATTACTTTGAGGAAAATACAGGTACAAATTTTTGCATTTGTGATAAACTGGAACCTATGTGCTTTTGGTAATTATTAGACTTCTATGTATATACAGCTTTCGTGCAACATTAAAGCCAAGATCATAATTTCAGTGTAACTCATCAATTTCCTAATTACACAGAGGAAAACCTTTGACCCAACTGTTTAGTTTTGGTCAGAAAAATAAATCCTGGACAATCAACACAATGGAAATGCCTGTACCTTCCAAGTGCCTTTATAATGTATTCATAGAACATTCGTAAACAGCTTATAACTATACCTTGACATCCTAAAATACCTTAACAGCTTAAATATCCATTAATAACCATTAACCAACGTTATAATGTAACATTATAATCGTATGTTAGTATGTCAAGGCAGACACGCTGCTCATGAATGTTCTATGAAGGCATTATGAATGCATTATAAAAGTGCTGTTAATGTAGAGCGTTACCCTACAACGTATTAATGACTAACGTATTATAATTTAATGGCCCGACTAACACAAAACTTACTGAAAATACAAATGTTGTATGGTGTACATCATCAAGCGAAGATGATATTTAGTGTATCCTAAAACCAAAGTAAACAGAGGTGAATGTAACTACTGAGGTACATTTTAAAGACCTCTGTTTGTGTTTAAGCACGTTACCAATCAAGAATTATGCCTGTGCATTAGACATACTCCACAATGTATTATACAGGTACAATAAGTGGACCTGGGTTGAGACCACAAGGGGCAGCTACTCAAAGGTTAAATGAAGGTGCCTTTGTCTTTAAAGCTCACATTAAGTAGTTTGTACAAAACGGGAAGGTGATCAGGCAAATAATTACTGACAACAAGAACAATAATAATGAGAATGTTACAGTTGGTGGTGGTGATGTGGTTTATTGCTTACTCATCAACTTAGGTGGTGGCCTAGTGATTGGCAGAGTGAGCCTGTAATCAAACGGTTGCTGGTCCGACTCCCTGCTCAGCGAGGTACCCCCCCCAGCCTCTGCTCGCGGGGCATTTAATTAGCTGCCCACTGCTATGCCCCATATGGGTTAAAGGCAGAGGACACACTTTGTTGTTGTGCACTGAGTTCTGTGGTGTGTCAACAATAACAACTAATCGCTTTTAACTTCTCCGTATAAATTCCTAATGATGTGATTTTATATCCTTCTAGGAACCGTAGTTTAAAGAAAGAAAATGGCAGTAAGATTAGATGGTTTAGAATCCAGACTCTTTGCCGAAAGCTCACCATGTACGCCTGCTACACAAAAGCCGAGTTATTTTTCTTAGCTTCTCACTAATAGCTTGGGATGGCAGCTATAGACATATGCATTTCACTAATTAGACAAACGTTGGTTTTGCACACTTTAATAATGGCTACTGTTGGCCACAGTCAAGCTGTACAAATATGTAACCTACAATCTCCAACCGGACAACCCACTGAGGGCAAGAAGGCTGACTGAACTGCCCTTAAATAGCGTCCCTGAGTGGCACCAAGCTCCAGGTTCAGGATGTATATCACTCGCCCACAATCTGCCCCCCAGGGAGACCCCTAAGAAAAACAACAACAACAACAATGAACTATACTCCTGCCAAAACTAGGACGCTACTAATATGCAGGTATTATCTAACCATTACCTATTAATCACCATGTGATGGCTAGATGCTGCTTTGTTTGTTAAGGTAACATGGACGTGAAAGCCTCACTTTGGTGATGAAATCCACATTGAGTTCTATTACCATCCTTCATTAATTCAGTTAACTGGACCATTACATTTAGATAACCCAGGCGATACTAGCACTAACCAGTGCAGTATAAAAGGAAAAGATAAAAAACACTGCCTGATTTAAAAAATAATTGTAATTTAAAGAGCAATTTGTATGTATGTTTATGGGTAAAATATGATGAATAGGGATGGTATCTGAAGTTCAGCTCCTGTGCCTAAAACAGAATATCAGAACTCCTGTCTAAAGCGTTATTAGTCTCAGTCTGCACAGCGGGGGTTTGATCTAAAAAGTGACTGAAACCCCTTTTAACGATGACCTGCATTTAATTCTGGCTATGCAGACCTCTTAAGCGCTGAGGCATATGCCTGGCTGGCCCATTTGCAGTATTCCTTACAGCGTCTCCATCCCTGTCACCGTGCGTCCTGTGTAGTGACGTGTAGTCTGAGAGCGCAGTATTACCCCGATTGGGCAGTAGGAGCGCAAAGCGCGCACAACCAGCCACTTCCAATTGGTCTTGTCAAGCACCATATCTGAAGTGGCAGCAACAGGCAACTTTATCTATTTCTCCAGCCCCCCCCCCCCCCCCCCACCCCCAGCTGATCGAAGAGCAGGAAAGGGAAGGTTATCGGTATGGGGTGGCGAGCAGCGTGCCGATTAGTCGCCCTGGGTAGCTTTCTTCAGATCTCTTCCTGCTGGACCACTCCATGCCCGGGCATTTGCAGGTGCACCGAAGAAAGTATTCGCTGCACCAGGGAAACTCAGCTCAGCTCTCGGACCCAATCGGCAGTCCCTAGCAGTCTGTAAGTACTCTGTATATGCAAAGCGACCGTGCGCCGCACATCATACACATCAAATTCAGCTGCGGATTTAAGCGAAACAGAAATCTATATTACAACTTGTAATGACTGATTTGAAATACACCGCCGGTCACTTTTCACGCCAATTTACTTACATTTCTTGATAAACCACGGAATACAGGAAAAGTTTTTTTTTTAATTATTATTATAAGCTTTTACCTCGTGAATCCATGTGTTTTCTTGTATTTTGATGTAGAAGATTCATCCACTTGCCCTTTAAAGAAGTTCAGAGCGGTTCTTTCAGAGGACTACTGAACGTGTCCAGAATGTAAGTTAATAAATCAGTTTGGGAGGTTTTAACTTAAGTCTTAAGTTGAAAAAGCATATATAATAATAATAATAATAATAATAAATAACAATAATAATAAATAACAATAATAATAATAATTAATAACAATAGTAATAATAAAATGTTGCTGCTTTTTTGTGCTTTGTAAATATTGTAATGGTGGACTTGTGTTTATTTTAGCTATACTGTTTTTAAATATAATTTTCCCTACTGATGTGGAACAGTACACAACAACGTGTGTCTGCCTTACATAACCATACTGATATTTTTTCATTGCATACATATTGAATATTTTGTGCGTGTGTGTGTGTTTCCATGTATCTTAGGTTAATTTGGACAATGTAAAAGAATGTTATATTGCTCTGCCAGTGTGATCGTGTGATTGGCCATTGATTTTGGCTGATTTGGACTATGGCAGTGTAATGAAAAGTAGATCTATCAGTTTGACAGGCTTCCCTCTGGGCTGCTCTGATGCCTAATGGTTAATGAGCATTGTTTATCACCACATGGCAAGGTGGTCCTGGACTTGCATTATGAAATGCCACAGTAGGACGCGAGCCCTGCCTTGTATCCCTGCCTAGCACACACTCTCAGCCTTATCACATCTACACACATTTATCCTCTTCTATAGCTGGTTGCTGACTGGTGCAATTACCAGTCTGGAGAACAACATGAAACTTTCGGGCTACAAACTGGCACCTGTCTGCACCTCTCAGTCAGCGTGTACTGTGAGGGTACTCACAGCGAGACTCTGATTGCGGCCAGACAGCCTCGTACCTTCGCACATCTGCGTATGCCGTGCTAGACATGCCCCTTGCCCAGCCGTACGGGGAGATCTCTGGTCAGGGCACCCACCTAGCAGTAGGACATCTTACAGATTTTTAATCTTATGCTTCCAAGGGGAGGATTGCTCTTCTGTGGAGATGTGGGTGTTCATTTGGTGAGGGTGGGAGTGATCTGGCATCTTCTCAGGAATTTGTCTTCTTTCCATTAACTTACAATACAGTATTAATTTCACTGTATGTCTCAGATTACTAGTCATCTACAAGAAGGGTCAGCTCGTCCTCTCAGGTTGGTTTTTTGTGATGTTTGCCATCTGTGGTGCAATTTAATGAAATGTTCACATTACCGTCATTGAGGAAGAATGTTCTCCCAAGCGTTAATTGCTTATTTGGCCCTCTAAATGCCTTCTTGTTACTCCTCAGCGGCTTGTTCTCTTCATGGTGGCTGTCCTCCCAGTTGTGTATTTCAAATTGTCCCATCAGGCTGTACACTGAGGACAGTGGATTCAGATCCCAAATATCCATACAGTGAGTGTGGACGTGTGCCTAAAGTTCTTGTGGTACTTTTTCCGGGGACTTAAGGTACGACGAGAATGGTCTAATGTGAAACGAGGGAGTGGGGAGGTGGCCTTGGGAAAAAAAAAAAAAAAATTTAACAATGCAAAACTATTATATTTTAGGGAACAACGTGTCATTCAAGTCAATAAAGTGCAGTATGAATAGTGTCTGGCAGCAGAACTGGTGTTTAATCAGCATTGTTGCTTCTGTATATAATTACATATACTGTACAGTAAATCTGTTTCTGTTCCGTCTGATGTTGCTGGAGGACCCAGAGACCCTGGACACTTTGCCTTAGATCTCGCGATATTTCCGTGACAGTTCTGAGATCCAACCAAATGATTATGATGCACACATTTGCATAATAACTACCACTTCTTTGAGAGCCTACAGAACAACCACCAGGATGATGTTGCATGGATCACTCTATATAATCCTTATATAAGTTATTCTATGTGCCTTGCTGAAAGAGCTTCTGGTGAAGATCTCAGTTGCTGCTTTTTACTGGGAGGAGGCTGGGCTCACTCAGCGCTAGATGGGTCTGCTTTCCCCCCTCTATTTTTTCTTCCATCTTCAGCGCCTTTCCCCTCTACCCCTAAGGCAGAACCCAACCACCCACCAAAGCCCCATAGTCTCCCACCTCCTCCAGGAGTTAAGGGGACTGTTGGGCAGCACAGAAATCCCACCCAAATCTGTGCATTCTAATTTGCATATTACTTCACAAGATTGTTTCTGGAAGACTTGGCTAAAGTATCACGAGATCCATCGTATATAACACCATTCAACAGTCATTGGGCTGAGTACAGCGACCAGTTTCACCCTTGGGAAGGCGCCTGGCCCTCCCAGGCAGTATGTCCAGGACATGGCACACCTACCATGTCCCGTCTTCCTCTGAGTCCTGCCTGATTAACATCCTTCTGACCCACATCAATGGCTCTGGCTAACTCTGCCTATGCCGTTGGATAACATGCTACTCCTCTGTGTCCAGGGTCTCTGGGTCCTCCGGTGCTGCTGTAGTGTTAGCTGCAACACTAACACGCAGAAACACGAATTGACTTTATACATGGTAAGAAATGCATTAAGTAATGTACTGCAACATATTTCATTAGTAAGCTTAGCACTTTAGCTGTAGTAACGAAAAATCCTGGGGCCAATTTATGACTGGTACAGCACTGCAACATCCAGTGAGAAACTGGATAAATAAAGTTTCATGCAGTCAGAATCAAGCAGCCACTAACTTTTGATTTAAAATTGCACTTACCATGTGTCCAGCCTTTTAGTGCCTTCAACTGCAGTATGTTGCACTGTACTGCCCATAAAGAAGTCATTATTGCACCCATGTCAGATGAATAAACAAGCATCATATTCATCTTTAAAATACCATAATGTTAGTGCACCGCCATGCACAGCCATTTCCGACTTACTATATTAATATTTCAGATCTATGGTTCAATATGTTGGGTTGGCTGTGTTTTGAGGGAAGCTCTCCATAGGTCCCGTTAGCTCCCCTTAGCTCCCTCGTAACTCAAACCCTGTCTACACCCAGTATGAAGAACAACAGTACAAAGGTGGGGAATAGGCACTTTGTTGAATCTTTAGTGAGTGTAACTGAGACAGACTTGCTTTTCCTAAATTCAGCAAACACACTTTAATGGGTTTATTAATAAAGGCCGTATTCCTTGCCCGCTGCTTCACGTCACTCCATCCCCGTCCTGCCGCTGCCCTGGTGTCACAGGGTAATTAGGCATAGGGTCCGTACTACACGCTCACATGGCAGAAGAGGGAGGATATGCAGATCCCGCACACGCAGAGCAGGAAACTGGGAGAATATGTAGACCCCGCACACGCAGGGTGGGAAACTGGGAGAATATGCAGACCCCACACATACAGAGCAGGAAACTGGGAGAATATGCAGATCCCACACACGCAGAGCAGGAAACTGGGAGAATATGCAGATCCCACACACGCAGAGCAGGAAACTGGGAGAATATGTAGACCCCGCACACGCAGGGCGGGAAACCCCGTGTCGTCGTGGGGTTTCTTCCTAGCGCTCCTGTTTCTTCCCACAGCCCAAAAACATGCCGACATTAATTTCCATTACCAAATTGCCCATACTGTAGGTGTGCATGTGTGAACCTGCCCTCTGATGGGTTGGTCCCATCCTGAGTTGTTCCCTGCTTACGCCTGTGGCCTCTAAGATCCCCCACACTCCAGCCCCCCCACGACCCTGAATAGGATAAGCGGTTTCAGATAATGGATGGACATATTTCCTACATTTGTGTTTGTAGCTTCTGGGGTATGCTTTGGACTCATGTAACCCTGTATAGGACAAGCAGATATAGAAGATGGATAGATTTCTTACATATAGACCATTCCAGTGTTTCCCAACCCAGTCCTCAGGGAACCCCGGACAGTCCACGTTTTTGCTTCCTCTCAGCTCCCAGCACGCCCGTACCAGGTATTCGGTGTTCCTGATTGGCTGGGAGCTGGGAGAGAGCAAAAACATGGACTGTCCAATGTTCCCTGAGGACTGGGTTGGGAAACACTGGACTGTACAATATGAACAAACTGAATGAATCAGTGCAGTGACCGAGAATATTGTTCACTTAAAATACTTGTCAGCGGAGAACGAATCTTTCATGAAGGACACACATCTAACACCATCTGCATCTTACCGGATGGCCGTCCACTTTACACCCACTATTTCACACTACTGCACAAAAAAGGGCTGATTGAATAGTTCTGTTATAATTTTACAGATGGACTCCTGATTGATGTGTATGGATTTCAGAATAATGATACCATGTGCGCACACTATGCAGGATTTAATTCTGTAAATCCCCGACTGAGCAGCTGGCTCTTTTAAGCGGAGCGGTTTTGAACGAACAGCGTCAAAAAACATCAGTTTTCGTAGTGGGAATTTGACTTAGCGTAATACGCAGTTAAACTTACTGCCTTTGGCGATTAGAATTGCTTTGACAACACTCCAGCGAGCAGCTAGTGGGAGTGGATTCGGGTTTTCATAACACCCATGTGCTTAAAGTAGATGGAGCATTCAACCATCTGGAAAGCAGAACGTAAACATGCCATTTTATTTCCTTGCTGCGTTCGCGTTTCGATTAGTTTTCTAACATTGGCTTTAAATGAATTTTCTATTGCTGTTTTTTTTAATATTAATGAAACATTTCAGGGTGAGCATTTCGTCCATGCTTCCCGTACTTCGCCTGGAAAGGTCCGGCACGCATTCTGTCCGTAACACATTTTTCTTTCCATTTTCCACTGGAGATCGATACCTCAGATCAGGCTCTTCTCTCCGTCACCCTCTATTACATGAGGCAATGTTTCCCAACTCAATCCTCAGGGACCCACAGACAGTCCACATTTTTGCTCCCTCAGTGCTCCCTGCCAGTCAATACACATTTTTGCTCCCTCACACCTCCCAGTAGAGAGCAAAAATTTGGATTTTCTGCAGGTACCTAAGCACCGGACTGGGAAACATTGACATAAGGGGCTGGAAGATGAATAGATGAATCATACTATTCTAACAGAATGATGTCTTAATTTTTTTTAATGCCTTTATTTAAAAACATAGTTTAAGCTATTTATTTCTTTGTGGTAAAAGTACAGGGGGATTTCAGTGAAAAATTAATGTTCTGTCACACATTTTAATTAGGTCAGTATTATATACTCTGGTTATATAATATATATTTGCAATTTGAGAGTAAAACATTTAGCAGTAAATTTACCTTATTAGATGGCACAGCGGGCAGCGGGTTGGGGGTTGAAATCCCACCCCCACTCTGTGTGTGAGACATTCTTCTGGGTACTGCAGTTTCCTCCCAATCCAAAGAGATGCTGGTAACTGAATTGGATTGTCTGAATGGCCCATGCATTGTGAGAGTGTTTGCCCCATCCACCGTGTTCCCCTGCCTTGTCCCCTGTGTTGCCTGGCTTAGGCTCTAGGCAGAAGAATTTTTAAGTTATTTAGATTTTGTACTATATACACAACGTAAAAACCTACTTGAGGTACCAAAGTGAGTTCTGACAGAGATAGAATACATTACACCCAACAAGTTATTAAATATAGCACTGAGCAGAATAACTCACACACCACACACCGCTGATGGCTTCTGATGGCAGAGCAGAGGTGAATGTCCGTCTGTAGGCCTGGGACCAGGGATGGCAGGTCTTGAGGCTACTTTGCGAATGTCGCTGCCTGCCGTAGAGAGCAGCAGTGGATTTCACGTCCTGAATTCAGGAAAACTACGCTAAAGTGCTGAACGCCGGTTGCAGACTTCGCGCCCCCACCCACCAAGCTGGTCTGGTACCCTAATTACTGACATTTTGTCAGTCCTGCCTTTCTCATGTTCACTCACGGTGGATTTACAGCAGATGTTCAAAGGATGAGAATTCCCTTCCAAGTCTGGAGATCTTAAGTTAGTGTTCATAAGCTAAACTTTCCATCCTCCTCTGAAATGTCAGCCAGTGCTGCTCTGCTAACAGGATTTATAATTTTCTGATCCTTCTCCTTCTAAAACTTGTCAAGGTCTGGGACATACATTTATAAGTCTACATTTTAACTACTAATATCAGGTACCTTTACAATGTAGCAAACAATGTTACTTAGCATGCGCTAGTTTCCTGTGTTCACTTGGATTATAATTATAACCATAATAAATTCATTTTACTAGTGATTCTTACCTGGATATGGTGTCCAGTCCAACTTCATATCACTCCTTAAAGAGCAGAATCTGCTTTTTGGCCAAGCATGATCTCACACAGAGACACTTTTTGGTTGTCAGTGGCTGTGATGCATATAGTAGATACCCAAAAAGTTAGGACAATGCTCACATATAGTCCAGTTGATGTATACAGCGTGCATGTGTGGTTAGTAATGGAATCCTAAATTTCAGGTCCTACATTTCTAGTGTTTTTTGCCTGGGCAAAATGTACAGTGTTGAGCCTTTTATGTGAAAGATGCTTAGACTTTGTCACTGTATTCTTATGCAGTACTGTGAACTTATCTAGCGATGACTGAATGCTGAGAGAAGCTCATTGGGGATTTGCTCTCCGTGCAGTTTATGCAACACCAGAGTTGCCATAAAGTTATGTTGGCATGATCTTGTGAGATGACCTTTAACATTTTCCTGGAGAATGGGAGGGTTGCCATCTCTCATTTTGGGAAGGCATGAATCACACTGCCCACCTTCAGTCAGTTTAGCTAAAAAAAATATATCCAGCAGAACATAATGTGATCAGGAGGTCTGTAAGTAGTATATCTGTACTGTAAATCAAACAGAGAGCAAATGGTAATAACAGAGAAGTGGGAGGTAATGGGGAGTGGGGTGGGGGGGGGGTGATGAGTAACCATCAAGGACACAGCAGATTTCTTTTTCTTTTTTTTGCTAGGAACCTTGTGTGAAGTTTTATTTTGCTCATTCATGCATTAAAGCCACTTTGACTTTTGATTAAATGCGAATCCTCTCTAGTCCCGAGAGGTCAATTATTACAACAAGTCATTAGACCATCCCCGTTAAGGGATCTGTTTTAAGAGACGCCTTCAAACTAAATCATTTGGCATATGGGACAGAGTGATACAGAAATATTATTAAATTCTTGGTCATGTAACTTTAAGCAAATACTTTAGAGGGACTAAAGTTAAGTGAGAGAGAGCCCTGAGGAGACTCAGTCTCAGGTATTGCTTTTACAGACGTTCGCAGTATCAGGCAACTAATTAAACACACGCCCTCGTGACCTGAGTTTTGCTAATCTTAGGAAAGCCGGTCAAGCCACCGTTAAATTGCACGGCTGCTGGAGCTCATGGTAATGATGATTGCCGTTTGTCCCCACGACAGCGAAATACTGCAGAGCGCCTCCCTCAGGAGAATAAAGGGAAGTGCCTTTTTGTCACTCCACAGTCTCTCAGAAATGTAAGTGCACCGTGCGTCACAATCGCTCACCGTCTCGGCAAAAATCAGCCAGAACCTTAGCGCTTCAGCACAGCCCGGCTGTGTGAGACACAGCCTTTCGCTGGCACCTTTAGAAGCTGTCGTCGTTAGTCCGTGTTTCTGTTAGCTCAGCGTGTCTGTTAAAATTGTGACGGGCTCTGTCTCTTTTTTCAGGCTGATACAGAACGTCAACAACCTTGAGGCCATAGAAAGAGGTGCCTTCACTGACTTGCCCAAGCTAAAGTACTTGTAAGAGTTTGTTGCAGTTTTTGTTTGTCACAGTTGTTAAATTTGCCCCATTTGTGTCCAAAGTGGAGATAATGTAACATGCTGAAAACTGTGTGCTTCTGGTGTAGGACAACAGGCTTGTCTTTTACACGGCCTCTCTATCCAGTAATCAACCGGTTATGCTCAAACAATATATTCAAACAAGTTCTGAAATTACGACTTTTCCAGTGCATGATGTCACAAGAGGAGTACACCGGGCATTAGGATTTTGTCAAAAAATCTCCATTTCAGGGGGATCTGATGCCAAAGGTGTCTGGGACAGACCAGCAGGCCATTGTCACTGTGCCTTACCTCTAGCCTGCTTCACCTGTCAGTGTTTAAAGGGGAATTTAACTGACATGCCATGAGTTCCTCATTCTACTTCATTGTTTGCTGCATATACACACAGAATGAAGCATTTTCTTATCTTGAGATGTATCGTTACACTTCGATCACTCAGATATTTCGAACCTGATTTACCAGCATCTGTTCTATTTTTAGCAATAAATACAGACAGGAGATACCATAATACATTACAGTGGCCTGTACAATTCCCTTTGGACACTGAGGACATCAGCTGGAAGAGCAACAAGGACTTAATGTAATCTTGGTGGCAAAGCTGAGTACATGTTCCTTCTGTCCCCTGTTTGTCCAGGAGCATCTGTAACACGGGCCTGAGGTACTTTCCTGATCTCACCACTATTGCCTCTGTAGAGCCATACTTCTTTCTGTGAGTAGATAAGAACAGCCCGAGGAGATTGCCATCTTAGCTCAGTCACACAGCCTTTAGAAATAACTGCTACACCAGCCGCTTGTAATATTAATGCTTGATTCTTCCACACGTCTGTGTCTCATGAGAACTGCGAGAATGCCGAATGTCCTGTGTGTGGATAGCGACGGGGGCGAGTCAGCGCCGAGGAGAGCATCACCTCACAGTTTACGTCGTTAATGTTGTTAATAATCCAAACATCTCGCGTGTTCGTTAGAAAGGACCCGAAGGCAATTCCTGTAACTGGCCAGCCCACCAACGTAATAGCTGTTTCTGACAGCGTATAACCGTCCGATACGAGCTCCCCCTGCCTGGGATCACCGGGCAGCTACACCTCCATGTATGAAGATGTTGTTGCAGCAGGGTCCCATATCTCACAAAGGCAATTTCCACCACAAAAATACAGCCTGACTGTTCACAAAATGCTGACTCAGCCTCTTTATAACTTAAAACACTAAGTTATTTTATGCAGAGCAAGGGATTATACAAGTATAAGAAGCTTCTCCATCTCTCTGAAACCAAGAGCAATACACTGCAGTTAGGGAATGATAGGTAATGTCGATGTCTACATTTAGAAGTCACTGGAAGTTTGTTGTATACGTTTTTAGCAACATCCTTTTGCTGAAACTTTGTTGAAAAATAACGGCGCAGGTACACTCGTCTCACAGCCTAGCTAGTGACCAGATGAGTCCAGTTGATAACCTAAGGCCTTAGTTGGACTGAAAAACTACACACACACATTAGGGGAGTGAGTGGGATTTAAACCGCACTGTGATTGGCACCAGCATCTCCGGGCCTCCTTCCTCATGTCCTGATGTAAAGTGACACATAGTATGAAGTGTACTGAGAGAGAGAGAGAGAGTGCTCTGCTATAGAAATTTCCAGCCAACTTCATATCTACGTGAGCTGCTGCAATGTGTCTCAGAGGCTCCTGTGGGCCTGCATTAGCAGAAGCCTAAGTAAACAATGTTCCTTTTCCCAAAAAAAGCCCATTATAGAAAACCAATATCCACTCCATTGAAATGGAGTTTGAAACCCAAAAACATCATTTGTTAAACGGGCCGAAACAAAGGGGCTCCATAAATAATCATGTTGCAATCTTGTGTCTGTAGGGAGCTGGCAGATAACATGCAGATGGACACGGTTCCTTCCAACGCCTTCCTGGGCATGACGGATGAGTACACGCACATGTGAGTGAGGGGCAGGAGAGTACCGAACACCCACCTGCTCTCCTAAAGCCTCCCAAGAGAAGCACACTGTTTACAGTTAATAAATGCATTAGCTAACCCCTATAAAGGCACGGCAGACGGGCTAATGGCGATTCAAGAGTCCCCAAATGGAAATCCGGTGCACGGGGCAGCCCATTAATTACACTCCCTCCTTCCCCTCTTTTGTTTGTCCAAACTCCAGGAACCTTTTCCGGAATGGATTTAAAGACATACAGAATCACGCCTTCAATGGAACCAAGCTGGATAAACTGTAGGTACCCTAACAGATTTCCCTCACATCCGCGTAGGGCTGGAAAGCCGCCTTTTAAGAACACCCCGTTTAGGAATACCCCGTTTAGGAACACCCCGTTTAGGAATACCCCTTTTCAGGCACTGCTCACCTCCTCCTTATGTCACCTCACCACCGTTACTGTTGCATCCACGGCAACCGTTGTTATTTGCAAAAAACTTTATTGGGGGCAGCAGGTTGGGTAATCAAAGAAACCCAGTGTACCAGCAAATAAACGCCTGCAAGACAAAACAAGTGATTGGAGGGATTTGTTGTTTATTATATGTACTTTATTGCCAGTGCATCTCTGATCTGCAAGTCCAAACACACCACAGCACACTCCCGGCTGTTAGCGTGCATCATGGCCGTGTCCTGTCTGAGCAAAGCCCCTCGCATTGAGCAGAAACAATGACGGGCTCTTCAATTTGGCTGCGGAAACGGGATTGTGGGTGAATCGTTCAAGAATTCTGCCCCAACTCTATCTCTCTAAATTTCAGAAAGAGCCCCGATGATCCACATTTTTGCTCCCTCCCAGCTCCCCAAGGACTGGGCTGAGAAACACAGGACTAGCGTTGTTCAGCTAAAGGTCAAGTTAGACTTACAGGTGTCATTCTTACGTGACGGTTCTGTAACACGGGCGACATTCGTTAGCCTGAGTTAATCAAGGCAACCTTCACTAATAGGAGGAGGAAAAGGGCCTTTGGCTGAGATTGTCTGTATTGATGTTGTGTCTCCCGGTTGCTTTCTGTGTTAGAGTTCTAAGAGGCAACAGATATCTCAGGAAAATGCACGACGCCGCCTTGGAGGGAGCGGTTGGGCCGAGCATGTTGTAAGTCACCAGTTTTTCACTTCACCAAAATATTGGGGGGTGGGTAGCGTAGGAGCCCATTACATATTGCCTTCATTACTGCATTCCCCATGTGGTCTGGTTCCTGACGATGTTAAAAGTTTCCCAGCTTTTCAGCATCCAGTGTGAAGCAGAGAACTGTAAAATGAATAACATATTTCCACTGAGACAATTAGTATATAAAATCTGTAGAGTAACAAACACTTTTTCGAAAGTAGAGTTGACTGCGCTGAATGCTCTTTAATGGACATTAAATAATTATCTGAAATACCCAGTTTTGTTTATGAATATTAGTTTAATTATGATTTATTAGCAAAAAAAAAAAATCCTCTGGAGAAAGTGCGAAGATTCAAAGTATACATTATTCATGTAGCCCATAGGGGGCACCACATTCAACTGCCACCTTTCACTGAAAATCTCCCCTCTCTGTCTTACTGGGATGAGCTCCAAGTCACATGACCAGATAATGCAATGCAATGCAATGCAATTTTATTTATATAGCGCATTATCACAACATTACATTGTCTCAATGCGCTTTACATTTCTGCCATATAAAGAACCCCCAGTGAGTAAGCCAAAGGCAACGGTGTCAAGGAAAAACTCCCTAGAAGGAAGAAACCTTGGGAGGAACCAGACCCAAAGGGGGAGCCCATTCTCCAGGGGCTGGCAATGGAGTCAAACAAAACAAGATGATAGAACTAAGTTAATACATGGGTTGAAATTTCAGTCTCTATGCAGATAAGCAGTTTCTGGAAATGTAGGGAGTTAAGTAAAGTGAGCTTTTCACCCCAATTGGTGAATGGTGGTTGGCAGAGTATATGTTGTTTTGATGGGGGCTGAACATCATTATTTAAACAGTCTGGTCCAATCAAATCAAATTTCTGTTCATTTTAGAAAATGTATTGTAGATAGGGTATCCCACCTCTGCGTGATGTCTCCCGCAAACTGACAGCAGCTCCCTGACACCTGCAAATGATGTGCAATGTCTGCCCCGGGGTCACACCTTTTACAGCCACCACCCCCGCTGGTCAAGCCCACCGTGCACTGCCCTCCCCCATCCAGCTCCTTGAAATCAGTGCACCTAAGGTGGGATGTTTGTAGTGAATGGTAGAACAGAAACTATTTTATAATCAAGAAGTTTTTTATGCTGTATAGCTCAAATACCAGTGGCAGAGTGGATGCCACACCTCCAGAGAGAGCAGGCCTTTTGTCAACACATTTCTGTTATTTTTTTTTACTGTATTATGGAAAAGTCACTCATTTTGTACAACCTATGTCGGTTTTTTAAGATCACAGTTGCACTCAGATCAACGTTATCATATTGCTACTGTACAGAAAACAAGAAAACTACTTTGCCGTCTGTAAACACTCTGCAAAAGGAACAGAACATCATGCATAGATGATCCTGAGTTGATACCAATATTTAAGGTCCTTGTTGCTTGACACAAGCCTAATGCTTTCCATAAATGTCTAATGTCTATGAATGTTTTTTTAATGATTTAATTTTATTATGCATGAGGATGTACAGTAAGAACATGAAACAGCGCTCCACTACAAATACATTCCATTCACGTCGTCAGTCTCAAAAATTTGCTGTGCAGTCAGATATCTCATGTGTGGATGTGGATGTATTGTTCATGTTGACAGAGCTGCAAATGAGACAGCACAGCGTAAAATCAGACACTACTACGTTAAAAACAACCTTGTAACTTTGATCAAGTGTTTGTTACTGGGCCCTTAGATGGCATAATTAATGCCAAAATGTTTTTCAGTTACAAAGGAACATGCTGTAGCCTCTGCATTGCAAATAATCGATTGGCTAATGGTCATTTAATAATAACTGAATGATGCAGGGAAGTTATCAGTTATCAGGCGGGCTGCCTGGGGGGGGGTGGGAGTTAGGGTATCTCCTAGACCTACTTATCGATCTGTAGAAGCAGACGCTCTTCACTGAGATCTGGCGAGGCTATGCGCATATTCTTAATGAAGCTCAGAGACCTTGATCAAAGTTGTTACTTGGGGAAGGGTGAGGGGGCATTTTATAGGTGGTTAGGGAGAGGGTGCTGGTCGCAGGAAGCGGAGATGCGGGTTGCCGGCATTTCGAACAGCAGTCTGCCGCAGGAGCAGAAAAGGTCATGACTTGGAGGCTCCAGGCAGATCCGTCAGGCTTACAGCTGGAATAAATAACACTAAAATGGCCCGTAAGAAAGCCATTCAGAGATATTGACAATTAGTGTGTCTATTTGGGGTGATTATTAGCTGTACGACCCAGTAGAAAGGTTTCCGTTTTGGGGGCAAAGTGGAGAAGGAAGCTGTGGTGATTTCCAAGGTAAAAATCTATTGCCAGAGTTGAACTGGAGCATTCCAAGAAATGATGGAGTCAGAGGGTCCTGGCTTCTTAGAAGGCCGGGGAAGCCTGGCCACTTGGAGAAGACTGTAGTTGATAATATTGTTTACAGACCAACTCGAAAGTA
>JAODKM010000106.1:1168153-1182277 GCA_026780845.1 Petrocephalus sullivani | reverse complement strand
GGGGGGGGGGGGATGGAGAGAGGGGGTAGCTGATAATGTGCCACTGCTAGTCTGGTTTAGATTAGTTTAATGGTCGCCAAGATTACTTACAGCTTTGGTGGCAAAATTCTGAAGCGTCTGACCAGCAGGGATGACGATCGAGGCTGCAGAAACAGACAGGCCAACATCAAGGCCACCGTGTCATTGCAGGAGTTTACAATAGTAAACTAAGATTATGCTGGGAATTTCTTGAAAGAGTAAGGGCTTATGATGGACATAGTGAGACTACAATTAAAAAGGGGATCCAGGAAATCATCTGAAGTGCAGTTTAGAGGCCAGTATTTTCCCACGGCTGACCTGTGGGTTTATGGAGAGTCTGGGCGTAATTAGCAGGAAGCTGCAGGACGAAGTTGTTGGGGTTGATGGGACCCTTCATGAAACCTTCCACTGCTTTAGACTGCATGACCTTAGACTCCCAGAGCTGCACAAAAACAGCACACCACTCCAGCTGCTATTCTCTGCCATCCAACAAGTTTTAAAATAATTAAAATAAACTGTATAATAACGAGTAGTAAATGAGAGTTTATTGTTGTACACCGTCAGTCAGCGGTCCCTCAGGCGGTGACTGACAGCGCATGATAATCCGACTTACCTGCTTTTCATTTCTAAGCTCCATCACTGCATACATATCGGGAGACACTCTAATTGAATTAAACTAGACATGTAACAGCAAGATTGGGCCCGTTCAGTCTTTAATCTTAAACGCTCACCTGCCGGAGGTCCTCCAGCACCCGGTCCTCCACCCCTTCGTCCTGGAACAGCTCCCTGACGCTCTCTATCACGTCGTCAATCACTGACATGTAGAGTTTGGACTGGAGGAGGACGCGACGCGAAAAGCAAAGACGGGGAAAGGGAGCAACGCCGTGTTTTATGCTGGCTCATAACGCCACACGATCACGCTCCAATATTACACAATAAAGCACGCACTGGTGCGCTTATCACTAATGCAAGCCGAGGGACTGTGACTCACTGGCACATTGATATCACCGTGCAAAATGCGAAATTCATCAGACCATAAGCTCAACATAATTAATAATCAAAGTCATTTAACTGGCAGTGTTTTTTTTAATGTTTTACGTACGGTGTCTAAGCCTCCTAGAAACACATTTTTACGAGGAATACACACGCGTCACCTTGAAAACTTGCTAATTGGAAAGCATGGACCGAATTGCTGAGAAAAAAAATAGTAGTTTTTTTGCACGTAAGAAATGCTTATCTGTGTTTTGTAACCTAACAGTCGTTGATTAATGTCGGCTGCCTTACTTCACCGGGCTTTTCAATAAAGCAGGTTTGTGTAGGTACTTACAACTGTGTTGGAGTTTGACAGCATTGTAATCACTTTATTTCGAACCTTACAAACTGAGAGGGAATCCGTAATTTTACATGCTGTCAGCCCTCTGCCCAGTCTCGGAGTAAAGCGCCTCCGAGATGCAAAGTAACGCAAGGCGCTTAATTCATATGACGAGCCGCAGCTTTGCCCGTTTTCGGGATAATCAGTGTGTGTCTCCACCATGAGGTTTAGTTTATCACGCTGCCCCCTTTAAATGGACGTTTCGGAATGGTTTCAGTACCATTGCATTGGTGGTGCATTTTGTCATCCATTCATTTATTGTGCCGTTTGATTCATATAAAGCAGCTACATCTTGTGTCTTATTGGTCAGTAACTCCAATGCGTTTCATGGTAAATGTTTTTTGTTTTGTTTTATTGCAGTATTGCGGCTACAGAACTAAACAAAAGCCCGCTGCTTTCTGCAAAGGTCGTGCGCTGTCCCACAGTAATGACGGTGCTGGTTATTAATATTTCCGAGCATGCCGAAGTTATTAATTCAGAGGTGACTCTGAATGCATAGCAGATGTTAAAGGACATGCGCCTTCGCCGTGCCCTTGAAAGAGCGTCGTAACTCTGCGTTGTGCAGAAAGGTCCAGATCTACCCTACCACAAGGAGTCAGTAGGATGGAGTGAACCCATGTCATCAAGAGCGTGCACGATTGACTTTTTAACTGGAGGAAGTTGCACCCACAACTTCTTTCAAATTACTACATACTTCCGGTTCATCCTGCATCACCATTTACTTCTGCAGCTCATAGACACTTTCTTTATACATTCTTAAATCATTTATATATTCTTTTTCACTTGAGTTTTGGAACCAACTCAAGAAACAGCAATATTGTCTTACCAAATACTCACATACACATCCTCATAGCGCAAATCCAGTGCTCAGGCCACTACATTTACATACTCTAAAATTGCAATCAGGACATTAAGCTTGATTAGTACCAACACAATACGAGAGTGCAATTTACTGCGGTTTCAGGGGAAGCCTGGTTGTGTGCAGAACAAAATGCCGCTGTGAGTATATCTGTGATCATTTTGCGAAAAGGGGACATTTTCTCTGTCCTACAAAAGCACAATGCCTCTGTTTTGCCCCACGGTAAGCTCCATGTCAGCAAGCAGAAGAACGTAGGATATGATTACTTAAACATTGTGTGCTCTTGAATACCAGTTTTATCGGATCACGCAACTCAGAGAAATATCCCGCCGCTGTAGTTTAACAGCTAAACTGTATAAAACAACAAAAAATGGGTACACTGGAATGTAAATGTGACACTGATTAAATAATACACAATATACTGAAAGTACACAAGAACGTCAGTACAGATATTCATATCGGCTCTTTCAAATACATTCTCTTCCGACGAATCCTTCTATCTTTGTCTTTGTTTGGCGCAATAAAATTTCAGGAAGGTGTCCAGGGTGCTTTTCTTAAGGAGGGGGAAGTGTTCTTTTATTATTCGGGACGTCGAGGAGCATCACTGTGTGGTGCAGTCAGATTGCCTCTGAGATACTGTTTCTATCCACTTCTTTTCAATCTCCACCTGAAAGGCAGACAAGAGAATTTAGAAACCCGTAGCTGCGTAGCTGTCAGAGGAACCTTCTGAGCTTGATCACTCGGTCGTGTATTCGTTTACAGATGACAGGGCATTGTTTGGAAAAATCTGTACTGCGTCACTCGATCTGGTTGTGGAGCATAACAATGTAATCTAGAACAGGGCTGGGTTTGGGAATTTGTAGCAGATCGTTTGGTTCTGTCGCACTGGTAACACTTTACTTAAGGGTGTCATAGGGGACTTGACACAGGAGTTCGCAATGTCACCATTCATGACAGCCACAAAAGTTGGAACCTTTATAAATGCTTATGACAAGTTATGTCAGTGTCATGTAGCTGTCATAGAGCACCCTTAAGTGAAGTATAACCACCACGCACTTCTTTTACTTGTACGGTTATGGTTTGTAATTTGTATGGAATGTGTGTCGCTGTGGATGCCATCCAGGAAACCCCACTTTTACCTGACAGTGGAAGTACGACTTGGTCCCTATGTGCTTCTGGGGCTGAATGTCACTTTCCGTGCCAAGCGACTTCACCCGTGTCCGGGACACCACGGTGTCTGCCAGCTCGAACTCCACGGTGACGAACGGGTACCAGTCGGTGGGGATCTCCTGGTCCGAACCCAACTCAAGCTTGCAGGAGAAGGAGTGTGGCTGGTCCACCGCTGCGGTGTGTAGAACATACAGTCACGTTAAAATTGACCGAAATTCAGTAACAACAATAGAACCTGCACTTAATGCTCACCAGGGGGCACTGGTGATTATACTTACATACTTATCTCCTAGGGGCATACTGACAGGGTGTATGCATATTTCAGTCTCCTTGGCATGTGACATTAATTCTGGCACTTTGTAACTGAATAAGTGAATAAGCAACACAGAAAGTACTGATTCATTATAAAGGTTCATAATCTAAGGTCTCCGGGTCCAAATCCAAAGAAGAACCTGGTGGTACCTTTAGGAGAGGTAGCCTGTAGTACCCTTAAATGAGGTAATTGCTCCATTAGTATAAAGCTTGAAACTTGAAGTTGCTGTGGATAAAAATAGTTCAATGTGGTTAAAGGGGACCTTTTAAAAGGAGAGTTTTAAAAGGAAGGTTCAGTCCTGGGATGATCTGGTAGCCTTCCAGTCTGGGCTGTGATTTTAGTTGTCCTTGAATGTGGCAGCTGAGGAAAATCTCACATGCAGACAGGAGAAGGATAGGTGCTTATTGAGGTGCCCTTACCAGTGTTCTTTGCAGGTAGCCTCTCGATTCTCCACACAATGGCACCGTACACGTTCTCGTACTTGACGGTGCCCACAGTCACCTGCATGACAGGCTGGGAGTCGGCAGCATTGATGGATCCCAGGCAAGCGTTGCGGTTCATTCGGGCCTTCAGGTACTTCTGCCTCAGTAGGGCGACCGTGCGTGATACCTTGACCCAGTCCTCTGGCACCGGGACCCGGAGCAGAACGTTCTCGCAAGACAAATCCAGGTTGCTCCCAGATGAGGAAATTACGGACGGCACCATGGTGAGGAAGGCCTGGAGCTCCACACAGGCACCTTGCACAGTGACCATGGCCTTGACAGAGAAGGGCAGTTCTCCAGAACCAATGGACACGGTCTTATATCGCATCAGCTCCACGCTACAGGCATCCGGCGGCGAGAACTTCACCAGCCGGGACCTTTGGAACTCGGCTTTGTTGACGCAGGCGTGGAAGTGGCAGTCTGTGATCTCCATCCAGGAGCATCCCTCCTCACCCTCCCTCTCCGAGCCATACTCAGGGTTCCTGTGGAGCAACTGTTGGTCATTCAGCGCCATGAAGCATTCTCCAGCCCCATTCAGGAAGGCGAGGCAGTAGATATGGCTGACGGCCGCCCGCTCCAACAGGCCACCGTCCTTGTCCAGCCTCACCCAGAGGTGGTCGACGATCCTCAGCGTCATCTCCTGCTCCTCGTAGTGCCGCCGCGTCTGGGAAACTACGGGCAGCTTCATCAGCTCCTCCTCCACGGATGCCACCAGGTCCTCTATGTCCCCCTGCTCGGTCGTACCGAACTTCAGCAGTTGCTCTGCCTCCAGCTCGTGCGTCACTTCCGGCCGGGGGTGGTAGCGCCGCCGCTCGGTGTAGCACACGTGCTCCAGCTTCACCGTGCAGATCTTACGTGGCTCCTGGTAGCCCTCCAGCTTGAGGGGGGACAACCGGCAGTGGGAGTGTAGCTGGAGCTCCTTGAAGGGCTTCTCCAGACCTTTCTCGTAGTATATCTGCAGCACCCCCCCAGGCAGCAGCCGTAAGTAGATGGGCCCCCACTGCCGGGAGGACATGCGGTTTTTCCGCTCGGGGATGCGGAGCATCATGGGCCAGCCATCTCTCTGCTGGCTACGGAACAGTCCCTGCGGGACAAAGCTGGGACTGCCCTGCGCCTCCTCAGCTCTCGGGCCCTCCACACGTTCTCCCTCATCCTCCTCTCTGCCCCCTTCCTTGCCGTCCTCATCCTCGGCACATAGGCGCTCCAGCTTCTGGCAGATGTAGGAGTAGGACTTCTGTATGTGGTCCGGCGGCGGCCCGTAGCCGTCCTTGGTCCTGATGAAGAAGCGAGGCAGGCTGGACCCGGAGTCCGAATCCGAGGAGGAGCCCCCGGACTCGGCAAGCCCCTCGCCCCAGAATGGGCTGAAGTGGCCCGGCTCGTCCTGGAATGCGGGAAAGGGGTTCCACCCTTCTGACGTGCTCCCTGCGGACTGGGGGGTGCGCTTCTCTGGGGCTGGCGAGGGCAGGGTGGCTGTGGACGCATTGGAGAAGCTTGGGGCAGCACTCTGATCCCCGGGGGGGGCACATGGGAAGAAGGAAAAACTGGTGGGTGTCTCTCTTACAGGCGTGCACAAGGGGGTGTTGCTGGGCACGCAGGAGCTGCCGTCGTAGCTAAAGTGCATTTGCGGTGAGTCCAGTGGACTGGGAGAGCCCCACGAGGACCCGCTCAGAGAAGGCAGAATCAGTCTGAGCCCATTAGGCCTGGGAACCGACCCCATGTTGGCAGTTTGAGCCTTAAGGGGTTTCTGGGAAGGAGAACGTGAGGCCTCCTCATCCTCAAAGGTCACCCAGTTTGGATGGTTGGTGGAACACATGGTTGCAGGATGCCAGCACCAAACACGCAGGCCAGGGGTCCGACTGCATACGCAACACAGGACAGCACTGCTGTTGATGGGCGAAGGAAAAGAGATCTCAGTGAATTTGTACATTTTTATGCGAATTATTGATTTATTCATAGCCTAGGAAGAATTGTTTCTGTAAGTAATGGTAAAATATCAAGCAACAACAGAAGGGAACTTTCTATTGGACAGAACTCAATGATACTTGACACTCAGCATTTTACAAACAGGGCTTTATTGAGGCGCTCTTTTTCCTGATTCATGATTTCCTATCGCCATCTTGTGGCAAGTACTGGAACTGTAACAATACCAAGACTCAGATTTTCCCTTAGCTACAAAAAAAATGCTGCTTAAAATTCTAGATTAAATAATTTCGTTACAATAAGTAATATAGACAAGGAATTTGGCCTGTTGATGTCAAGCACATACACAACATTTGATGCTGAGCACAGACACAGGCTCAGTGTTACAGGCCCAGGACTCTAAGATAACAGTGTTTATGGAACTGTTAAATTAGCCAACTGTGTTAAATTTCATAACGATAACGGCCTGTCTTGTCAAACACACAGAGGGGACAGAGGGGTTTAAATATCAGTCGAGGTACACTGTTAATTAACACTTTCCAGTGGATATTCATTTCGTCGCTGGAATGCAGATGAAGAGGGAGATGAAATCAATAGCAGTATGTCTGCGCTGTCAGACGGCATTATGCAATGGAACAGGCAGCTTCATCCAGGCCAGCCAGACACAACACGCTCAGCTTCCATCCACTGTCCCTAACAGCTACACCAGCTGACTTTGGGTACCGCTCTAAAAACACTGAGGCGGAGCGAACAACAGCAGATCCTGCCCCAGGGATCCCATCAGCTACCCTCACAGTTTGGAGGGCACCAGGGATGCAGGCTGAACCCTGGACTGAAAACCTGGACCATGACAGCAAGGAGACGGTGGAGGTGATGCAGAGATGAGAGCATATTGCAAATTCGTATCCGGGTCTCTTTTTACATCCCTTGCAAATTCAGAGATCTCGATCTCCCCGTGTTCCGCATTCCGCTGGGCAGGGCGGCTTGAGTATGGCTGTTCCCTGCCTCGTGCCCGTAGCCTCTGGGATAGGCTCCTGACCCCCCTGCGACCCGGAAGGATAAACAGTTTCAGAAAATGGATGGATGATGATTTAACATTTACCAAATTGCCCATAGCTGTGCATGTGTGAGTGACTGGTATGTGAGTGTGCCCTGCGATCAGTTGGCTCCGTACCCTGGGTTAATGCCCGATTCGCGGCCGTGGCTTCTGGGATAGGCTCCGGACCCGACACACCCATGAACAGGATAAGCACTTATGGAAAACGGATGGACGGATGGACCATTTAACAAAGTTACACACTGACTTTGGAAATATCAGGCATTCATTGAGTTTGTCTTTAGAACGGTGAATTTCCTTGAACTCTAAATATAAATCAGAAGCGGAGGTGGCCTAATGTTCAGGAAAGGGAATGGGTTATCAAGAGATTTATTGGTATGAGTCCCAGACCTGCAAGTACCACTGAGGTACCCTGAGCAAGGTACTGCCCCCAAGCACTGCTCCCCGGGCGCTCAATTAGCTGCCCAATGCTGTGCCCCATATGGGTTAAATGCAGAGGCCACATTTTGTTGTTCTGCACTGTGTGCTGTGGTGTGTCAGCAATGACAGTTAATCACCGGCTACTTTAATTCAGCTGAGAAACAGATAAAACTTGGGTGCACTGGGTTTATAACAAGACAAAATGGGAGCGCCGCAGTGAAAAAATGCAGCACAATTATCATTTTATCACGGTTATTTTGCTTTAATAATTGCTGGAAGCCAGCATTGTAATTGGAATGAAAATTTGATTTCTTGCCCAGACCTACCCTAGAAGAAGTAACACAGGAGCTTCTGAAACAAGAGCTATGGTACAGCTCTTGGCACTATGGCCCCCCCGACTCTGTGCAGCCCCCAGGAGGTGCAGGGTTACGGCCACGTGACAGGGTAGGTCATCGCCGGATTCATCACCTGCATGAAGAACCCTATCCTGCCAGCATCTCACAGACACGCCTGAGATTTTCTCCCAGTAAAGTCACATCTGGACAGGCGGCTGGGGAGCTTATATTACTAAAAGGCACGGCACGGCTCATTTTGTGCTCCATCACATTTTTGCATGTATTTGTAGCAATCCTTCCCCCCCCCCCCCAGAGTACTTGCAATGGAAACATCTGGAAGAACACAAAACCTCACTTTGTGGGAGCCCTCATAAAATTAAAATGGGGGTGGGAGGTGACTCATTCTCTGCAGTGTTTCAGAGCCACATTCCATATATTAACCTCTGGTGAGGGAGGGGAGTACATCTGGCTGGGGAGGGTTGGCCTAAATCAGCTGATTGCTGATGCGTAATGCCTGCCATTTTTAAAATCACCAGCCTCTGCCTGTTAAAAGTTTGTCTGTCAGTGTAGCAAATGGAAACGTTTATCCTCTGCACAGATTTTCACTGTAATTTAACTTAAACCGCTCAGAATCTATTTATAACAGGGCATGAATGTGGCAGAACACACAAATGCCTAGACAGTAGGCCTCTTCGGTCGAGCGTGTTCAGCCCGTAGATGCTCAGCATGGCAGAAAAAAAACAGGAATCGGTTTCACAGAGCCGGGATCACCAGGACAGCGCCGGAGCGGGAATTCCGTGTTTAAGCGTAATTGAAGGTTACAGATGGAAGATTATCAGTCATCTGCAAAACTCTGGCAGTGAAGTAAGTGGAAAAAAGAAAGCAACTCTGTAGCCAATTAGAATTTAAAAAGGGATACGGTTGCCTTCCATGTTGTGAAGGAGGCGGTCGATCCAGGGGCGGAACGTCCTGCCAGCGGAACGATGAGCTGTGCGCAGCCCGGGGCAGCGACGCAGGGTTAAATACAGTCTGAGCTAGGGGTCAGCCAGGCCTGTCTGCCTGGCTCCCAGGCTGTAATCATCATTTCCCCTATGCCCTGATAAGTCTCCCCACAAACAACACCCCTGTCCCGCCAGCCGCGCAGCTTGGGGAGGGCCGTTCCATCGGTAGACGAGTTAAAGCGACGGCCAGATAAAATTCCCATCGTCTACCACTAGGGGGCTCGAAGAGAACTGCTGTCTGACGCTCTGGTATAAATAATCTGCACCTTGGAGGAGAGGGACTGGTGGCCTCGGGGCTGGAAACTGAAGCTCCGAGCTGCAGAGACGATAATCTTGGCAGATAGATGAGTCTTGTTTTTCCTCCTTCGACTGGCCATGGTTTCCACTCAGGGAACCAAATATTCAAATTCACAAAGAATGGCAATTGTGATGTCTGGCTTTTAGGGGAAACAACTCGAGTTCTGTCATATTCGTTCAGTTTAAAAAAGCAAAACAAAAAAACCCCAAAAACGTAAACAGCGATGCACCAAGATAGACATCCAAGTCTTGGAACTATGTCCTGCCCCCCCCGGCAGCTACAGATCTGGTGGGGGTCTGTACAATAGGGGGGCTCACTAGAGGCCTGACATACTGTGCATTCCTTCAGTGCAACCCAAAGGCATGCAAGAAATACCAGACTTCCTAACGCCCATTTCCACACATAAAATCACAGGCTGGATCCAAACAAACACGCAGACAAAATTAAAGGAACATGGACGACAAACTGCATGCAGTGTGCCCATAATGGGCCCCCAGTCGGCGAGCTTCTCAATCACTCTTTCGGGGGACTCGGAAACCTCTCGGCCGAATACATTCTCTCAAAATTTGTTTTAATTTATCATAATGAATCCAAACCCTCTGCTGCCAATAAATAATGACTGTGGCTTGCACTTCAGCAATTAGTGCACAGCAAATACATTTACATAAATACAAAAAATGCGAGTCCGTCAATTCTATGGTATTAATACTTCGCGCAATACTATCGCAATAGAACTGTAATAAACGTAATGAATGAACACAAAACTGCATTTCATACCAATGAAAGCTGCAAAAACAGAAGCATTAGGCTATTAGACTACAGAGACAGTGTCACTCAGACTGGACTGCTATGACTCCAATTCTGAGCCACTGATTATTCCAAAGTGCTGCTCGGCATTGCAGGAAGAAAAAGGAACATTCCAGAACATGCCAGAGGAATAAAATCCCCCCACAGAGCCTTTAAAAATGACCATGCTCTTAGCCACTCAAACGTGCTTAATGTTTACGGTGAAATCCCGAAATCTGACAGATCTAAAGCTAAACCATCACGCAGATCTTCGTATATTTCTTGCTGAATAAGAATGTGCATAGGCCTTTATTAAAGGCCAAAACACTAAAAAGATATAAGATCTTTGGCTGAATTTTAAAATCTATACTACAGCATATTAAAAGTTTTCTTGATCAATAAATTCAATATACTGCACCTTTACTTTATAGTCACTGTCCAGACAGTATTATTGCGGCATGCAGCTCTTCTCCAGATAAGAATTCATTTAGAACTGTGTCAGCAATACCGAAAGCCCCCTGTACCACGGTTAGGTTAACTGCTGGAGCCCAAAAAAGCCTTTACGTGTGCTGCAGGACTACATGCATCACAGACCCTGAGCGACCCTTAACGAGCGGCTTTTCCTTTCTATTAATGTGATTCGTAATGAGTGCTTTATTCGACAATTAAATAAATGACTACCGCAGGCTCTTGGCACTTCAAAACCACGACCTGCTCCTTAATCACAGTGCAGCCTGTTTCACCAAATGACTTGACTGGGACTTCCAGTAGTCAGTGATTAGGAGACAACCGAAATCTGACGGACTGCGCCACTGCAGAAACTGGATCGCCTGGCTGCCCCTGGCACTGTGCCCCCATACGACATAAACCGACACAAAGGGGGCAACCGGCTCTTTGCGTTTTGGGCGCTAGCAGTGGTTTCTGCGCGCTGACATAAGGGTCACATAAGGGTAACTGCAGAGATCGCAGCATTCGGTCTCTGGATTGACACAGAATTACATTAGCATTATTTGGGAGTGTTGCATACATCCAGGCCTACATTAATTACGAATTCCCGCAGTTAACACCGAGATCATTCGCCTCTTTGATGCATACCAAGTCTTTATCAGTGCACTCTGACAGACGCATGTCAAGAATAAAAAATACTTATATTGAGAGTACAGTTAATACCAGGGTTGTGCAATCTCAGATGTTATTAAAACTTATTGTTTGAATTAAATTAGTGCGTTTTACAGCCTATCCAAATACCAGCATCCGCTCTTAGGAGTGGGAAAATTTAATTTTAACCAGCTTAACTGCGAAACGACGGCAAACGGGATCGTCAGCCCCGACTGATTTTCCACTCCCTTATTCGGAGTAAAATAGCTGCACCCTTACTTTCCAAACACAACGGAAAAGACACGTGGTGGCACTTATGTTATCCAAGTAACTTTTGCGAGCGGCAATAAAACCCATTTGTACATGCATTCAACGAGCCGTGTTTATGCTCTTGTGTAAATGATGTAATCCCGGGGGGGGGGGGCTTCAGGAAAAATAACCAAATAAGCTGCGTATTTATGAGGGCAGACTGTGCGTATCGGCCCGGCTGGGGAGACCCTGCGCTCCCGTGTATGGTGGTGGCCGGAGACTTGGTGCGCCGGCGATGAGCGGCTCTCCCCTCAGCACCGGGCCGATGCAGGGGAGGGGGGACGTTACCAAGGCACGGTTCCGTCCCTTTTCCTACAAACTGAAAGCATGCTGAAAACTGGAAAAAAAATTAAACTGATCACGGGGAAATCCCTTGGAAGACTGCGTGGATGAACTATGTGAATCTCATCCAGTGTTTTCATTTTAGTTTCATTCTGTAGAGGTTTAAAGTGACCAAGTTTCCAAGTGTAATTAACCAAACGTAGCCTATTCGAACAAACCTGATAAACGTATAGAAAGATACAAGCGTCTCTCCAAGTGTATTATTTAACGTGGAAACTACAGTATCTAATATCTGCATAACGTGGTTACAGAAAACCAAAACAATCAAAACAGCACATCTGAACTTACCCCTGAAGAGCGACGGCTGAGAAGTTTAGCTAGGGCGAGTTTGTAAACACGCAACTAGTTTTTCCCCCCAAAAAATAAATATATATTGAGTTTGTGGTGTAAGCCCGGATCCCGGCCGACATCAGCTCATTGTCGACGCAGTTTTTCCTTCGTTTGCTCAGTCCTGAATCAGTAGAAATCCGGACAAAATGGCAGAACTCGGAGAAGCTTGCGGATCCCTCTCCTCTCCTTTATTTTTCTCTCTCTCTCTCTCTCTCTCTCTCTCTCTCCCCGATGAGCGCATCTAACGGGAAGGACCGGGCTCTGCAGGCTCAGGCGGCTGCGCCGGCTGCGCCGGCTGCGCAGGCGACGGTCCGCAGCGGAAGCAGCGCGGTGAGCCAAGTCCCGCAAAGCTTCTCCTCCGCAGCCGACGGCGTTTCCTCCGGGAATCTACCGTCTGCGTGTGACAGCCAGCCCGGAGTGGGGAGTGGGGGGGCCGGGGCAGACTTTGCGGCGAAATATCAGATTCCGTTACTTTGCTGGTCTGATGCATCGAGTTAGTTGGGATAGGAGTCGCCGGGCTTTTAGAAACCACGGATCCAGTTTTAACAGATTGCAGTTTTAGAATAATTAAGATATATTAGATATAAGACCCCGCACTCGCTGGCATAATATAAAACAGCCCCAAAAAGTCGAGGCTTCGGACAAAAGCATCTGCTTTTTCAATATAAATGTGTTTGACCCATGCCGACGTCTGCGCTAATGATCCAAATCGTAAACACTAACCAGTATTAATTACGCGATTAAAGATTTACATTTTAAACACAAGGACCCCCGTGACTGATTTTGTTACCCAATCAGAAGTGTAACGCACAGCTAATTTATTTTACAGTTTAAATATTTATGTCAATTAGCCCAAGGGGAAAGTGCTCTTGCCTTCTAATCGTACTATCGTTATTTATCCGGGATAATTTGTTTCGGTGTCCCGCGCACTAGGGGTGTAGAATCCGGGGGGTGGACGCGGTGGGGGCTTTATCCAGCCCCCATGCCAAACGCCGAAGGGTGTGGGCTTGGTGTACGTCCTGCAGTCCTGTTTGTTCTCTGTTATGGACAGTAATTTCCTGCGTAAACAGCCCAAAGGCCCCAGCATCGCAGCGTCATGCTCCTGGCCCGGCGCAGGGCCATGGGGGGCCGTGGGGGGCACTGGCACACTGCCAGCTATAAACATTTTATGATCCCCAAGTACCTCGTGAGTTTCCGTTATAGCAGAAACTCACAGCAGGTGGCGAGAAACGTAAATTATTGTGCCATTTCCCGGCATTTCTAGCAGATTTTATTTTTTTATTGATCAAAGTTTGTTTTTGCGTCCTCGATCAGTAATAATGGTATATTTAAATAGGTCTAAAGAAGAACTTGAGAATTCCCAAAATGAATTACAAGCTGCGGGTTGGTGAAGGGTGTTTTACAGTGCAATGACAATAAAGCTCTTATTGCTTACGAAATCTAATTCCGACATTGTTCTAAAACCCACACTTCCTAAAACCCCGTCACTATAAAGCAGCCTGTTTTTTCCGATTACTTTTTCATGATAAATCTGCATTATGTTCCCCGAAACTTCCTGCCGCGCTCAGCGCAGCCCGCTATCTTTGTCCCTGTCCCTTTGTTCCCATCTTCTGTCAGTGACTCATGGGGAAATTAGCGCCTGCTGAAGGGATGCACCCAAGCCGGTCTTCTCATCGAACGGCTCCCTCCACCCCCACACCTTTTATTCAAAGTTACGGCAGTAATTACAGAGGACTAGCGAAGGAGAGAAACTATCAATTATGTGCAATGAAATGTGCCCAGAGAGGCGTGGGGGGCTGCAGCCTCGTATTGCATAGCTGCCCTGGAGGTAGCAAGACAGACACTGAAAGCTGATCAGAGATCTAAGGGTGTTGCTTACTGTCACGGTTTGGGCGGGGTGGGGGTGGGTTGGAATGCCGTCACACAGTGTTCTCGGGGGGGGGGGGGGGGGGGGGGGGGGGCCACCAAACACCCCCCCCCGCCCCGCCCCCCCCCCCTCGGCGACCACCACCCC
>JAODKM010000106.1:1107723-1128249 GCA_026780845.1 Petrocephalus sullivani | reverse complement strand
CTCACACACCCCCCCCGAGAGAGCGCGCGCAGCCTGTCGCATGGCGCCGTCGTCATGGTAGCAGCATCAGTCACGGGTCAGCGACTGTGGCGCGCGAGGAGAGGGCTAGGGGTCTGCTTTGGGCTGGGGGGGGGGCCTTCTCCATCTGGGCTGGGGAGAAGAGGTGTGCAACGGAGGTAAAAATAACAGCACACAAAAAACTTGGGTCAGGGCAAGTGGGTCAGGGGTCTTGGGTGTGGGAACAGGGGGCTCTGTACAGCCACAGCTGGGGGGGCACATAAAACAGGGTGGGGGGGGTTCATTACTCTTCCTTGTTTACTTGGACTTAAATAGCTGCTGGCAGGGCATGATTATTAAGTTGTATTGGCATATTATACTATAAAAAAATATACCAAAGTAAGGGGGGGGGGGGCGCAGAGGAAACACTTTGGTTGGAATGCCCTCCTTTTCACTTCAATTGATGTGGACCCCCCCTTACAGAAGGACCAGCAGATGCGCCTTGTTTGCTAAGCAATTAGCATAACTTAGCAATTCTCATACTTATTTCTACCACCACAGTCATAACTAATGACCCAGTCTAAGCATGTCAACTTGTGTCCTAGTTTATATCCTCACCCATACTAATTAGGGACCTTTAGACACTAATGGACACATTTATATAAATGCAAAATGGTGCTAACACAGCATTAGCACCTCATCCCCTGACCTAGTCCCAGGGCCTTCCCCACTGCCACCAACAAACTTACACCAGATAGCAGCTTGTCATTCCTAATGAACTATGTCCAGTTTTGAGTAGCTTTTAATTTAGTGGTGAAGTAGAAGATTAAGCACTGCTTAATCCCATGGTAACTTGACCAGTCCTATAAGACATTTGTCATAGGGGAGATCTGGAAAAATGCTGGAGACGTAGCTCCAACTGTGTTGCAGAATAAACACATTGAACATCTGAGCATTGCTGCTTATTTAAGTGTGCGATGCGCCTCCATCTCACATCCATAACGGCTTTCCTGTCGTCATGTTGTCCGCCCAGTGTCTTCCCATCCATTTGCACACATTCGTGCTTTCCTGTCGTCATGTGGTCCACCCAGTGTCTTCCCATCCATTTGCACACATTCGTGCTTTCCTGTCGTCATGTGGTCCGCCCAGTGTCTTCCCATCCATTTGCACACATTCGTGCTTTCCTGTCGTCATGTGGTCCGCCCAGTATCTTCCCATCCATTTGCACACATTCGTGCTTTCCTGTCGTCATGTGGTCCGCCCAGTATCTTCCCATACCTTTGCACACGTTCGTTTTCAGTTGCGCCACAGCAGTTTTGTGGCTGATGAGCTCAACGACACCATGTGACATTCTTCCCCTGTATCACATGCACACATACCCACACCCCCCCTCCCCCATCTGAAGCCAGTCCTGCTGGTAAATTCTGATACTCCTCCCCACCCCAACACACCCTCAGCCTGTGTCTTCCTGTGTCTCTCGCAGACTCACCGAATTTCCCCTGACAGTTCAAAGTGAAAGTAAAGTGTCATAGGGTGACATTTTATGGTGGAACATTTCGTTCCATATTTATCGTCAAAATGCTTGGCCCATGGCAGAAGCCCTAGGCTGCTTACACCTTCATCCGCCCTCTCTTTCACTGAGCAGGCTGAAAGATCAGATATATTGCACTTTGACGAAGTTCACAGATACACTGGCACACCTCCTCTCGGATGCAATGGCCCAGGACCCCTTTTTTTTTACTCTTATGGCAGTTAGGCAAAATTAAATATTCACCACGCAAAGAAGCACAAGTGTATCGTTTATTTTTTTTGGATATAAATCCCCTAAAACACGTTGAAGCTTGACAGAGAACTGTTTTAAAATACAATCAACTGAACTTACCCCAGGCGTGCTGTCGGGTTGCTGCTTAACTGTAGTAAAATAGCACCACCTTGTGGGAATTTTAAGAAGTTCATGTATCGACTAGTTAAATCAGGGGTGGGCAATCTTATCCAGAAAGGGCCGCTGTGCTTGCGAGTTTTCGCTGCTTCTGCCTAATTATATTACTAATTGGAGGACTTACTGGCTGAAGAGTTTGAAGGGTTTGAACACCTGACCTAAAGGTTATCCCAAAAACCTGCATACACATTGGCCCTTTGCCAATAAAATTGGCCTCCCTTGACTTAAAGCTTAACTAAAACAATACAAATTGATTTTATTAAGGACTTCAATGCTGTCAAATGAATCTGTCAGATTTATAAGATGGGAGTTTGTGTGGCTCTGTAGGTGTCGGTGCCTGTGTTCAGAAGGTCGCTGGTTCAATTCCCGTGCCTGGAACAGTAATCACTGTCAGGCCCTTGAGTGAGGCCCTTCACGCTAAAAGTGTTGGTAAAATGCCTGACCCTGAACGCCGACCCTGACCTTTGTGCTTCTATATATATGTGTTTGCCTCATTGGAGCAGAGGATGGGACCCAAACAGACTGAACTTTGTCATACTTGCCTCCTGAACACGTCAATAAAGACAATGTTCTTTTTTAGCCCTGCAGTGGGCTAAGTCTCTGTGCCGGAAGGTCACAGGTCCAAGCCCAGCCTCAGCAGAATAATCACGTCTGCAGGCCCTCGAGCAAGGCCCTTAAAGCCCAGCTCTCCAGGTGCTGCTTCACTGGCAGACTTGCACCTACCTACATATGTGTCTGTCAGTCATGGAGAACAAGATGGGGTCGGGGGGAAGAGAATTTTCCCACTGGGATCAATAAAATGTCATCATCTCATTTAGTTTGCCCTGGATTAGTAAATGCTTATAAGGTACACCCAAGCCACACAGCCCCGCCCTTTCTGCCAGAGGTTTCTGGGCCAGCATACCGCCATGACCCTGACTGGATAAATGACCATTAAAATAGGGTGCAGAGATCTATTTAACCCTCTGAAAGTAGAGCTTTTTCAGGCAGTATGACTAGAGCACAGCTCCGTGCGCTCTGCCGCTGTTCTTCTAAAGCCAATGCGTCGCCATAAAGGTGATCATTGGGTCATTTCCAGTCCTGGGAGCGCCCGCCCCGCCAGGCACGCTTAAAAGTTATTCTGCTGCGGCTCACAGGCAAAGGCGGTTCTTACCGCAGCTGGGTGGTTCTCAAGCTGCCAACCGCTATAGTTTCCCCGACCAAATTATGAAACTGTAAAGTAAAAAAAAATTGTGAAACTGTAAAACAAACTTTTGCAATACAGAGGCAGTCTACGGAGAATGATGCTGCTGTTTGCGTTAGTGTTCTTACCCGGCACCCATCTGTCAGGTAGAACAACTGACCAGCTTCCCAGTTTTATGCAGTGCACAGGGATCCAGTGGCATTTTTCTGCTTCTGCGGTCCAGTCTAGGTGCTTTGCTAAGGGCCCCCCCCCCAACCAAGGGGCTGCCCTGCTCTCTAAAGCCAGACGGGGCTCTGGGCTGAGTGAATACAAGACATGACAACGGGAGCCTCCTGCTCAGGTTTTATGTGTATATATGGCTGTAGAGTTACTGAAAAAGTAATTCCTCAGCAAAGTGATGTCCTGAGGGAAAGGCATAGCAGGAAGTGTACGGGGATGGGGGGGCGGGGGATAAGTTAAATATTTAATCATGTGAATACTCCGACTACTGCTATTGTTTCAATTGGTTTCACTTTTATTTTACAGGATCCCAAAAAGTATCTCAGAAATCACCGGTATTTCTCCTGAAGACAAACGCTACAGGAGGCCACTAAGTACTCGTTAATACATATGAAGCGTAGTCACTTTAAGGAAACAAACAGAACGCTGACATTACACAAAGGATTAGGATGACTTTTTGAACAGTTTGAACTTAACCGAACGTGTCCAGTAGCATCATTTCAGTGCCACACCAGTGTCCTGCTGGTCAGCAATAGGCTTGTGTTGCCCCAGTTTGGTTTTAGACAGCTGCCTTGCTCTCCCTCTGATAGGACAGCTGGGGGCCTGCAGGGTGGCACAGTCAAGGCTCAGTGAGGCCTGCAGAGCATCAGGGGAGGCCTGAGCTTCTCCTCACTTCCCCTGAGAATTATGATGGGATGATGGGCACCGTCAGACTGGGAAAGCTCACTGAAAGTGCCATTTTTTTTACACATTTAGGGCACAAAAATACGTTTAGTCATCAACTGCTGAATGATATGGAAAAATAAGGAGGTTATTTTCACGTTAAATCGGGGAGTCGATCACCAGGTGGGGACAAAAGGGGTGTTTAGGGAAAACGAATTTACTTGTAGTTTCCAAACTGAACAGATGGTGGCACTGCCGTGCGACGCCGTAGCATACGTACAAGCAGTCTTGACCGATAGCGAAGCAAACACAATACCAGTCACCGATACGTAAGAAAAAGCACAGTCAGGCGGGGCACCTGCTGGCTCCCTCTATAAATACATATAAAACCATATAATACTACGTACAAAATTCGAATAGTACAGGTTTCACAGTCTACAGTAACACGGCTATATTTATATCTCCATTTTTGTCAGCTGTGCAAATGATCACTACCAGCAAACTGAGGCAGACTAACGAGACTAAGCTTGGCGCATGTAATTTGTGCGCGAGAGGGGGATATGGGCAACAAAAAAACACACCTGACAGTTAATATTTCATGTAATGGCTGAGAAAGGTATGTAAGGAAGAAACCCACTTTACTATAATAACAGCAAAGGGATGGAATCATTCATCTCCGGGGGTCATTCACCCCTTCCATGTGCCTGATGCCATGTGCCTCTTTACGTTCTATGAATGTTGTTATGTTGGCCTTCTGGTTGAAAGGCCTTATTTTGTTCTTGCTTGTTAGAAGCTGCTAGGTCCAGTCCTGCTTACCCCTGTACCTGGGCATTCACTGGAAACGCAGCCTAGCTGCACTTATGCCCAGCATAAGTCACATGCATGTTGCTTTGGACAAAAGCATCTGCTGAATATGTAAAATGTGGTTGTACATGACTTTGCTCACTGTATTAACCTTTCTGCCCATATACAGTTACATGGTATTGGTTATTGTTCCTAAAATAACCAGAAAAAATTGGGTTTTTTTTTCCCAGGCTATTCAGATGAGTATAACTCCGGGTGTAATAATCTGTCACTGGTGGTGCAGTGGTTAGCCTCACATCTCTGGGACTAGGGATCCAGTCTCCGCGGGGGTTCCATGTTCTTCTTGTGTTGTCATGGGGTTTCTACCGGGTACTCTGGTTTCCCCCTACAGTCCAAAAGCATGCTGAGGCTAATTGGAGTTACCAAATTGCATGTGTGATTCTGCCCTGCAATGGGCTGGCCCCCTGTCCTGAGTTGTTCCCTGCCTCATACCCGTAGTTTCCGGGATAGGCTCCGGACCCCCTGCGACCTGGAAGGATAAGCAGTCTCAGAAAATGGATGGATGTATAGTACAGTGCAGGGTTCCCCAACTCCGGTCCTGGAGGGCTAGTCTGTGACACATATATAGGTATAGTGCATGTAGTGCACGTGAGGGAGAGACATGCCTTGTAAACATGAACGGTGTGTAACTCATAGTGACGGGTCTAAGACAGCTGAGTGGGTGTCCACCGAGCTGGGTGGGGTTGGGGGCTGGGGACCGGAAAGACTGAACAGGTCTTGAGGAACAAAAGGCGTAGCTGTGCATCTTGGTGGAGACCACGGCTGAAGGTGCTCTTTAACTGTGCCGTGCTTGTTTGAGCGGATGGCCCCCATTATTCAGAATAGACATCATAGGATACAATTCTCTGAGGTCATGTTGGCTTAAAAGTTGGTTCAGCCTACAAGCTGCCTTCATTTTGATGTGACCCCCCCTCCCCCCAGCAAACAGCTGCAAAGCACATGGCACTGACTACAGTAAAAAATTGTGTGTCAGCTTGTCATACACATCAAAGGACTTTAGTCTCCCCCAGAAAAACAACTTACTCCGTCCTTTCTAATACAGCCTCTTTGTGTTGTCATGCCAGTTCAGCCTGTCATTGATACTGGGACTCCAGGATACACCATTTCTATTCTCCCTCCTTAAATGGTGCCAGCAGGGAGAAGAGGCTCCCTGCTCCAACTGAAGTCCACCATAAGCGCCTCTATCTCTCTGATATTGAGCTGCAGGTGGGTCTCTTAATGCCACCCAACCAAACTCGCTACCAGACATCTGTACCTCCCTTCTCTTTTTCCAGTGAGACAACCCACAACTGTAGGTCCATCACAGAACAACCATGGAGAAATTCAAAGGTACCTGAAATCTTTTGGGAATAGTGTAAACGGGAACAGGAGCAGTACTGTCCCTTAGGGCGGTGCCGTATTGCATCACATCAGACATGTAGCTGCCATATGTATGTTGCACAGCAACAAGAAAATGCTGTAACTTCTTGCGCTTCTTGATTTTACAACTCGCTGCACCTTCGAAAGAAAAATTTGTGAGAGGGATTTTTCATGTGGTCATCACGTACTACACCCCTATTAATTAGAAGAGTTGGCTAATTGAGCCAAAACTCAATTCTGAAACAGGTGCATAATTAAGCACACAAGCCTGCCATCGCCAGCAGCCAACACTGGCAGCTGAATGTGTGTTTGTACAGTAGAGGTTAGTGACTTTCTACTTGGCACAATCATAGGATAACATCTTTTCAACAAGTCGGCTCGCCAAATTTCTGCCTTACTAGAGCTTCCCTGGTCAACCACGAGTGAATTGAGTGTGAAGTGGAAACGTCTGGTAGAAGCTTCGGCCGTGAAGTGTTTGGCCTCGCAAGCAGAAAGGGACCTGATCAGCCAACACCAGCACTCATCCTGAATGGCGGCAAATGCTCCTCATTTGGCCATTACAGCAACACGGGGTGGACCAACCTCATACTGATACCCTTGGTTTCGTAATAAGATGTTGGAAGCTGGTGTTTACATACTTTTGGTCATATGGTGCATCATCAGCCTTTGTCTGACATTTATTGGCCAGCACAAGCCAATGAGATGCCGAGGGTAGGGTTTCGGTTTCATTGGAGGGTGGAGAGGCTGCTCTTGTTGTGTAATCTAATACGACGTGATCAGTGTCGTGGTGCCCCAAAAAACGACAAGAAATAACGAAAAGAAACAAATCACGGTAGATGCACATAACTCTGCACTGCACTACATGTTCTATAAAGATCTAGAGTTCCTATAATTGGCAATTTTACAGCACATGTAACTTAAAGCTAAGTGGTGGGTAAACATGCTCAGAATGACCCGAATGAATCTGATAGCTGTCAAATATTCTAAATCAGTGGTTTAGACCAGCATGTGCAGTAACACGGCCTGAGTGTAAAAAAACATAAGCCCCGCTGCTACGCGGGCTCCGCTTCGAACGAGGAGGGTTTAAGAAAGGTTCTCAAAGTCTACGGGTACTGAAGCTCCGCCTGGGGCGTCACACTAAGCCTGTCATATAAATGCCAGAAAGCGCTGAGTTTTACAAGATAGTAATAATCTGAGAACATCTCTGGAATTAAAACGGCATAAATCACGTAGATAAACACTCTACGCAGATTAGCGTCTCTTTCTTCTGGCTAGGATCACCCCAGTCGAGTTTTATATATTCTAATTGAGGGCAATGTTACAGTATTTTCCCCCCAAATAACATTTTTTTTTTTTATGGCAGACACACAGTAGGTCTATGGAATTACATAAGCGGCTATTTCCAGTCGCTAATTAATTCAGCCCAAAACAGCTTGACCTCAGAAGGACCAGTAAGAAGAAAGGATTCACCGGTGTGGGTACATAAACAACTATGCATGAATAATCGCTCGCGTGAAAGAAGACGGTGAAGGGTTTCCATGGATACCAAGCGGATGCTGTAAACTCCCAAAGTCTTTGAGGATGCATTCGAGAGGAGCAGGTGAGGAGGCATTTCAGGACCACGGGGGCAGCGTGTTTTCAGACTGTTAGGCTAGAAAAGCACATTTTCTCATTAGCAGTTAATCCATGATGCTCCTCTAACCCTGTTCACAGGAAACAAATCATCAAGGGTTCCTGAGGTCAAACGCTTCTAAATAACTCTCTATGTCATTTCATGCAAACAAGTTTACATTGATGCACCGGTTTCACGTGCAGTCCGACTGTGCTGGTAAAACACTAATTTGACTAAAAACAAATGCCGCCATCTCTGTAATTGGAATATAATCGGTTCAGACCTTCTAAAACATGGTGCACCCAAAGCCGGGCTGTACTGGAACATGCCACGAAGGACTGGTTTTCCTTTACTGCTCTTTGCAGTACAACCTGTGACAAACAGTGATGCTTATAGCATCATCAATCAGCAGATACCATGAAGCCAGGCGGCTGCCATCCGCCAGGACATGTACACGACTGCATAGCTTAGCTGGATTCGTTTGCACGACACTACTCCAGAAATTTCCTCCTTGGGAAAAGCGATTGTCACTTACTGGGAAAGTACAATAAGAGAGCATTAAGAACACAAATCCGGCCATTTATCTCTATGCTGTTTGAGATTCATCTAAAGGGAGAAAGTCATTCCAAAACTGAATATCTAACACTAGTTCTACCACCAAAATTATTCTATATTGTCATCCATCCAACCTGCTCATTGTTACAGGGCATCTGGAGCCTATCTGAGCAAGCAAAGGGCACGATGGTGTGAAAGCTGGACATAATTCCAGTCCATAGCAGGGCAAATGCCTACACAATAATACATTATGGACAGCACAGAGGAGCCAGTTAGCCGGACTGGACATCTCTGGTCTGAAAGCTGAGCAATCGAAGGAACCTAACAACAGAGGGAGGCCATGCACCCCACCCCACCTAAAAAAAAAAAAATCGTACAGTGCTTGCTGTTCCTTGATTTAAGACACATCACCAGGAGTTCACAAGCCTCCACACACGCAGCAACGGCACAATTTGAACCCAAACTCCGGGGTGCAAGGAAATGACGCTACACATTTGGTCATCGAGCCGCACCACCTCTACACCCAGCTATTTCAATCGGAACTGAAAAATGTCTCACAGTCACTGCTACTTATTTTAAGTACCACAGCAACAAATCTGTTTAATTATGCTGGCAGTTCGGGCAATACTATCACTATTTACCAAATCACCACCCTATAGTCAACTCCTGAATGGTTTTATGGAGAGATGACTGTATTGCTTTGATTTCCCAAACAAAGCCCTGTCCCCCTAGCTGGGGAATCGAGGTTAATGTACTGTTCCATCAATAAGTGCTGTGGGACCTTTCAATCACTGCAGCCAATCGGGCCACCAATTGGCATCCCACACGAAGAATGCAGTGGCTCCTTCCCTACACTAGGGAACCAGGATTTTCTCCTGTCCGGTGGGATGGGCTCCCCCCTACTGGCTTGGCACTGCCACTTCCTGCAGCAACTCGTGTTATCCTAAAGGTCCAAATCCCAGCAAAGTGTACGCAAGCCCCGCCGTATTTAGCTTCAGCTTCCGGGCAAGCAAGCGTGACAGGACAGTATGGCCGTTGGCACTGCGTGTCTGTGTTACACCTTCCCAGTAACATGTTTTCTGCGCCAAGGGGACTTTACACGTGCAGAAAGCCCTTCGCACAGTCCAGACACTGGGGCTGGGGGCTCGCCTGGGCTGCAAGCTCACACATGTGACAGCCCTGTGCTATCAGCCCACAGCTTCTGCTCAGTGCTGCTCACAGTAACAAGTCAAAGGTCACACTGCACATTTTTCACAGCCATAGACACCCAGGCAAACAACGTGGTGAGCACAGAGATGCGGTCTTCACTGTCAATCCCATCACCCTGTATTTTACATTGGGCAAAGGTTTTGAAAGTTTAGTTGGAAAAGTGGGTGCCGCACAAAAGCAGATCTTTTGCAGTGTCACAATAGGGACTCTCTGACTAACAGGGCAGAAACTACCCCAACTTGCAATCACAAATGCCGTTTTTTGTTGGAACCTTAAACCCAGCACACGCTGGAGTCTTTGACAACACCCTGGAGTCACTTATTAGAGTGAATTAATGTGCTGTACACAGTATTTGGTACTGAATAGGGATTACACTGCCTGAAACAGCTCCTCACCATCTGTGGAATCTTAATCTTACAGTCCCCAACTGGGCTTTGGGGAGCCTCTTAGAGAACAATACAGATAGTAAGATACTGCAAGGGATTAACCCACAGAGGAACTAAAATAAGACCACAAGACGGCTCTGAATATTGTGATCTAAGTAATAACTTAAAGCAGTATGCTTCCCTTTTGTCTTAATTATATTTTTATTATCATGTTTTAAATTATGAAATTGGCAAAAAAAAGAAAACAATGGGAATTCTTTTCTTTATGAAGTCAACGGTTTTATGTTTGGTTCTGTGCTTTAATGTGACGATTTCCCACGATACATTGTGCAAACAACAGATTGCAACATGGACCCGATTTGTTTAGTGTAACCACCAAATTAAAACCGATTCATATCACACAGAATTTGTAATATTTTCGGATTTTTTTCTCTATATCCAGCTGTATTACTGTATGTGTATAATACTCCATTCTTACTAGATACTTCTAAAAATAGCAGATTGTTTCATTTTCACTATTAGACCTGCAAATTCAACGTATGTGCCAAGTTCTTTTATTTTTGCGAAATTCTATTAGCCCATTTTTATAAAGCAAATTCAAATTACATATCTGAAAGCCTCTTCAGCATGCCCGACACAGAGGGGCAATAATGTGCCCATTGTTATTCCATGATGCACCAGTGAATTCGTTCTGGTGTCACAGACAGGCGCGTCCACGCAATGTTGTCACTGACAACGAGAACAACATTTCAGGTTCACATGTCCAAGACTGCAATCGTAAAAAAAAAATCGAGCTTACAGCACTTCTCTCATTTTCCCCCTTTTTGTATGTTAAAATCAATTTTTTTAATTTCCACTCTCCGGCATGCAAGTCAAGACTTGGGACGTCGTTTGATACGGACATTTCTATTTGGTGCCGCGGCTAAAGGACATGAGACGGAGAAGGTGATTGGCTGCGGGGTTTTCCGTGTGCCTTTTTTTGTGTGTGTCCCTGTGAGTAAATGGCTCCTCCTGCTAGAGAGACGGAGCTGAAAGAGCGGAGAACTGGGGGGGAACATTAAGAAAAAAAAAACATAAATAAAACCCGATTAAAAATATATATCATCCGCAGCCGCCTCGCCAAGAGTGTCGTACAGTGGGACATTAATGGATTTCTCGTTTTGATCTGAATGTTACAACTCGGTCCGTATTAGAGGGAAGGGTTCGGTTTTTTCTTTTAGGTAATAAACTCCCCAAATGAACTCCGTCAGAGCAACCAACAGAAGACCCAGGCGAGTGTCGAGGCCGCGCCCGGTGCAGCCAGAAAGGAACAACCAAGAGAGAGGTAAGAAATGCGATTATAACGCGCGAGAAACATAAAAATGTCCTTTAGAAACCTCCGGGGCGTCTCGCTCATCTGCACTGGGAGTGCCACTGACGGCAGCCGCGGTCTGGCGGCGTCCGCCGCTCAGCTCCCACCGTCGGCGTTGGTATCCTAGGAAACGCCGCGGCTTCCCGTCGACTAGCCGAAGGTGCAGGCCGCGCTTTGTTCCGCCCGCTTTGCCTCCCTAATCCCCGCCGAACGGAGGCTCCTTTCGGGCGCGGGGGGGAGGGAGGCTCCGCCGGGCGCCTATAAACGGCGTATTTCATAAAGAAGCGCGCCGCTCCGGCGGATCGATCCGCCTGCCGACACGGCGATTGGCGGTTATTAGCCAGCTAGCAGCCCGGGCAGCTGCCTGCGCCGCTAGGCTACGTTGTGTTTTTTTTCTGCTCACCAGGCTGCCATTTTCAGCGTAGGAGCTAATGACTGTGGGGTAGCTGGCCAGCGAGCTGGCGCTCCGGGTGTCCGGGAGAGCCTTCCCTCGGCACCTAGCCGCGTTTTACGGGACACACACGGCGGCTGCACGGGTGTATGCGAAATGCAGCGGTCCGCAGCCGCCCCGGACGGGCGGACCTCGCCTTTAAGCGGGCTGCGTTTCCCGGCCGAGCCAGTCCGCCTGGCTACGCAGTTAAGCCGCCCGCCGCATTCGGCGCGCAGGAGTCGGTGTTTGTTTAAAAGGACGGGGTGCGAGTGCGGAACCGGGCCGGGGAGATGAGCCGGGGGCAGCGGGTGTGTGCCGCTGCGGGTACGCGTACGTGTGCCCCGGGGCCGCGGTGGGGAGACGGCGCCTCGCCTCGCCGGGCCCTCGCCCAGCCGCCGCTCGGCCTCCGTGATGGTCAGGCGGGCACCTTTGTCCCTCGAAGCGGCGCAGGAAGCGCGGTTCGTGCTGCTTTTAATGGCAAATGTGGAAAGGGACCCGGTTTATCACGCTGGGGCCCAGGTGATGGGCGCCCTGACAGCTTTATTCATGCAGTCAGCCTTACATTAAACACAAAGGTATCCAGAGGTAGTCGCTAACCCGGAACCATCCCCCCTTTCCCACTAAAACATGCTTTGTGCCGAGTTACAGGTGCCCTGGACAGTCACTGTAAGCTGGTGATCAGCTGTGTGTGCGGCGCAATTAAGGAAGCATCTGGGCTGATTTGAGTCATAAATCTCTGATTTGTTTTTGTAAACGTTTAGAAAGAAAACAACACGTTTTACGTGCAGTCATAGGTGACTCCAATCCAAAGAAAATACTTGAATTTGTCTGCACAACCTTGTTAAGGAAATGGCAATGATATTTACTATCTTAAGAAACAGACTACCTTACCAATTTTAAAGGTAGTTGGCTATTCTATTTTTGAGCTGTTTGCTTGGAAATGAAGGGGGTTCTTGCTTTGGAGCCACATTAAGGCTCGCTGACAGTATTTTACCTTGCAGCCGTATGTGAGTTATGACAGTTTTGCTAAGGTTACGTTTAGAGAGGAACCTTATCTGCAGGAATGTGCTTGTTGCACTGGTGCTCCTGATGCAGAGAAGTGCAGTGAACTGTCAGATTAAGCCAGTGGCAGTTAAGACTATGACCTACTGACACCATGTTTCTAGAAAGGTTAAACCCTCCAGCTGATACTTTTAAACCTTTGGCTTGTCTGACAGTTTCACTTGTCAGTGCATGCATCCAAATGGAACCTCACTGATTTTTAAAATATGCTTATATATGCATAACTAGGGATTATATAAGAGCAGTGGGCATGATCGGGTTTTGTAGTTTAGGGTGGGTCGTGGTCACTCAGGCCAACTGCCTCATTGACTAAATATTATGTTGTTTCATGAGTGTTTGTGTGCATGTAGGTTTGAGTCCAGGGACCACATCCCTTGCCGCCATCATATGTTTTTGATAGTATGCATTCTTTAGGCATTCATCTTGAATACACATATGGATTAAAAAGGTCCCTTGTGGACATGTAGACGTTTTTGCTTATAGAATTGTGAATATAGGTTTAACATGCTCCTGTTTATATGGGAAGAGCAGAGACAGGAGAGGGCTTATCATTGCAGCTTTGGTCTTGCTCAGTGGTGTGTTCTTGATTGGTTTATTGACGGCAGAGGCCATGCTTGGGCTTGTGGCAGTGAGATGGTGTTGGGTGGATGCATGGCTGCTTACCAGACAATAGTACCCATGTCTGCCAGTTTAGAGGCGATGAATACAGGGAATTAAACAACTTAATTTTACATTAAGGCTTTGAAAAATGTGTTTTAAGCTATGCACTTGTGTCTGGTCTTCCTGGTGCATGGCTGTTAGTCTTCCCAAAGAAACAAGCTGGAATGGTCATGCACAATGAATGGTGGAGGGTTGTGGATTTTATTTTGAGTTATTTACATTACAGTAATGGTTAGCAGTGGTTAACTTGGCTGTAATGGATGGATGATAAAGAGGTAACTGAATAGGGAATATTGAACTGCTGTGGATGTCCTAAAAGAGCCACTTTAGACACCACTGTTATGTTTAATACGAATCACTTTAATATTGGCAGGAATTTAAATTGGGGGCCATAACGTGCACCCCTCTGTCAGTAGGGGCAATGAGACAACCTTTCATCTGGCATGGTGTGAGAAGCTCTACAAAAGGTCTCCCCTCTTCATGGGACTTCAGTCCTGGAAGCCTGGAAGTTCTTTGTGATTATCAGCATAGTCATATTGGGTCTGCCTGAAAGCTTCTGATAAAACCTAAAATCTGAAACCAACCATTGACGGTCACACTGAAATTTTTAGTATAATTTTGTTCCCGGAATTGGGCTTTATATTGTTTGGGGTTTCTCCTCAAATTTCCAACAGTACTAATTAAAATGTTAATGTACAATTACTTAATTAGCTGTGATTTGAGGTGTAATTAGTGCTGGACCCTCAAACTCATAACCTGTTTATGTGCATTGCCTGTCAGAGTACAGTGTACAGCTTCCCCGAGAACCTTATAAACTAGTTTCTCTGCTGGACTTGATTGGTATTGCTGTGACAATTGCATCCCTGGAGTGCTAGAGTTAAGTTTTCATTTGAAGTTAAAAGGTGAAATGAATCCAGCAGTCCTCACAACTCTGAGCTTCGGCTCTTTGTCATTTGTTAAAAAGATTTCTGCTGCCATCGTGGTTAACGGTGCCTGGGGAAAACCTCAGTGTAACTAAAGCCATTTTTGTTGAAAAGAAGCTGTCCCAGCACCCTTGTTTGTACACACATCATACCTTGTGGTGCTGGTCTAGGGGGTCAGTGTCATCTAAACTCATGGCTGCTGAACAGACATGTCCATCAGCAGTGTGAAGGCGGTGAGTCAGGTGGCCCCCACACAGCCTGGCCTGCCTTGGTTTCTGCCCAAGCAGTGTGTCATGAATTGAAAGCAAATGCAAGATCAGCTGCAATGTGACCCTTTTGGATGACTCCAGGGTTGGGTCAGTAGAACTGTCAGAAGTAAAACATGCATGTAACTGTGGGGCACTCGCGTTGCCTGTCATGCCGTCTGTGAGGTCTAGTGCGCAGGAATTTTATCAATTGCATTGATCACTTGCTAAATTGATTGGGTCAAGGAGTACTAGATGGGCCAATCCACATTTGGCTTTTACACCCGGATTATGGAAAAAGAAAACAAATGTAAGCATCGCCGTTTGATTGACAGGTCACATACATATGACAATTTTAATATATTGTAAATTAAGGAAAGAAAGTAGGACAGTAACTCTGGCTTGTGACCATAATGTCAAGAGTTTAAGTTCTTGTAGGGTGTCTGATGCTGTACCATTCAGTGAGACGCACAGTTCAGTACAAAATTCCTAGCTGTATGGAGGTATGCATGAAGATGGAAGATATAAACCATCCTGCCAGCAGAAAACAGCTATACAGAGTATCCATTTTTTTTTTGCTTCCCAGGGAAAGCAAGGTTTTTCTGCTGCTTCGTCGGCAGACTCATGATGCTGTGACTCATTTGCTCGAGTTTGCATATTTTACAATTTCAAAGTGCTAGGTGCCTTGCCGATCCACTCTTTTATCTAGCAGCGTCCCAATGGCAATGTGTAAATGGATGTGTGAGGATCCATTCACTTGAGACATTGTTGTAAGGATTCTTCAGACATTGTGCATGTTGAATGTACAGGGCCTCCCTGGATTCTCGTTGTCGATGAGCGAGTGCAAGATGTTGCTTCAAAACTCAAAGAATTGTCTTTCCTTGGGACTTCGCCTGTTTATCATTTAGAATGGAAGGTTGCATCCAAGTTCTGCTCCACTGCTTTTAGTCGTCACTTGACTGGGGAGTACTGTAGAGTGTTGAAATGGGGAGGTTTCACCATGCAGTTGGCACGTTTGTCTTACTCCATTGAGGCAGTTAGCTGTCTGCTTGGACATTCGATTTAGGGAGTCATGTGTTCAAACTTGCAGAATTTTAATCTCTATGTGGGTAATCCTATGGAACTGAAGGGACCAGGAAGTGTGGCAGGTTGTGCCAGCCTGTGGCAGGTAAACGAGCTTCCTGTGATTCAGGTGAAGCGGTGGTGTGACCCACGATGCCAAGTACACACAGCTGCTTGGGGTACCATGCAAATGAGTGGCTGGCTTGCACGTTGTTTCCAAAGGCTGATTTGCATGAAAATTAGGCTTGTTTTGGCGAATAGCTAACAGTCAGCCTGCACCTATGTGATGTAGAGACTCTGGGTGTACCCAGTATGGATATTTTGGGGCGAGGGTGATCCCAAGCCTACTTTTAGCCTACAGTTTAACAGTGCAGTCACGATGCTCTAATGAGACTTGGATTGATTGATTTGTCGGCAGCCTAGGTAGGTGCTGATTGCTTGAGGGTTCCAACATCTGGAATGGGATAGAGGTTGGGAGGCAAGCACAGTAGGTGTGAAGAGCAGGACCTGTTGATGGTCTTGTCCATTTGCTATGTTTCCTACTCCTACTGGATATATACTTGCTTATCCTCTGACCCCAGAACTTCACAAATGATATGACTGTGATATTTTGCAGCATGACACTAACACTCTCACTTATCTCTTCCTCCCTCTCGTTTGTATGCATGTCTGCTTCTCTCCTCGCTTTCGTTTTTTCACTTATTCCCCCAGTCTCATCAGTGTCTCTTCTTCAAACCTCTGTCACTTCTCACTTGTCGCTGACACTGGAACATTCAGCATGTGTGCTTTTTAAAGGGAGACAGTGGATTGGTTGAAATACATTTTGAAACACTGGCAGCACATACATTTGGTTCCCTTTGCTTTGTAAGTGGCTGGGCCAGGTCTCGTCTCTCTGATGCGGACTTTATGGGCCTTGGTTCTCAAACGTACTGGGATGTACTGGAAACTGAGCACCATGCTGCTGATATTCCTCACTGAGAGAAACTATACAGCCTGAGCTGTGAAAGGAAGCACTCCGTTCACTAGTAATAAGCCATTTGTTTCCCTGAGACTCCATTACTGTCTAGTTCAGGGTTGGCTGTGATTGAATGAAACCAACAGAGCAATAAGTAAAGCGTTTATTGAGACGAATCTTGCCTTTGACTCAGTTTCAGAAGTAGCTTGCCTTGTTTTTTATTGAAATGTGTATTTCACAGGTTGTGTTGGGGACATTTCGGACAATGCTCGGTTTTCAAGGATGATGTTTTTAGTCAGCTTTGCTGTAAACATTAGGAAGTTTTAAAAGAAACCGATGAGAGGATCTCACCTAAAATACTGTTTTGTGTAGGCTGCAGTTTCTTTTTTTCCCCTTTTTTGCTGGGAATGCTATGGTCATTCTTCCTGCACTCTGCAGTCTGTTGGCCTCAACTCCAGAAGAAGAATGAAGGCCGGAGTGGTCAATTTATCTTAAACATGTTCTTTTCTCCTGTCGTTCTCTTCTGTACTTCTTCATATTCCCTCTCTGTTTGTTTTGATGTGTGCTGATGTAGTATGGGCTGAGGTCCTGGCGGCGAAGTGGAAAGTCTCCCCACTTCATACCCAGAGCCTTTGACTTTAAACGGACTTGCTAAATGGGCTGGAGCCCCTCGTCCAAAAGAAGTAGACCTACGTCCTCCTTCCTGGAGCAAGATTAACTGCCTCTGCTGCTGGCTGTTTCATTGGGGAAGATGACTGCTCAGTTCTGCCGACACCTATGGGGGCCTTCCTGCATGAGAGCCGCGAGGCCGCGCAAGGGAGCCCAGCGTCGAGGCCGCGCAAGGGAGCCCAGCCGCGAGGTGTATATCGCACAGCTGGTCTGTGGACCTGAAGTTGCCTGTATTATGGCTGCCAACTGGTGCATCCTGTACATGACCAAGTATCGGATGGTTTGTGCTATTAGGTTCCTGCTGTTACAGCAGTCATATAGTGGGCTTTCTTTGTATACAGATGTATATTTATCCATCTGTAGAGCTCTTCTGGAAAATGTGCTGTACTCAGGATTGCCCGAAAAACAGTTACTTTTCATGGAATTGTTGTTATGAGCCATAGCTCAGATGGGTTTCTGGTAGGGCTGAACGATTTTAATTCGAATTGCGATTTATCTGACAGATACTGCAATTTGATTTACGATTTAATCCCAGTTCAGTATTCACTATATGTGTATAAAAAAACTGTAATTGAGCACAACCGTACATTGAAATCTGAACTGCGCTATACGTTAATCCAAAGATGAGAATGGAAATGTATGAATTGAATCGAAAATGTATGTATTCTAACAAAACTTATATGGAATATACACCTAATAAACCAAACCATAGAACAATTCTCTAGCAACCTGAACATGGTAAAGTGATCATTTTTACATGCACATTTTAAGTGTCGCGTTTGCAAATGGCGCTTGACTACTTTTACCCTTGGTGAAGTATTTCCGGAAAGTCCCGTGTACACAAGGGTCAAATTGGCAAAGAAGAATGACGCATAAAACTACCATTACAAAAGCTGCGACTGTGTTAAATAAAGTAAAGTTAAATGAAAATAAAAAAATTCCAGTAATAAAAACATTAGGGATATTGCGGCTAACGCTGCTTGGACCCTTAATGATGGGACCTTTCCGTGGACAATCTCTGACCATTAAATAGGCAGATAATTCACTTACGACTCAGCAGCGGAACCAATATTTTGTTGCACTGTGAATGTAACGTTTTCCTCGGGTTTCACATGTCTGTTGTTTGTGGGCATATATGCAGTCACTTTGGGCCACCTCTGACTGTTGAGCCTGGTTGGCATGCGAGGAGCACGGCACTTCTGATTGGTGAGACTGACTGTCACACGAGAGGATGAAATGAATTTGTAAAACTATTCTCACGACAATTTTAAACCCTGAGTCAGACCTGCTGTATAATGCATATCTGAAATCGCACCCTTTGCAGTCTGCTAATTGCATTGTTTTAAATCGCAATCTTGATTTGCAATCGGCAACTTGCAGTGGGATGCCGTGGCTCCGCAGCAGTTGGCCAGGTATCCCCAATGTTTGTGGTGGTTACAGGCCCAGTAGCCTGGGAGAGCCCCCTGCTGCCAGAGCAACAGGCAGCGTTGGCGAGGCTCAGCCGCTGCCGAGATACCACAGACACAGTGCGTTCGCGGCCCAGCCGCCATGAGCTCCCACAACCTCCCAGGTAAACGTGCATCACTGCGGGCCGCTGTAGTTTGGGTCGGAAGGGGCTTGTCACCTAAACTTGACTGTCATTGCCCTCCCTCTCGGGAGGACAGCCTCTTCGCTGTTTTAGCCAGATGCAGAATTGTGCCTCTTTGAGTGTTTGCAGCTTCTCTGAGCTGTAATGGAAGTAAACATCTCATTCATATTTTGACCAGTTTTTCTCTATCATACCTAGGTAACCTTTAGCATTATTACATAATTTATTATATAACGCGTAGCGTCACTGTGTTTGACTTGAAGAAATTTAAAAATGTGATGCCACATGATGCCCGTCTCCACTTCATCACAACGAGCATCATACCTGTCAGAATACACCCAAGCTAAACTACCACTAAGGATAGTCCAAGTCATTAGTGGGTGCTTTTAAAGCTATTTCAGAAGCGTGGTGCTATTGCCAAAGATGATAAAGACGCCAGTAACGCTAGTAAAAATAGCACCTGAAAAGGACAGGTAAGACGCAGCTGACAGCGCAGTGGTTAACTGCAGCCTTTTACCCTCGGCACTGCCTGACTCAGTTACACAACATACTCTGAAGCTGTTGCCTTGAGGGAGATGCTTGTTTAAAAAAAATAAAAAGGTAAAATTTCAAGCAGCTCTGTGTAAAAGCACTGGTAAAGAAAAATACAAATATAGCTCCAAATTACTCTCATTACACAAAGGTTTTACTCCAGGCAATGTGGTCAGGACTGAATTAAAAGAAGAAATCTGCCCGGTATTAGTCACTTGGGTAAAAGGCAACAGACAAATAGGAATAGTCTCACTTTAATTTCATTGTCTAATATGCCCATATGACAATGGTGAACACAGTGCTTTTTTTAAAAGCATTATGTCGCATAAGTTGTTGCAAATGGTTTGGGGAAAATGGAATATAATTAATACAAAGCTGAGATTTTACTGTCAGTGCAGCAAAAGGCAGAACTGAAGCATGCCAGCAGCACTGGGGGAGGGTGGAGGGGGGAGGGGGGGATGTCCCAGCTGGATCAACAAGCTTTAATATTGGAAGTATCACCAATAGAGGTGTCAGAAGGTTTTTTTTGTCTATAACGTTTCCACAGCAGCCGAGTTGTAATGTGTGCCGCCACATCCAGGCTTCTGGTTAAAGGGCTGCATTAGTAACCGGATGGTTATAAATGACACTGAACCTGCAACAAGCTGCTGGCTCGCCATCTCCGGGCCCCAGGGCCATGAACGCTAGCTACCAGTGTGGCCCACATGCCGAGGCTGTACCTCCACAGCGCCACCTGCATGCCCGAAACCCTGCCCGGGACGCTTAAGGCTTTAACTCAAGGCTGATCTCTCACGTGAGGCAAACTGAAGTCTGTGGACTACGTATCAAAAAGGTGCCAGTTTATAAATCTGCATGTACAGTGGTGGCCAAAATTATTAGAACACTTGGCATATTTAAAATGTTTCAGTTGTTTTTTGTTGAATTGACCATTAAAATATCCAGAAAACAAATGAAATATCTACAAAGTGATCATTATGCTCTATAAACGATAGAACAGAGCCTTCATAAGGAGAATCACTGTGCTAAGTCCGGACCTCAACCCCATCAAGCACATTTGTGACGAG
>JAODKM010000106.1:1091776-1107623 GCA_026780845.1 Petrocephalus sullivani | reverse complement strand
TGTGCTGCTGTAATTGCTGCAAAAGGTGGACATATCAAATATTAAAGTTAAAAGTGGATAAAAACAGTAGGTCTCACTTCATTTGGTATTTGTTGTGTGCAACCATCTGCATATTTCATGAACATTATGAAATTAAATCATGTTTTGGAGGTGTTCTAATAATTTTGACCACCACTGTAATCCATGACATTGACTGCTCATCGACTAGGTTATACGACTTAATGATGTCGATCAGTCCTCTGGAGTGTACCGCTAGCCTCCGTGCCTGTTTGCCGGACGCCGCCACTCTCACAGAGCCTCTGGCACTTCCTGCTAGCATGCGGGTGCCGGATGTGACTGGGAGCAGCGGTAAACAAACGAGTTTGGCACTTAGTAGGACAGTACCCATGAACGGTCATCCCCCGTGCCTCGTCGCTCCGATTCGCCACCACGGTTTCTAGTTAAGGCTAGTCTGCTGTAGTTTAGTGCATGCATACATGTCTGTATACAACTTGCATAATTTAACATTTTCATAGCGGGGTGGTTCTATTACTGACGTTAATCTCTCTTAGTACTAAGTGCACCGTGGCACCTCCTGTCCAAAGACTCGGTGGCTTTTGGGTTCAAGCACCATGTCACTGTTAGAATATCTAGCTGATATATATTAATAGATACATGAAATATGAAACTGCACTGTCTATACTTTTCTTATTTAAGCATGTTGTGGAAATGTCTTTTGGTCATTTTTTTTTATTATTTTTATCAAGAGCAACTGTAGGTGTCCTTTTAATGTTGATGTGCTTTGAACCAGCAAAGGATGATGGGATTGAGGTTTTCTCTTCTGCCGCGGCTGGACTTGTAAATGTAGCCTGTGGGATTTCCCTTGGTTTCTCTTCTTGAGGCTTGGCTCGCCATTCTGCGGCAGACATAAAAATCCATCACCCTCAGAATCTGTTACAGATACACTGAATTTTCCCCCGGCATGCAGTTTGGAATCTAATTATGCCATTGGTGATGGCCCGCTCCCAAACATCCACTTTACACGTTCCTAATACAAAATGTTTGCTTTCCCAGAATTCGGCATCCGTTAACTTTTCAATATTTCAAAACATCAAAATATTAAAGAATTACAAATGGTCTCGACCTCCCCACCTCCACCCTCTGCAGTGGTGATTCCCCCAGCATCAAATGCAGAGTTACCACGGGACGGGGAAGTGCCACAATATGGCCAAATTTCCCAATCCTGGGTGAGAAAAAAGACCTGGCACTGAGATCTCTGTTGCCTGATAGATTCTCCCGTTCTGCGCCCATCTAATGTGTACCGACCCTGCCTCCGCTCTCCGCGCCAGCGCCGATGAGATAATTAGAGCATCTAACAGCTTGTGGCGGCTTCTCAGTGCCGCTGCACTTGCCAGACGGTATTTGGTGCAGATGTGTTGCAGCTGCGCAGGCAGCTTTAAGTCTCTGCTCAGAATCTTGATTTTCCCCCCCCAACCCCACCCCAGCCACTAAACTATCCCAGATCCCCTTCTGCGCTCATTTCGTTCCCTGGAATTCCGTGTGTTTGTGCTCTTTAGGAACTCGAGCACAAACAAAACCAAAGCAATAAATGTCAGGGGGAGAAACGTGTTGCACATAAGTGTGGATAACGACAGCAGTGGATATCAAAGCGGGGAGCTTCGGATTAGAATTAAATTGGCCTCCTCCAGCAAACTCCATGTCTAGGTAAATCACCGCTCATATGTAGTGAGCCCGTGCGTTGGATCCCTGGAGCATGCTGCTTTTAGGCTGAAGAGTGAAACAACATGTTAAATGCACAGTGCGTCTAATGCCTGTTGGAGGCTATGCCGCAAAGCGACAGTCTGAGTTATGAACGTCTGACTGAATCGGCTGTAATCGGCGGCATTAAAGGCCCCACCTATCTGTGACTAAATGATGACGGTACGATGCTGAATGGAATCTGTTTGCTCTGGGCCATTGTTCCTTGGGTCTGTTGCATCACCCAGGTGTGCTCATTGTGCCCTTTGTGTCAACAAGGTGTGTTCTCTCAAACCTCCGGTCGTCCGGCCTCCAATTGCCCATGTTTGGGCATGTGGGCGGCATATCCGTTTTCAAGGTGGGAGCTGGTGAGTTGGCTAGTGATGGTGGTGGTTGGTTTCATGTGGCCGCCGTCGGTGCCGGTGAGGCCAGAACAGCAGCGGGTCCTATTGGGCCGCATGCCAGCCTCCCTGGCTCCGCTTACGGCCAGCCTACACACGCACGCCTTTTGATCAAGGTGCTGTCTGCTCGCTTTCCTTTCGTGGCATGAAAAATTACAGTATGTTTACAGCTTTTCTGCATGTCGTTTTAAAAAGGAGCTCGCCGTCATCTGAACCCCACGTACCACCATGCAGCTCGGCATTGTTAGAATAAAGTGCTCAGCCTGTCCAACTCCTCCACACAGAAAATGCGTACCGGGCAAGCCCTAGTGTACAGGTAGCTACAGGTGATCCATGCAGTAAATATGGATTTTGAAACCAAAATGGTGCCGCAAAGTTGAATCGGCAGGAATGTTGCTTTCCCGGACCATTGGATTTATGTTGTCATCAAATGTCTTCATCTTGGTGCAAATCAGTAATCCGGGAGTGAATGAATGAGGTCTGCCACCATGGCTGTAGAGGCCCTGTTATAAATCTAGATGCTGCCAGTTCTTACTGAGATGCTGGCAGACAGAGGCATGTTAAGGTGCATGAGGTACCACTGAGCGCAGGGGCAGGAGTGCCGGATTCGTTCCTGCACACCACTGGACCTTATTCTTGACTTTTTTAATTCTAGGTGATTTAAACAGGCTATGGACATTTCAAAGCTTAGAACTGTGAGCAGTCGCAGTTGTCCTGGATGGAGGTGTCCGTTAAGCAAACACGTTATACGGGGGAGTCTGCTTAGTATCAGCAGGGCCATCCTGCCAAATGTGGGCTGGTGGAAGGAGAATCTTCAGAAGTCTGTCGTTTAGCGCCGTCTAAGATGCGGAAATGGAAACGGCGTGTAACGTGAGGGTGAATATCTCACAACGATATTGTATTTAGAGTCTGTGCAGTGTGCAGAATGAGAGTTTGGCTTTCGAAATGCCCTGCTCAGTGTAAAAACAGTGACCAGTTGTTGGGTGACTGCCTGTTCATGCACCTCAGTCAGGCCAGAGGAAAGGGGCTAACAATATCTTCTGGCTAACTAAGCCCTTGAGCACTTTTTTTTATATAGCCCGGCTGGCACTTTTACTGCATAAATACAGAAAAAAACACATGCTGGCCAACTATCTGGGCATTTTGACAGGATTTTATTTACCATAATTTTCTAGGTATAAATACTGTCACTGTAAAAATAAATAAATAATTTTTGCCATCTGTCTTTAAACCAGACTGAAGCATTGCTCTTCTTCTCATTTAAAAAAAAAAAAAAAAAAGCCTGCCCATCTAGAAAAGCAGAAATGAGTTAAGAAAACATTTATAAGAATTGTAATAAGGGTGAGGAAGCCTGTCATCATGTTTAACTTCAGGTGCTCTTCACCCGTCTGCGGGGGATATGAAACACGGCCGCCTGACAGCAAGCTCTCGGCTCCAGCTGTGTCCGCATGCTGTCACTGGTCTTCGTGACTGATTCCGCCTGCTGTTAGCTCCCACGGCTGTAGCTGGGTGTGTGTTATGGTGCTCCGTGATGAGACTCCCAGCCATAATTCAGAATGAAGTTCTTCTCTGCACCTTATATGTGTTGCAAGATACAAAATAGTTTTACGATTATTTCTCACTCTTCAAACTACGAGATGTCTGATCCAGTGTTTCTCAATTCACTCCTTGGGGACTCACGGGCGGTCTATGTTTTTGCTCTGTCAGAAGCTAGGAGGGAGCAAAAATGTGGGCTGTCTTCTAGGGAGTTCAGAGGGAGCAAAAACAGTGGGTCCCCAAGGACCAGATTGGGAAACACTGGTCTAATCCATTGAGATGCTTCAAAAAAGGTCAGTTGGACCAGAACATGCTTTTGTTCAGCTATCGCACTAGAGCACCTTGGTTATAAAATCCAGGAACGTGTGAATATACTTGACTGGATGGCAGGTAGCTTCAGCTAACCAAACATCAATGTGGGAGCCCTGCCATGTGCTGGATTCAGGTAGGCGAGAAGCACACAGGCTCCTTTGGTGTACAAGGACGCAAAGTGTGGTTTGTCATATACAAGATGAATCCATTAACACAGAAGACCTTCACATATCGATTCAATGGCACCAGGTATATTGGCGTATTTAGCGGAGGATCTTACCTAGCCAGTACAGTAGTTACTGCAATTATACTGATCACGGGGTCCTGAAGTTGTGGAGGAATGAGAGATTTCGACCATCGCTAATGTCATCATTTGCATTGGTGAGGGCACTTTGTCTGTGGCAGTGGGACGGTTTGAGTGTCACACCCAGAGTGACACACACGGCCTCTGCCCTCAGCCCCCCGATGCTACTTGCTGTTTGACTCTCAGGCCACTGTGTGAGACCTGCAAACTTGAATGACCTGGGTATCAATTTCAAGAAATTTTTAACAAAATTAACAAGATTTTTTTCCACTGATGATGATGATGATGCTGTCCCTTGAATGGTTACATTTAGAATTATCCTCAAAAACCTGATAAACCTTGACAGACTGAAAGGCTCAGCCCCTGCCCATGAGAGACTGCCTTCCACACAGAGTGAAAGGCTCAGCCCCTACCCATGAGAGACTGCCTTCCACACAGAGTGAAAGGCTCAGCCCCTGCCCATGAGAGACTGCCTTCCTTCGGACATGGTGTTTCTGTCAAGGAGGCATACAGAACAGTCTTTTTCACTAAGTGCTGTAAGGTGACATACACGCACATATAGGCATGCATAGATGATCTGTGTCCAGTCCAGACATGATGTGGCCACAGCTGTAATTGATTTGCCACATTGATTCAGTTTGCCGTAGTGCCCAAAAACACGCCCCCCCCCCCCCATGTCAGGTCTGAGGAAGAAGTGAGCCAAGACTGTGTCATTTTTAAAACTACCTCGAGACTCTTAAATGCTGCAATGCTGTAAACAGTTTAATTTAGACTAATGACTTGTATTTCTCTGGCACAAAAACCTTTTGAAATGTGTAAGGCAGTCTGAGTTTGCCACAGTCCTAGCAAACCCAGGAACTGGTTCCCCTCCGTCCATTTTCTATAGCTGTTTATCTGATGCAGGGCCATACTGAAGCTTGTCAAGGAGCTGAGACTGTCAAAGCCACTCTAAATATCAGTTACAGTGAAGGGAAAATCCTACCATTGTAGTACCATTAGAGCAGCTCACTTCAGACAACGTTCAGCCTGATTACGTCAGTGCCCCCCCAGTGTCTAACTCTGCTTGGGTTTTAACTGCATGGCGTAAGCTTATGTAGCTGATTAGGGGTGTGCATCCTTGGGGGGGGGGGGGGGGCCTGATCTTTGTAAATATGACAGAGACAGCTAGAGGGAGGCAAACTTCTGCATGGCCTGAGGAAAAAACTGATATGAACAACCAGAGACAAGCGCATCACGTTGACAACATATATTGCTTATCATATATCACTTATCATGGCCTCTGTATGCGATATATTTTTACTTATTTATTTATTCTCCCCCTCCCCAGATGAGGATGTTCCTGCAGATATGGTTGCAGAAGAATCAGGCCCAGGAGCACAGAACAGTCCATACCAACTCCGCAGAAAGTCTCTGTTACCCAAGAGAAGCGCGTGTCCAACCAAGGCCAGCATGGAGGTGAGCGTGGGACCCGGAACAAGCTCATAGGGCCGTGAGGCAGCAGTTTATACTTGCTGGCCGATTCTGCCATTTCATTGGCTGCAGCAGGAAAAGACTTGATAATGATTGGTGTTGTGCGTCCGCTATAGCAGCATCCAGACTCAGTGCCCTCCTGTCCCACTTTTGGGTGGTTGGAGTAGATGGCACCTCCAGTGTCTCATATCTAAATGGCTGTATACACCTGAGCTATCTGGTTGCCATGATTTCTGCAGCCATCTTTATCAATAACATCATAGCTCTGACTTGCAGTGGTCAGTATGTGGCATCCTTGCATTACTCTTGCCCAGAATGTGTACATTACTTTCAATGCTATATGAAATGTGTCAAATGCAGGGTGACTCATTTAGCCTGGGTTTAATCTGCAAACACATGCTGAAAGATTTCTTTAGCCAGTTTGTGGCCAGTGCTTGACCTTCAGCTCTGTTGGTTGTAGCTTAAGCAGCTGTCATGACTGCTTGCCGTTCATTTTTATAAATGTGGCCTCTGGGGTCCCCTCTCTAGGGAGCCTCCACGTCCACGACAGAAAACTTCGGCCACCGTGCCAAACGTGCCAGAGTATCGGGGAAATCCCAAGACCTGCCAGGTGAGTGGATCTTAACAAAAGAATTGTCTGGAATCCTTGAACATGATACAATGGGAATTACATCAGTAGAATATATAAATGGGCAAAATTGTGAATTGCTGTTAAAAAAAAAAAAAGTCAAATGTCTAAAGAGGTGTAAGAATGAATAGGAAATCTCCCTGTCCTCCACCCAGCTGCCCCAGCTGAACAATACCTCCAGGAGAAGCTTCCAGACGAAGTGGTGTTGAAGATCTTCTCCTACTTGCTAGAGCAGGATCTGTGCCGTGCTGCCTGTGTGTGCAAGCGCTTCAGCGAGCTCGCCAATGACCCTATCCTCTGGTGAGACCACCCCCGCTTTCCACTGTGATCTGCTTTAAGAGCACACACACTACTATTCCCCTTACCTCTAATCATACAAGATTATCCTTCAGAGATTAAGAACCCTTGAAGGTATTCTAGAAAGAGAAGGAGAGAAATGCTTCTCAGGGTGATTTGCACAGACTGACCTCAAACCAACCCTGTGTGACCTTGCAGGAAGAGGCTTTACATGGAAGTGTTTGAGTACACACGTCCCATGATGCACCCTGAGCCTGGGAAGTTCTACCAGATCAATCCCGAAGAGTATGAGCAACCAAATCCATGGAAGGAGAGTTTCCAGCAGCTAGTAAGTGTGCATGACTCAAACTGATCTTCCACTAGAGGTTGTGGTTAGCTGGTGGCTCTCCCAAATGGCATCCAAATCTTATGCACTAGTCCTCTACTATGTATGTCTTAAAATGTAGTCCTTCTTGGCCCTGCTGATTTGGCTATTTATGGACTTGCAGTACAAAGGAGCGCATGTAAAGCCTGGGTTTGCAGAGCATTTCTACAATAATCCTGCCAGATACAAAGGAAGGGAGAACATGCTGGTAAGACTCTTCGTGTCGTCTTTTGCAGGACTCTGAGCAAAGCACACTTACAATTATATGCTTTGGAATGTTGTTTCTATTGTGAGACTCGTAGCACTTTCCCCCTGCCACCAAGAGCTGAACCGTACCTGAAACTGATGGGTTTTCCATTGTAAATTGAGAGCCATACCCATGCTGACATGGTCCTACATAATAGCAGGGTGGAGAGCTTAACCAAAGCCGGTTGAAACACCACCATCTGATTGATCAAAATGCATGGAGATACTGGCGTTCTTTGTCGATACGAATGGATTAAGGCCATTTAAAAAAGAAAATGGGCATATTCTATATATTATTCATTATTAATAGTATTGTACGTGTATTGATGCATTCCTGATAACTTGGAACGTAACATTTTCTAACCATTTACAGTCAGTCCTGCTGCAAGGTGCTGTCACAACGTGAGTGCCCAATTACAGTACAGCATGGAATTGCGTTTGTAATTCTGCGATTTTTCTATCAGAGAGAAGCGCACTATACAAACTACAACACGGTACGGTCTTAGCCAAAACTACCTGCATGCAAAAACTCCTATCCAAGTGAACAATAGTGATTTATGATTTGTGAGGAATCGTTCTTTAGAGCGTTTTGCTTTTCGTTGTCTGACTGTAACCCTGTTGCCTTCAGTGTCCCTCCTCGTACCATAGTTTGTTGTATTTGTGCTGTGTGTAAGCCCGGCCGAATGATGGCTGTGGCTCACTACTCCCGACTCGGCGATTGATAAGTTAGCGAGTTCTGCAAGTTCAGTTGAAGTTGCTAGGCAGTGCAACTCATAAGACCCATAGGAGATATTTATGATAGTTTGATAGGACAGCAGAATCCAAATTTCTATAAAAAAATATGCAAGAGAATGCTAGTTACAGTAGTGTTTGATGTTAGCAAGATGGCGTTTCTCAAAGGCGTGCTAGCAGAATTTAGCACGCGGCAAAACAGAAAAATGTTATAGTAAATCATGATATATACCGTGAACAGTAAATAAGCGTCACTTCAGTTTTACATGTCGCTCTTGAAACCCGGCAGCGCCTTTACGGAGCTGAGCTTTCTGCAGTGGAAAAGCAGAAAGAGCTGTAACCGCGCTGTAACCGTCTCTGAGAGCAGCATGGCTCGGGTACGGCTCGGTTCATGGAAGACATGGGAAAAGTGCCACTAGTCAGTTTTTTTGCTTGGTTGTTGCTAGGGTTAAACGTCTGCTTCTGCGTTGTGTATGTCTTGAATAAATGCCCTTTTACCTTACTAAACCCTCGCTCCTCCAGTACTACGATACCATTGAAGATGCCCTGAGTGGGGTTCAAGAGGCCCACTTTGATGGCCTTATTTTTGTCCATACCGCACACATCTACACTGATGAGTGGATCTACATCGAATCACCAATTACGATGATCGGTGCAGGTAAGTGTGCCCCCCACCTCTACCAGCTGAATTCCTCCTGCATGCCAACAGCTCCTGTAAGCAGCTTCATTTTCACAAATGGTGGTACTGCCCTAATTTCCAGCTCTCTGTCGCACACAGCACCAGGGAAGGTGGCAGACAAAGTGATCATCGAGAACACGAGGGACTCCACATTTGTGTTCATGGAAGGATCAGAGGATGCTTATGTGGGCTACATGACCATCAGGGTATGATTCTAGACTTCTTTAACTAAAGGCCATTGCATACCAAGTCTGTATTCTTCATCCAAAATTGTCGCATGTTAAAAAAAAAAAAAATACAACCTCACATTGTGTCAAACACGTTTACATATAAACTCCAAAACTTGTCCATCATTAAAGGTTTTGGAACAGGTTCGATTTTCGGTGCTTTTTCTCATCCGTCAGAAGCTATTGACCGTGATCTTGTATATACATTGCAGCGTTTTGAGGCTGTGCACTGAATATCTGCCGATCACATAGAGAAATGGGTTGCAGAAATTGGTGGTCGTCTTTTTGAAGTGATTCCAGTAGGGTTTGCGCTTTCACACCGAAGTTCTGGGACTTGTAACCAGTTTTTTCAGTCCCTGGTTACAAGTTCCCGGCTTGTCTCAACTGGGGACTTTTGAAGCTGCTGGCAACTTGTGTGTGTCACTTTCACACCGTACAACAGAGCTGGGACCTTTATGCCAAATAAGCGTGGGAGATGCAAAAAGCTCATATGGCAAACTTCACACAATTCCGAACTGCACCACCACCCCAAAACAATGGAGGATGGTTTTGGGGGAAGGGGGGCCAGTCTTTTATTTATATTTTATTCATACGGCCCACGACATGCTTATATCTCTATTAAATCTGGCAGATCGATCTTTCCATTTCACTGAATAAAAAAATTATTTAACATATTCCACTAATAAGCGCTGGCAAGTTTCACTGCCGGCATTGGCAGTATTAGACAAAAGTATATTGGTTATTGATCACATTTTCTGATGCATGCATATGGAGACGCAAGCAAGAAAATGTATTCATTTGCTGCATAAAATGTGACTGAGGTACAAAAATAATTCCACATGCTCGATTTTTGCTCCGCTGATTCTATCTCTTTCCACTGACATTCTGAAGTGCAGCTCAGAACGATCGGGATCATTCTGCTGTTTCCATATCAGCAGATGAAATTCTCCCTGCTATTGACTGATTCTCAGGTTTGGATGGACCCAGTATTTTCCTGCTCAGACGGAGTGAAAGAACCAGAAAATCATCCTCACTGCTTGACAAGATTATTTTGTCATATTGTGAATTTTCGCAATTACAGAATAATAAAATGTATCAGGCTCTGTTTTTTTTTTTGTGACGGATTAAACAAACATTAAAAATTTTGCCTTGGTGTGCAAAGGCCTTTAGCCTTGATTTCTGAAAACAGGAAGAACCATCTTTGTATCACTTTGACATCAGTACCTTTAACTATTTATACCTGTCAAAACGTTGACACTAATGACCTTCCTCTGTAGTTCAATCCGGATGACAAGTCCGCTCAGCACCACAATGCCCACCACTGCCTGGAGATCACGGTGAACTGCAGCCCCATCATTGACCACTGCATCATTCGCAGCACCTGCACAGGTCAGCCTCTGGCCCTGCAGGCCCTGCTTGCTGCATGCCGTGTTACTGGTCCCGTTTCGCCTTTCTCTGGGATGTATCGTGGGTGTCACAGTACCTGACAGGGCACGCTTTATCCTACCACCACAGTGGGATCAGCGGTCTGTGTTAGCGGACAAGGGGCGTGCCCAACCATCAAGCATTGCAACATCAGCGACTGTGAAAACGTGGGCCTGTACATTACGGACTATGCACAGGTAAATATCTTTCAACCCTTGGAGGCATCATGGCTTAAGGCTATGGCCATATTCTGTACCAGTGTAGGGCCCTGTTTAAATATGCAGTATGCAAACAGTATTGTCTGTTTGATGCTTTGTTTAAACCCTCCTGTCTCCTTTGTTCGACCTTTTTCAGGGCATATATGAAGACAATGAGATCTCCAACAATGCACTAGCTGGCATCTGGGTGAAAAACCATGGCAACCCCATCATCAGACGGAATCACATCCACCACGGCAGAGACGTGGGGGTTTTCACCTTTGACCACGGCATGGTAAACTCCTTTAAACAATCTCTCATTGCTTCTGAATGTATAAGGGGAGGCTGTGATTCTTCACATCACAACAATGCCTGTAGTGGGTATATAGGTCTGCGTGGTTTTTTTCTTCAGAAGATTTGGTTAGGCAAAGTTGTGCAGCTGTCCCTGTTGTATTAAGAGTGGCACAATGTAAAGCTGGTATTTTTAAACCGTAGTCGTATGCATTACCTGCATTACTATTTGCATACGACGCCTTTCTTTTTAAACACGGCTCTCTGTCTCCCCCCACAGGGCTATTTTGAAAGCTGCAACATCCACAGGAACCGCATAGCAGGTTTCGAGGTGAAGGCATACGCCAACCCGACGGTGGTGCGTTGTGAGATCCACCATGGCCAGACGGGGGGCATTTATGTGCACGAGAAGGGCCGCGGCCAGTTCATTGAAAACAAGATCTATGCAAACAACTTTGCTGGCGTGTGGATCACGTCCAACAGTGACCCCACCATCAGGTTGGTAGATGTGATAGAACAGGGTACAGCTCTTCTGAAGGGTGTTGCTTGCATCATTGCTGGTATCCTAAAAAATGTGCAATTAGCGTATTTCCATGTTGCTGTTTATCTGACTTCTGGTGTTGCAGCATTACTTAATATCATGCTTCAATGACTTTGGGTTCCTGTGGGTTGAATGCATCTCTGTAGAGAAATTCACACATCTGAAGTGTGCACATGAGTATGGTTTAGTATGTTTACCTCCTGGAAAATGTCAGCTTGGGCTTCAATGTGTGTTATCCATTTTCCAAATTCAGAGGAAATGCCATCTTCAACGGCAACCAAGGTGGCGTGTACATATTTGGTGACGGACGGGGTCTCATTGAAAGTAATGATATATATGGCAATGCCCTGGCGGGCATCCAGATCCGGACCAACAGCTGCCCCATCGTCCGCCACAACAAGATCCATGATGGACAGCATGGGGGAATCTACGTGGTGCGCAGGCCTGCCTCCCGCTCTACTTCTGTCCCTCTCACACACCCACACAGTTTATATATTGCTGTTATTGTGGGGACTTTCCATTCATTTCTATGGGCATAACCCTAATACTAACTGATAACTCACGTTTTATCACATTGTGTGCATTTGGTTTCCACAGTGTGGTAATCATGTACACACACACACACACACACACACACCATTCCCAAGACTGCCCTTTAATATAGTAAATTAATCTTAATTCCACTCCAACATGACATAAAAGCATAAGGAGGAAATTATGGGAGGGCAGCTTTTTCCTTGTGGGAACACCAATCAATCAGTGGGTCACTAATGTACATGCAGGGATGCTATATGCCCTAAGTCAGGGGTGCCCAATACGTCGATCCCGTGACATTAAAGCTTTGTTACATTAGGTTACTATACTTCTCTTCTAACGCATCACCCGGCAGAACATGTGAATGTATTGCGAGCTGATGCAAAACTCTGGCGAGCAAAGTGACCCAGCTAGCCTTCCGATTTACGTCTTCTAAAAAGGGATATTAAAAAATTAGTGGGGGAGCCGGAACAGAGTAAGAAAGCATAAATGTATTGGATTGTATTGTGCTGTAAGGGTTCATGCAGTGATGCAAGGTTCGCCAACATATACTGTACATATAAATATGAAATGCATAATATATATAACATTTATTTAGCATTTTTAATGTAGGTAGATCATTTTGACCTGGTCATTTTAAATATAGCTCGCAAGCCGAAAAAGTGTGGGCACCCCTGCCCTAAGTGAACAGACAGACAGACATGCACTTGCAGGTGGCTTGGAGCGGTCTCCCATTTGGTACAAACTTAGATCACAGAGACACATTTGGGGCAAGATGGGTGATTAGCAAAAAATCAGTGGACTGAATGTGGACTTGGTGCAGAAAGCTAACTTGATTTCCTCACCCCATCCAGCATGAAAAGGGCCAGGGGGTGATTGAGGAAAATGAGGTATACAGCAACACCCTGGCAGGGGTGTGGGTAACGACAGGAAGTACGCCCGTCCTGAGGAGGAACCGGATCCACAGCGGCAAGCAGGTGTGAAAGCCAATACTCGCGCATCTACCATTAGTACCAAGATTTGCCCTGGTAGTTTGAATGTAAATGTATTAAGTTTATTGCTCCACAGGGAGTAAAGCTGAATGTGTTTCTGTTTAAACAGGTTGGGGTGTATTTCTATGACAATGGTCATGGAGTTCTGGAGGATAATGACATCTACAATCACATGTACTCTGGAGTCCAGATAAGGTGAGTTAGCTATCAGTTTGGAACCCGACCCAGCACAGTGGCATAGCATCAGGTAGACCACTAGCATGGTGTCTGATGGAAGGAACCCCCGATTTGAACATGCTGTGATTGAAGGCTGGCCTTTAATTAAGACATGCGGAAATTCTTTCTGTGTCTTGCAAAGTAAGGAACGAAAGCTCTTAACAGGTCTACACAGCTGTGCATGTGGAACAGCAGACTAAGTGATGAACTGCAAATACTTGCGCACCGTATGTACTCACATTGTTTCCTGCATGGAGTTTATCGGATCTTGTTTCATATAGGACTGGTAGCAACCCCAAAATCAGAAGGAACAAGATCTGGGGGGGGCAGAATGGAGGCATCCTAGTGTACAACTCTGGTAAGGAGCCAGTGTTTGTCCATGACTCTGGAGGTTTCCTGAGAACAAAGAAGGCCCTACTGTGTGACTGTCATTTATTGGCGTAACCAATGGCTTCTAAGAGCCCTGTTGTCCTGCATTGTACTCCACAGTGCCTCCTTATGCTGACTTTTCAGATTGTCTCACAAGCCGCAGTGTGGCCAAAAACGGTGGAAAGGTCTGATCTGTCTGGCACTTCTCTCACAGGACTGGGTTTCATTGAGGACAATGAGATCTTTGACAATGCCATGGCAGGAGTGTGGATAAAGACTGACAGCAACCCCACACTACGCAGGAACAAAATCCACGACGGCCGAGATGGTGGGATCTGTATATTCAACGGAGGACGAGGTACGCAATGCCGCAGACTCACTATTGAAGAGAAATGCTTCGGTAGACGACACAGGAAAAACCCCCATAGATGTTTAAAATGTGATCTCTAGGTTTCATTCTAGATGTCCTATTGGTTCTGTTTGCATTTATTTTTCAGTCCACTTCACAGTTCAACACTAATAAGACTGATCATAAGCTCATTTTATGAATCCACTAGTATTAATGGAACTGTGATCTCTCAGTCAACAAAATGGATACAGATGAGTGCAGTTTGAAAGCAACTGTAGACATTTTGCAAGTTCTCCAAGAACTGTTGAGGAGCACCCATCCCTAGTCTCCAAAATGGGGTAGTTGTTTTTCTGTCAGCAAAATAAGAAATTCAACTTTTGAAGAGCTTACTATTTACTATCCCTAACCTTGGTTTTGTCAGAGACACAAAAAATACATTGGGTATCAGAGTACAATACTGGTGAATTTCATGGTAAAAGCCAAATTGTTGTACTATTTGTATTGTTTGGCAGAAATGGTAGAGGTAGAAAACACTGCCCTAGCACTAATTGCTTAACAGGGTGCCATCTGCTGGAGCTGAACAGTGACTACAACCCTGCTGTCTGTCTGTAGGGCTGTTGGAGGAGAACGACATCTTCAGGAATGCTCAAGCGGGCGTTCTCATCAGCACCAACAGCCACCCTGTACTGCGCAAGAACCGGATATTTGATGGCTTTGCCGCAGGCAAGTAGAAGTGCAGACAGTGGAAGGGAAGGAGGGACTGCTACTCGTCCAAGGTCTCCCCTTACGGAGGTCATGCATAATACGCAAGATGACTGCTGCACAGTCTCAAATGCATATTAATCTTTTCTGGCTCAGGAATCGAGATAACGAATCATGCCACAGCGACCCTAGAAGGCAATCAGATCTTCAACAACCGCTTTGGAGGGCTGTTTCTGGCATCTGGCGTCAATGTTACGATGAAAGGTATAGAGGCAAATGGGCAAATGCCATCATGTGAATCCACATGGCTGGCATTTCAACACCTGGCAGACTGTCAGATGAACCCGTGTGTTTATAAATCTGCTCTAATCACTCCACAGATAACAAAATACTTAACAATCAAGATGCCATTGAAAAAGCTGTAAGCAGAGGTCAATGTCTGTACAAGATTTCCAGTTACACCAGCTACCCAATGCATGATTTCTACAGGTAACTTATCACCACTTCTGGGCCTTGCACGTCAGCGTTTCAACAAACTTTGTTCAAAACAATCTTTTGTCAACGTCTTGCGCAGGTGTCACACCTGTAACACGACAGACCGAAATGCCATCTGTGTGAACTGCATTAAGAAGTGTCACCAGGGACACGACGTCGAGTTCATACGGCATGACAGGTTCGTATAGGGGTGTGTGGGGGTGCCCGGATGGGACGGGATGACGCTTCATTATCATAGCAGTTACATTGGCCATTTTTGTTCGTGTGTACAGTACATGTGAAACATACTGCCCACCCTCCCCCAGGTTTTTCTGCGACTGCGGCGCTGGGACGTTGTCAAACCCTTGCACGCTGGCGGGAGAGCCGACTCACGATACGGACACTCTGTACGACTCTGCCCCTCCTATAGAGTCCAACACGCTTCAGCATAACTGAGCTTCTGCCTCCCTGAACCCAGAGACTCCACGAGTAAGATAATTGTGGAGGAAAGCTAGAAATAAATGTTTAGACTCAATAAAATAAAAGGAGAGGGAAAAAAAAAAAACTTGGACAATTCAAGTTGCTCCCGATCTGAATGGAGAGCCCTTTATCTATTTAAAAAGACACTGCTCAGCTGTCGGTGGACACGGTGCTTTCTTTTGTTTCTGCAAGATTCGGACAAAGGGTTAAACGGCAGAGAGTAGTACTAACACGTTGACTCAGGATTTGGAAAAAAGCAGGAAGGTGGCTTTTTCTTTTTGGAGGGGGGGAACTGCCTCTGAGACCCCCCCCTCCCCCCCCCCCCCAAATCCAGCAGGGGTGAT
>JAODKM010000106.1:1073671-1084382 GCA_026780845.1 Petrocephalus sullivani | reverse complement strand
GCTTTCATGCTCAGATCATGACAATAACAGCGTGTTCGTGGAGGCAGCCATGTTTGTTCCGAGTTGTGTAGCTCGAATGGGAAATTGGTCGGTTGTGACGTGTCGCACCTCGGACTCGTCGGGATAATCGAACGCACCACAATGCAGGTAATCCGTTGCATCCATGTTCAGCGGCGTACCAGTAAAAATGGTCCCCCCTTAAACAGTTTCCGCTGCACCACGTTCCGGACGTCATTTAAGCTATTTAAACCAGTATTACGGTATAAGATATCATATCCTTGTTTAATAAATGTCTCGGACTTTAAAATGCCAAGAAGTGCTGCCACATCACTGATGTCTTTTTACCTTGCTTATCCACAATATCTCCTCTTTTAAAAGATATCACGGCAGCTGAGCTGTTCCTTTCATTACCAAACCATAGTTAAAAACAATATTATGTGGTGTGCACTGCTAACAGAATTTAATAAACAAAAGTATGCCAAGTTTATACAGATCACTAAAGTTTGGGTGTCACAAAATACTTCATTAAGATTATAGCCGTACTACTGATCTACTTAACAAATTGTGGGTGTAAGTAAATGTCTGTATGTATAGTACCGAAAAGCTGGCGTCCGGCCAAATGTTTCGCCCATCATCTGGAGCCCTGGTGACAACTGCCCATGTGCGATATAATCAGTGTGACATCGGCCAGTCCTAGCTGCTTTGTGAACGCATTACACTCAAACACCTAAAGCTTTAGATCTCTTCAGCTGAGCAGCTGACCTCCATATCCTCCTCTTCATCCTCATCTTCAGAGGGATCCATGCAAACAGCCATCTGAAGCCGCTTCTGCGGACTGTCGGCCAGGGCGAGATCTGCCAGCTCCATCGCCCGGCGAATTGCCAGTTTCCCACTGAAGAACATGCCTCCACTCTTTGCATGTGCGCTCTCCGAACCTGCGACCCAGGGAGACGCATGTCAGGGCAAGGCCACAACTGCATTACTGATAATTCTTCACGTAGGAATTATAAAACCAAAACCACATTAATGCTCAGGAAAGATTTTTATTATACATTCCTGACACTCATTCTAATAAATTAAGCCCCCCCCCCAATGCACCCATCCCTAACCCCAATACTCACCTTGATATTCCTTGACATATTTAACACTGACCCAGCCCCGAGTTGGAGGCTCGTCGAAGAAATGGACGTGGAGGCGCTGGTGGGCACCGCGGCCCCGCATCTGCTGCCCCGAGAGAGGCTGGGGCACCACCATGCACGGCCACCAGGGGTGCCCTTCCAGCTTGGTCCATACCAGGGCACCGGCAGCGAAGCTGCTGGCCGAGCTGTGGGCGGGGTTACGGGGACCTCTGTCAGGGGCGGGCATAGTCACTGCCAATCAAGGGCGCCAGGGATTCATACTACCGCTCCACGCTTTACCCACTGGCACCATCTCAATGTCTCACAAGCACACTTCCGCACGAAGTAATCGCTGGCCGTCGCGCGTAACGGTCAACGCCGGCCGGCGATTGCGTCACTTCCGGCAGTGCCCCGGCGCGAGCTGGCGTGGCGGCTTCCCGCCACACTACTGCGCAGGCGCGGCCCTCGCCGAGCGGCCGAACGCGGGCCGCACAGATTGATCGGGGGGGCGGCGGGGGTACTGTACCGCTGGGTCTGCAGAAGCAGGGCGGCTCTTCTGGATAAACTACTCGATACAAATACGGCATTCGGGATGATTCCACAGAACCACAACATGCACATGCATGTTTAACGCGAAATACTAGGTTTAAACATGGCACCGATATATATCTGAAAAGTTACGATAATCATCAAAAGTGCAAAACCAAATTAGCAAAGCATTAGATACTAGAAATTTATTCCCATTACAGATATATCCTGTTAATTTGGAACCCAAAAGTAGCACCGTGTTAATCCCACCCGTTACCTTTCTTTATCTGCAGGTTTTTTCTCGGCGAAGAAACCGCTGAGGCCTCCCTTAGCCTGTGTTTTTCCCAGCTTTTCTTGGGTTTTCTTAGTGTTCTGAGAGGGCGACTGCTTCGCTTCTTCCTTCGGAGAACTGCTCGACTTGGACACGGAAGACGGCAGGTCCGCTTCTGTAGGAGACGGACTAGGTTTTACTTTACTGACCAAGGGTGGAGACTTGGTGAAAAAGTTGAAAATGCTGCTTTGTTTAGACATTGTGCTCGCTGCCTCTCCCCGCTTCTATTGCATCCCCTCTCCCTGCAGGGATGCAGCGCGCATTCCCCGTCGCGGGAAAAAGCACGTGGTAAGGGGTCAGAATGCAGCTTGGGCGCGCATGCGCAGATTCGGTCTGTCACGCCGTCATGGTAAGAGCTGCCCGCCGTTTTGCAGGGTGGTAGGGGAAGGTACATTAATATTCATGAGGGAACTGCCACCTGATTGGCCGGTGGTCAGAGGACGTTCTGGGAAGCCGCGGCAGCCCCAAACAAACATGCAAACATCCCTGGGTGCGTTTTCCAAAAGCATAGTTGCCAACTACATTAGCAACTGACATAGTTGGAACCATGCAACTGAATTAGTCCAACTATGTTAGCTGCTAACGGTAGCTTTGTCAAAAATAAGGACAATACTTGTCTCTCCTTCACACCTGCTCCACAACTGAGACACAGGAAATCATTCCTACCGGTCGCAATAAAACTGTTTAACTCGCATATCTGATCACTCCAAACCACAAACATAAGCACAATCACCTTAAATAACCACGTATACTGTGTATACTAATGTAGTTAGCAGCTATGCTTTTGGGAAACGCACCCAGGGATGTTTGCATGTTTGTTTGGGGCTGCCGCGGCTTCCCAGAACGTCCTCTGACCACCGGCCAATCAGGTGGCAGTTCCCTCATGAATATTAATATAAATTCCCCTACCACCCTGCAAAACGAAAATTCGCTGCCCGCCGGGTGGCACCGAATATTCTAGTTCGCTCCCAAAGTACAGCAACCATACAGACACAAAGTAAGAGCTTGTGAGTTACTGTCTTAAATTTCATACATAAAGCGCAATCATTTAGGCAGCTGCAAAATTAGGAAAGGAAACCTGATTAAGACTGTTTATTCATTACAAATAATCTGGATTTCCTTGTAAATAAACTGCATGTCAGGTTTATGTGTATCCTCAGAACAATTACAGGGATGCAATGAAACAGTAAGTTTGTGACTGTGTGTTGTGTAAACATCAACATCAGCATATGAAATTTTCTTTTAAGGATGTATTTTATCATGTTCCAAAACTGTGGTGAAGTTAGAAATGCTATTTTGTGAGTAATATTTATGCTATGCGGTAGCTAGCCTATAGGTGTATACGGAACATACATAATGTGACATACAGGTAGCTTTGTGTGTATTATCTACTGTAGATGACCCTTGACTAAAATCCTTGGTATAAAAATACAGCCACCTGGTGGCCATCTGGATAAATTACACAAAGTATTGCAGCTTTTCAGTTTACCTATCAAAATTGTCTATTTGGATATAAAGCCAGTTAGGTATAATTCCAAATCTGACATCAGAATTTGCATTATTATAAGGGAATGCAGAGTGGAAGTTATCTGTAATTTTTAAGGTCCACAAAGCAAAGTTAATGAGGCAGCATATGAACAGTACCTGTCACATGCTGCGCACCCACTTACACCCAGCTCACCTACGTTTCCTATTTCTGTTCCATGGGAGTGAAGGGGTTCAAACAGACAGCCCTTGATGTGTGAGACAATGACAGAACACACTGAGCCACCCTGCTAGATTTGGCTACAGCTTCTAGCCTCAACAGCAGGGCTCATATATGATGGTGTCGTATGTGGATTGTCCCATAATCCATTCACTCAGTGTTATAACCTCATATATGGAAATATAAGCATCATAACCCTGGATCCATCCAGAAGGAACTAGCTACAGGGTCCAAATTAAACACCAGATAAATCTTGTAGTGGAAAGGGCACCACTGTGTAAGCCTATCAGGTCACTGCTGTCCTCTGACAGGTGCTGGGTTTCAATCACTCTGTTTTCAAGAGTCTAATTGCTGGAGCTGAGAAGCTTTGGGGAGATTTGGGATTTAGAGTGCGATGGTGCAGAGCAAGAGTAGGGAGAGAAAGAGAGAAAGGGAGAGAGAGAGAGAGAGAGAGAGATAGCAACAGTGAGAGAGGGAGAAAGAAACCAGTGAAAGTGAGAAAGAGAGAGACAGACAGACACTGAAAAGCGGGAAGACAGAGACAGAAAACAGGAGGAGAGAGAGAGAGAGAGAGAGAGAGAGAGAGGGCCAGGCAGACCCTGTAGACGACGAGCATAACAGCACGACAGCAGCAGATGCTGGCAGTTCAGTTGGCAGGAGTGGATCCTGGAGAGAGAGCGTGTTTGGCCTGAAGGCTGCCCACTGCCTCTGCTGGGACTCTCTCAAACACACACACATATACACACGCACACATACAAACGACGACATCCAACAAACACAAAGCCACGCGTGCTGAGAGCACTCTCACCGAGGGAGAGGAGCCGGCTGCATCATGGGTGAGTGGGGTACCTTTGCCTAGACCCTTTGTGTCTGGTCTTCTGTCTGTTCTGGGATGGCTGGGTAATGCCAGGGAGAGGCTGGCAGAGGTGGACGCACCTGCTGGGCTCAGGATGGATGCTGGGGGAACCAAAGCATTTCCAGTATTTAAAGGTCAAACTGAAGAACTTCATAGGGATAAAGGTTACAAGCGGAGTCCCATCCTCAGGCTGAGGGGGGAGCTAAGTGTGACTCACATAGGAGCTGCTAAAAAACAAGCTTGTCGATGGGGGGGTCCGCCAAGGGGCAGTCAGCGCTCAGCGGCAAACTGAGCTGCCAGGCGCGGGGAGGGTGAGGGGAAGCTGCCAGCCTCGCAGAGCACTGACCCGCCGTGGAGAGTCTATTTCCATGCCGTCAGTTGGGGATTACCCCTGCGACCGCTCCCTGCTCTGTGTCCTTTAGCAGGGCTCCGCCTCGCTCCGACAGGGATGCCTTCGCCCTCCAGCCCTGCGAGTCGGAAGGTGATGAAGAAGATGATTATGACTTTGCCAGAGGCAAAACTACAAGAAGGGAATAAATGGCAATGCAGGAAGACTGATTTTCCCGCTAAAATACATTTATTTGATTAGAGAAAGAAATCAGTATCTGGGACTGAAAATGCAGTTTCAGGTTTGAAGTTTCGGACTCCTCACTGACCGCTGCTTATCTGCACAAATATCGGGGAGTCTGAAAGCTCCAGCTGTGGTTGGTAGACTGTCAGACTGGACCCCCATTTATAGGTTTGTAATCTTTCTGTTGAAATGGTTATTACTGTAATGCCCGTGACTGCTGATGCTGTTTATTTTATTACTCCTAATGCCTAATGTTTTCTTTATGCTTGTATTGTTCAGCCCACTGGCACTGGTGACAGGGGGTCGTGATTATCATCCATTCCCTCCATGCATTTTCTGCAACTGCTTATCCTAGTCAGGGTCGCGGGGGTCCGGAGCCTATCCCAGAGGCTATGGGCACAAGGCAGGGAACAACCCAGGATGGGCCACTAACCCATCATGATTATCATGATTATTTATATTAAATCATGCATTATATTTTCAGTTCTCTAAATGGGTTTAAAATTACTCTGACATGTTTTCATGTACTGAGCAGCTGAGAATTCCTGAAATTCTGGATCTTCAGCCTGCTTGTTCCCATGATCTGCTGTTCCCAGGTCCTGTGATATGCAGGTTCAGTGTCTTTTACAACCCATAACCTAGGAAGGAGAATCTAGGAAGGGGCACAAATCTCACAAAGATGGTGCGGGTAACACAAGCAGGGACAGCTCACTCAGCAAAGGCGAGCATCTAGAACAATGTGTAAGTCTACAAGGAACTAACTGCCTTACAAACTACAGGATAAAAGGGGCAAAATGGGCGGCTCATTTCACTGCCCAGATTGCAGCTGATCTTCGTAGCTATCAGGGAGCAATATCCTCTTATACTACAGCTGTATAAAACTTAATGCTTGTAAGTTGTAAATAGGGGCTTAACTAAAGTCACTCTCAGCTGTGCCCCATTCTCATGAAAACATAAGTAAAGCTCTTGTCCTTCTGCATCAAATCCTGCCAAGGGTGATAATGGCAGTACTACTTCCCAACTTCATGCACACGTAGCTCAGGTCTAAAGTGCACCCTGCCGTTTAATCTGTCCAACATCTGCATCATAATAATCCCGCATAAGTGGTTATTAAACATGAATTTTTCAATAATTAAAAAAATGGGCGAAGGACTCGAAGGCAGTCTGACAGGGTACACGGGACAGACACCACAAGACCAGAGGGGCAGAGCCACCGGACAGGACAGGACAGAACACGCAGGGGTGAAACCAGGGACCGAATGAACAACAAGAAAGACCAACGAACAAAACTGCACCGACGAGACAGACCAAACACAGGTCAGGACCAGGCACCAGAGACAACAGACCGAGGATCAGAGGGACAATCAACGGGGACCAGGGAGCTGAGGAGACAGAGACAGACAGAACATGCCACACAAGAGCATGATAGACAAGAAGGGAACAATGGAGACAGGGACGGCTAGGCACAGGCTAGGGCAAAACCAAGGCAGGACGGGGAATTGGGACAAGGACGAAGATGGGACCGGAGGGAATGGGGAATGTCTGGATAGACTTCTGGACCCTGGGGAGCTGGCCGGTGACCCTGGGATGAGGACCTTCCTGGGCCTGGTCCCCGGCGAAGCAGGGCCCATCAGGACTGTGGAGCCTAAGGGTCTCAGAGGACCACTGGGTGTCGGGGGAACTGCGGGGCAGGAGCAAGAGGGCACTGGTGGTACTGTTGGGCAGGAGAAAGAGGACACCGCGGGTCCGCTCTCCGGTCCTGGGCGGGCAACCTTAGGCAAACGAGCTTCGGGGCAGTGGGCACAGATAGTGTGACCCCATAGCCACCTCCGGGAGAGGGAGACTCAGCCAGCTCCTCTTTGGAGCTCTAGCTGACACCATTGACCGCACTGGGACTTAGGATCGAGTCTGTGCATACTTTGGGCCCAAGGAGCAAGGCTTAGGGTAAGGCTCAGAGGGTCCAACTGCAAGTCTTCCTGCGAGGTATCTTCCAACTCAACCCAACCTGGCCTGGTGGTGACTGGGGAGTTGGGTGTTGGTCTGGCGGTGACCAAGGAGTGAGGTGTCAGTCTAGTGGTGACCTGCAGGGGATCAGGAGGCCACCAACAGGATGGCAGAAGACAAGGAGGCTGCCAACTGAACACCAGGAGACAAGCAGAGCAATGCTGGGGCACGTGAAGGAACGCAAGGTGAAGCAATTGGCATGGCCAATGAGTTTCTCTGCAGGACAACATAGTTGCTGCGAGACTGGGTGCAGTCAATGTGACCCTTCTTGGGCTAGAAGCTGGCAACTCGCGTGAAGTGGCCTTCTCTGGGCCCGGCGCCTGGGCCTCGGGTGGAGCGGACCCCCTTGGGCTGGGCCCCTGGAGCATGGGCACAGCTGCCCCCACCAGGCCAGGAGCCTAGAGCACGAGTGGAGCAGACCACTCCGGGCTGAGAGCCTGAGGCAGAGGCGAGGACAGGTGGTGGCAGGCTGAGGCAGGGAGCTGAGTAGCTTGACGCTGCAGAGAGGCGGCTGGCTGACTGGCTTCATACTGCGGAGAGAGAGTGGGCTGACCGGCTTCATGTGACAAAGAGACAGCGGGCTGAGTGGTCTCGCGCTCCAGTATGTTCAGCATGTCAGCACAACAAGCACCAGACCTTCTCTGCCTCCTGGGAATCTGCGTTCGGGCTCATTCTTGCTAGCTACCCCACTGCACACAGGAACAGATCTTCAGCTTCGGGGATCCTCCAGACCGCGAGATTACTCCTCCACTCCAGGTGTGTATCCAGGAAGGAGAAGCCCTCTGCCTGAAGGCAGGGGAGCTCCCGCTGAGCTGGGAACCCCTTCGGGGTATGCGGTCTGCTGGTTGCGTGGAGGCGTGGAAGCCGGAGTGGAGCTGCAGGTTGCTGGGGTTTTGTCGGAGTCCAGTCATTCTGTCATGGCATATGGGGGGCGAAGGACTTGACTTTGACTTGACTTGGTTTTAGTTAACTCAACCAGAGCAGGGAAACAGACGAGGCCACAGGGGGTCAAAACAAGAAGGCCAGGACAAGGGCAGACAGGAGGAGCAAAGTCAATGACCAGACTGGGGATTACGAGACAAACCAGTACTTAAGTACAAAGGTTAACAAGGGGCATCAAGCAACAGGCATGGATCATCAGGGCCATGTCAGGGAGGAGACGGGAGGGTTTGGCAGACATGACAGGCAGGACATAACAATATCCTGTTGTTCATTTTTCAGGGAATTTCAGTGTATTATTTAGCAATTATTATTTAACATTTAACAGCATCCTACATACTGTGGTCAGGTTGTGGTCTGCATCTGGCTGACCTCTGTGCCTTTCTAACCCTTTATGGTGACCAGCATTTTCCTTTGAGGTGTTAACTGTTATATTTACAGGTGAACTTAATGGAGAATGCCGTGTTTGATCCTGGAAGTGGAGAGCAGAGGTCCGAGTTGAGAACTTCGTAGTATTCTTTATTAGCTTAAGGTAGTGTTTCCCAATCTAATTCTGCGGGACCCCCCCCGACAGTCCCTGTTTTTGCTCCCTACTAACTCCTAGTTTAGGAAATATGTGGACAGTCGGGTGGGATATAAAATGTGGACTCTCTGGGGGTTAGGGTTAGGTTTAGGTCTAGTGTTTAGTTTAAGGGATCAGTAGAGAGCTTTCTACTTTGCACACAGTATAATCTGTTATAGATCAGGCCTTGGCCCCAGAATGGGATTCAGTCAGATCCCCATCTCTGCAGTTGGTAAGCAGAAATGGCCAGTAGCTGACTAATGTTTTCAAAGGATCTGTTGTTGTGTTCTTGGGAGATCCACCCGCAATGAAAACCTTGTTTAGGTTTTTTTTTGTAAGCAGTAAATGCAGATGAAAAATCCTTACCCCATGTTCTTATTTCTGGTACTTTGCTTTAAAACACTGTTTCTTATTTATATATCTGAAATACTGTGATATGCCTTTTATGGAACTATGGTTAAGGTATTGAACTATTTAAGTAATTAAGCATATAATCTTTAATATGTTGATCAATATGTTGTTTTCCTCAGTTGTTTTTCTGAAATGTATAAAAAAACTGTAAAATTTACACTTTAATAAGTGCAAAAATTCTGCCTGCTGTCCCAATGAGCTGCAAATGTTGACAGGGGTACCACTAGAGATTTTGAACCTCATGAAAGCTTATCATATTGGGCCCCCAACCCAGACCAATCCAATTACGTTCCACCTTTTCCACACCAAAGGGCCAGAGTGAAAAACCCCTTTTACGTGACACATACAGGCCCATCACTGAGCATGCCCAGTACCAGTACTGCCATCGGTTTCTAGCCAGTCTGCCTCCCCTGAAGTTCCTAGTCAATCTAGTCTGTGAGTCACTTATCTATTTATTTGTTTAATATTCCTGACACTTTGCAAAATGCATTAAGCGCCTCAATGAGGCATTTGAGATTAAGATTATAATGGCAATAAGGCCATTTTTGTCAAAATAGATCAGCCCTCTGGCTGGGGCTGACCTGCCAAAATGTTCTCCAGAGAACATTCAGATGGTTTTTGCTTTACCAGCCTGCTAATGTTACTGTCAGAAGTCCCTATGATGCTGATATTAGCCCAGCCGCCCATCGGTCGCCCTAAAGCTTCTTGTGTAGATAAGCGGAAGTGGAATCCTGCTGGGTTGGCATCCACAACAGGCTGACGTGATGATGTGAAAGTGCCCCCCCCTCTCTGTTACAGACGCCCTGAGTGACGCCCTCAAAGCCATCTCTGTCAGCACTGAGCTCATAGATGAGGAGCTTAAGCCGCATTTGGACATCCTGCTTACTGCCCTCCAAGAAAAGAGTGAGTGTCCTGCAAAGAGGCCTTGGGCCAGATCAAACACACAGCCACCGCCACGTCACCCTCCCAGGAGATGCACTCACAAAGGGCCCTGTGGTTCAGGAAGCTTTAGTTTAAGAGAGGAGTGAGTCAATTTCTGCTTGGAGCTGGATGCAGAAGGGAGCAGCGTGGATGAATCTCAATAGCAAGAATGCTAAAATCGTACTGATGGTCTTGGCAAGACCTCGCCTTCCTTGGGTGCAACGAGTCATGGGATTGTTCTAGTTCGGCGAGGATACAACTAATGTATCCTCGATATTTGGGGCGGAGCAAGATTAACATCCAGGGATTTTTACCGTCCTCTCTTCTTGTGATCTTACTGTTGGAACTGGTCTTCAGCAATTGAAGATGACGTAAAACGGGTACATGAAAACACAAGTACTGTCAAGTACACATATTGAGATTCACCCCATATATCTCCCGGTGGTTCTGTCCAGAGCCATCTTAAACAACCCCAAAGAGTGCACAGCACTTCTTTAGGAACTATCCAGCAGGGCCACTGTATCCTGCTTAGAATTAGAAGGAAGTACGGGCTGGATGTCAGCAGCCAGAACAGCAGCCTGGCAGTGGATTTGGAACACAGAGACGGTAATCCGATTTCCTTCCCATCTCCAGTATATGTTGTGAGGACCTGGACAGATTAGCCTCTCGCTGGGTGGTGTGGCTGCACGTGCACAGCCCCCCCCCCCCACCCCCCCCCCCCCCCCCCCCCCCCCTAGCAAGCCTGCGAGCCCCGATGCGGTGCGC
>JAODKM010000106.1:1061309-1073571 GCA_026780845.1 Petrocephalus sullivani | reverse complement strand
GTGTGGTCGGCACGGGGGACGACCGCGCCGGGCGGGGGGGTGGAGCGAAGACGGCGCACCCCCCCCCCCCCCCCCCCCACAGATACACACAGATACACTGATGCAAAAAAAGTATGTGGTGCTGTGGGTCAGAAATCTGCAGTTCTGGGCCGGATCAAACCTTACCAGCAGCAGGGTGGCAGCATAGATGTGGCACATTGCTTCCCATGAAGCTAAAACGTTTTAGGATAACAGACCTGAGATGTACAAGAAGATGTACCCAGAAGGCAATGAAGCTTAGTTAGCATTATGTTCCATATAAAGTTTTGGCACAGTTGCAATGACCTGTGGATATGCACATATAAATAGCTGCCGCCCATTGTGGAAGCCTGTGAATCTGTGTATGGGAAAACGCCATTATTTATGCACAATAGTTACCATGTATTTTTGCAGTCCTGTCCATTGTGAGCAGTGCATTGCCCCCACAAGTTAAGTAAGGATGAAAGTGCTTAAAATACATACCATCATTGGGCCAGATGCTGGAGAGTATAAATATCCAGGAAGCCGGGAAACCCTTAAGCGTGAAATTACAAGTTTGCCTGTAATGGGTTTCATTCCATTAAGTGTGTTAATCAGTCCCCCTCTCGATGCGGGCGGGCCGACGTCGGTGTCATCCTGAAGTGCCACGGGCCGCTCGACGTTCCTCTTCCTGGGTAAGGGGACGTTGCCATGGCAGCGAGGTCTGCACTGACGGCTCCAGCCGCCTACTCAGTGCCAGATGACAATTTTGAGAGAAACTTCCAGTAACGTCAGCGTTCTCTTCGCCATCTGCCACTGTCCCCCTACTCGCTGAGCTCCTTGAAAGTCCTGCTCCAGCCTGTTCTCCTTTATTTTGGGCATCTCATGCCCGGGACAGCGGGTACTAGGCCAGATGCTGAGAGAGGGAGGGGGTGGCACCTCCGTTCTGCTTCCCACACACCAGAAAAAAAGTTAGGTGAGGAGACAACGACAGTGGCTGGCTGGAAAGTTTGCCGCAGGTGGATGGAGCGTTGGCCTTTTGATCTTCTCTGTTCAAAGTAGCGATGCTGGCAGCTGCCTCATCTGCATTCATCTCGCGGCTGCGTAGCTGCTTAACTACCGAGCCAGGGGGGAATATGCAGCCCTGCTTCGCATGACTGTGTGGCACTCGTTTTTCTCTTAAGGAAGTAAGTACAAAGGCAGCCAAGCAGACCTCTGCATTTTACAGGAAAGGGAGCCCCGGAGGAGATAGCTGCTAGTGGGATTCTTCCATCACTGGCACAGACCTTGAGTAAGAAGAGTCTTCTCACGTCACAGGCGACCCTGGTTGTGGCCGAGTTGGCCAGGGAAGGTGAGAACGCCATCGTCAGTCTGCGTGGTGATGCAGATGCACAGGATTGCCCATAAAGTCTCTGAGATCTCGTGTTAGGCACTGCCACTCATACTAGTCTGAAGGACAAGGCCTGAAATAACCTCTGTCACTGAGCAAATAAACTTACTGGACCATTTGCACAAAAGAAATGAGATCCATTCATCCATGAATCCATCCATCCATAAATCCATCCATCCATCCATCCATCCATGAATCCGTTCACCCATCCATTTTCTATACCCGCCTCACTTCCTGCAGGTGTTAAAGCGGCAGACAAAGAGAAAAGGACAATGGACCAGCTCACCGGTGTCCCTCTGTGTCTGTAGTTCTACGTGCCCTCTGTGTCTGTAGTTCTACGTGCCTTTTCCATTTTTACTGCACGGATAATCCTCTGTCATGATCAACTTACTGATAACTGAAAAAGCATCAGTGTGATTTTATAGTCTTTTGGGTTTGTTTAGCAAATACTGATCACTTATTTTAACATTTTTACAAATAAATTCTGTTGAGGCTACAAATACGGGCAATGCAGTAAGACTTTAACCACTAGTCTCAAACTGCTTAATTATGCAGTTGGCTGTCTTAAACCAGATTTTTTTTGTACGGTAAAAAATAATGCAGGAAAATGGAATAAAATAACTTGATTTTTCTTGATTCTGACCGATAAGCAGATGGACGGGCTTTTAAATGCTGTGTGGTAGAGCAGACTGACTAATACATTCTCATAATACATTCATAGATTCTGCTCTGTAAAATACATTTTATAGATCGTACATAAAAGGCGCTTGCTCTGCCTGTCACCGATCCACGACACGTTACCAGCTTCCTCTGCTGACACAGATCTCAAATTGCTCTGAAACAGAAAATTACATCAGCGACAGTGACTGACTGGCAAGTTAGCTGTATGTCCTTGGCAGGTATCACAGAGGAATGGATGTGATCTGCTTTTTCCAGCGACACAACATTAAGTAACACAAGAGGTTTCCGGTTTGTGCGGTTTGTGATGCGATGAAGGGCGGATCGCCCAGTGCCAGCCAGCGATGAAGGACATTACTGAGATGTGGGCCAGTGAGAGAGCTCAGGACTCTTTCTGGCCCATTCAGCTGCAGTACGAGAGCGCTGCATCGAAGCTGGCCTGGTCACTGCCCTGCTACCCCTGCTGGAGAGCTCGGACCAGGACCTGCTGCTGCACACGGGACGCGCCATAGGCAGGATCTGCTTCGATAACAGTGAGTCGGCCCGAGGTCTTGGGAGCAACCCTGACAGGGAACGTTCCCAAAACTGAACCGATGTTATGTTAGGGTCTTCTCAGTGTCGGCAGAGAACATTTCTACTGTGACTTTAATAGAATGTTGTTTCCACATGTTACATTTTAAGAAAGATTCCATCTGTGTCAGCACAGTAACATTATTACTTGAACATCTTTTTAATGCATGTTGAAAAAAACAATTGTTTCATAATACAACCCTGTTTCCAAAGAAGTTGGGCCACTGTTAGAACGTAAATAACAACAGAATGCATTGATTTACAAATTGTATAAATAGAACAAAGATCATCGTATCACATCATATCAAATATGGAAACTGAGAAAATGTTATTGTTTTGCCCCAAATATCTGCTGATCTCAGCGGTCCAGCAGGACCACCTGGTGCAGAGTGGAGTGATTCCCCGGCTGGTGGCCATCATGCAGGTCTACCCCGAGAACGACCCGCTGGTTAACGTGTGCCTGCTGGCCCTCTGTAACCTCGCCGAAATGGGTGAGGAGCGAGCCGCCCCCTAGCCCAGGAGTAGCAAGGAGAATCCTAGCATCACCCCACAGCACTAAGGCGTGATGGCGTCACACGCCATCGACAATATGAGTCTCGACAAAGAAAATATCATGTTTTGTGGATCACATAAAATTACCGTAAAACTATACATCTCAGAGCTTTTAGGTACGGATTTAGGGCATCACATAACATTTTTTACTACTAAGCATGGACAGGACAATAACAAAGTGCATTTGCATGAATTAAACCTATGAATACTGCAATGAGGAGGGAGATAGGCCGAGCTTACAAATCATAATGAGGCTTGTGATTCCAAGACCCATGAATCATGTTAACTGCTCAAATAGATAATTCACTTAACTGTGAAGAGGGAAAGCTCCGTGAAGAGATCCTCTGCGTTAGACTGGAAATAGACACAGTGGCGTGTTTGGTGGGGGAGTGAGATAGACAGACGCAACGGCAGCCAAGACCGTAGAACCCTTACGAGCCCCTTAATGTATATTAAAGTGAGCAGCAGGACGCAGTAATGAGGGCAAGTCAAACTAAAGTGATGAGTACCTGCCCTTCTGGGGTGATCAGCAGGGAATGGCACCACAGGTGACAACAGCAGGAATATAACCAACAGCGGATTATTTGCTCCAGTCCACCGCTGTCCGCGGTAACGTTAGCCCACGCCCCACATGCTGTTAGTCAGGAGCTGTGTGAATCCATGTGTGATGTGGGCTCTCCCCCCGCCCCCCGGCCACCTTCAGAATCCGCACGGGAGGCCCTGGCGGATGTGGGCGTGGCCGAGGCCCTGACCTCCCAGCTGCGCCGCGCCCCGGATCCCGAGCGTCGCCACGTCATCCTGGAGGTGCTGGGATTGCTCGCCGAGAGTGGTGAGAGGGACGGGAGGGGATCCAGGTGTTTTTTAAAGCCCCGCATTGATGTACAGAGAACTTGGCTGAAAAGAAACCAGGACGTTATCCTAATAAACGCTAACAGCCCTCAAACTGTCAGCTGAATGCAGACGTGGGAAGTGCTGATCATCCTTGTTAATTAATGCATTTAACGGCTTGAATAACACCAGTCCAAGGTCTATATTTATAGACGGTAATCTGGCAGGCCTGGACCACCAGATGTGTAATGTGTAATGTGATTTGCTTTGCGTTAACAAAGGATTCAAAGATTCAAAGTCAACGAGATCATTAAGATGCATCTGCACGCAAATGAAAGCTTCCCACTGAGCTTCCGAATAATGTGGTGCAAAATCCATCTGTGAAATGTGTCATCTGGAATGACAGTGACTTCAGCTGCGTCTGTCATCGAGTCTGGAGAGAGTGGCAGACAGGGGTGTTCATTCTTTCTGTAGTGTCCTCTCTGAATGAAGGCTCTATACCCATGTTTTCAGATATGCTGAAACTGCAGTTCGTGGAATCGGGGGTCCCACAGGCTCTATCCGAAATGATCCAAGGAATGCATGGGGACACAGACTCACATGACCTCTGCAGCATCAAAATCGCCTCCAACCTTATTGTGTCCCTCCTGCTGGGAGGTGGGTCTTTTCTGACTTGATGCCCAATAAATTGACCCTTGCCACTATCCCCCACCCCGTATCGTCCTACATCTCTGTCTCCCTCCATACTGAGAAAGTATGTGACAGCTTAACCGGATTTTCCCAGGAAAGTAACTGTATTTTCTTTACTGATCTTGTTTTCAGTCTGAAGATCTTCTAGGTTCTTCCTGAACTCCTCTACTGCTTGCCAGGTTGCTAACGGTCTCTTATCTTACCTGCACCACAGATGAATCAATGCAGAAGTGTTTTGGCGAGGGCAAAGGCCCCGTGTACCGGGATGTTCTGTCCTGGCTGCAGTCATCAAACACACAGTTGCAGCTGGCAGGAGCACTGGCGATCGCCAACTTCGCCCGAAACGGTGAGGCAACTTACCACGGTGTTTGAGTGGTGATATGAAATGGCAGCGACACGATCGATTTACTGATTTACCGTACCACCGCAGCCATCGCAATGAGCCGGCTGGCAGGCCTTTTCGGCTGAGCCACCTAAGAGGTGACTTTGACAGAACTGCACACCTGCATGTACATCCTCCGAAAGCTCACCCTGAAAAGTCTCTCCCGCTTGGGTCCAGTAAGCAGAACAACTAGAACTGCATCATGGCCTATCTTACTGATGAACTTTACTTTACAACCGAGTGATTCACTTTAAGTGCTTTACACTGTTGCCAGTGTCCTACCTAAACAGGAACAAGGGCCACACCACATCCCGCACACTAAAACAGTGGTTCTATGGTAAAAATAAAAATTATTGTCAATTATTTTTACAGCCAGCACCCCCCAATTTTTGATGAAAAAAGAAGCAAACAAATCAACAGGATTTTGTTTCAACCAATCAGTTGAGCATAAAGAGTCACAGTCACAGAGTGCTAAACTAGTTGGTTGAAACAAAATCCTGGTCTGGATTTTTACTTTCTGGACCTGAAATTGACACCTCTGCAAATCAATAAACACAAATAAATACCCTAGGATCATGACTTAATGTCTCAGGAATAATGTTGGACCTGAGACTAATCCAGTTGAGAACCGCTGCATTAAAATATCTAACTGAAGGAGAAAGGTCTGATCCTGCTTTTCTTCTAGGACAATCTGAGCATCCTTGAGTGAGGCCCTTCATGCAAAATGATCCAGGGGGAGCTCCACCCTGGCTGACTCTATGCTCTGACCCCAAAAGTCTGTCTCTCATGGAGGACAAGATGCAGTATGCAAAAACTAAACTGTACAAATGGTAAATACTGTGCATATCTTATCTGTTTGTTCAGATAGCAACTGTGTGAAGATGCTGGATCTCGGGGTGGTCCCTCATATCCTGGACCTGTTGGAGCGGCATGTAGACCAGGGTGACGTGTCCGTCCAGCACGCCGCGCTCAGCGCCCTGAGGAACCTCGCCATCCCAGGTGCCGGAGATGCCCTGAAATAGCCATGCTGCATCTGCAGCATTCCGGCCCGGTTCACTGACCCTTCCACCTGCGTGCTGGCATCATTGCAGCCACCAACAAGGTGCGGATGCTGGAGGATGGCGTGATGGAGCGCATTCGGGCCCTGCTGCGGTCCAACATGCCCCCGGTGCAGTTCAAACTACTTGGGACTCTCCGCATGATGGTGGATGGCCAGGGTAAGAGAGTGGATGGGCACGTATCTGATAAGATGCCCCCTTTACACATTAAACCCTAACCCTATATACTGAACGACCCATGTTTATGACCCATGATATCAAAAATATCAATATAAGGATATTAATCATCAGCTAACAAAAATGGTATGAAGATTATGGTCTTTTACAATGTAAATACATCCATCCAGAGGTGACAGTCTTACTAAACTGCACAGTGTGTAACTGGGTGTGTGTGCATGTTGTGCAATGGACTGGTAGCCCATCTAGGGTATACTCCTGCTTTGCGCCCTTTGATGCTTGTGATAAGAGGTTTCGAGATTGATGGATGAAGACTGCAGTTAATTTGTACACTTCAGACACATCATTGTATAGACACGCAGCTTACCATCGCAGGTGCTATATTTGAGGAATTTCTCATGCAAAAGCTAATAATTACTGCCCTTGGCAGTGACTGGTAGAGGAGTGTAAGAAGGGAGCTGCACCCAAGTCGTACCCCAAACAGAGACTAGTTATACCGCGGTTTTCCGCCACGGAAGGGTCGGCTCAGTAACGGTGCTGCTGGGTTTCAAGCGCGACAGTGACGTAAAGCCAAACAGGCACTTATTTACTGTTCACACGGTGTGCATCATGATATATTATGTGCTTTCCAGTAGCACATCTGGGAGAATCACTGTCTTATGTTAGCATCAAACACTAGCGGGATTACCATCTGCTTGTGTAAATATGCATTACAAATAGCTGTTCTACAGTAGTTTTTTAAGTAGGTGGTTTGAAATTTTCCCATTCCGAGTTATCTGGAATGCATCAGTACATTGTGATGTGTGATACTGCTAATAATGGATGATATAGAATACGCCCTATTTCCCTTCAGATAACTCATGCATGTTGACGCAGAACAGTGGTATCTCTCTGCATTTCAACCAATCAGATGACGGTGACACAACCAGCTTGGTTTGGTCATGCTTTCGGCCTTACTAGTGAGCAGGGCCACGTCAGCACGGGTACAGCTCCGGTACGGCTCGGGATCAGCTCCGGTACGGCTCAGGTACAGCTCACGTATGGCTCAGGTACAGCTCGGGTACGACTCGGGTACAGCTTTGGTACAGCTCGGATACGACTCGGGTACAGCTCTGGTACAGCTCGGGTGCAGCTCGGGTACGGCTTGGGTACAGCTCGGATACAGCTCCGGCGCAGCTCGGGTGCAGCTCGGGTACGGCTCAGGTACAGCTTGAGTACGGCTCCAGTATGGCCCGGGTACGGCCCGGGTATGGCACGGGTACGGCTCCGGTAAGGCCCGGGTACGGCTCAGGTACAGCTTGAGTACGGCTCCAGTATGGCCCGGGTACAGCCCGGGTATGGCTCGGGTACGGCTCGGGTATGGCCCGGGTACGGCTCAGGTACAGCTTGAGTACAGCTCCAGTATGGCCCGGGTACGACCCGGGTATGGCTCAGGTACGGCTCGGGTACAGCTTGGGTATGGCTCGGGTACAGCCCGGGTATGGCTCGGGTACGGCTCGGGTACGGCATGCTTCTTGATGGCAGTGGATAAGAAAGGTGCCATAGGACGCATGATTATAATCACATAAGGAGTCCGGTCCCATGCAGCAGCTCGGGTACGGCTCGAGTATGGCTTGGGTACAGCTTGGGTACAGCTCCAGTATGGCTCGGGTACGGCTCGGGTACAGCTTGGGTACGGCTCGGGTACAGCCCGGGTATGGCTCGGGTATGGCCCGGGTACGGCTCGGGTACGGCATGCTTCTCGATGGCAGTGGATAAGAAAGGTGCCATAAGATGCATGATTATAATCACATAAGGAGTCCGGTCCCATGCAGCAGCTCGGGCTTGTGCTCTGCTGACTTGATACCTCCAGCAGAGCTCCGGCTTCACATGGAGTCTCTCTACATTATCATTATTGCGTCTCGTCCTCTGCGAGCTTCTGCAGAGAACACAATAGGCAGCAGATCGCAGACCGCAAAGTCCCCATTGTTCTGTCACACCAAACCACTAGGTACAAATCGCAGATAAGTGCACACTGTGGAGGTGAAATATGGCCCTGTGTGTCATTTCCAGCAGCACGTGCCCTTCTGTCCTGCCCTCCATTGTCTTTTCAATTGTCCTCACTCTGTCTCTTGCTCTATGTATTTTCACTTTGTTATGTAACAGCAGAAAGGTGCTCAGATGGCAGTGTGGGACAGGGGGCGATGCCGTTTTACTCTCTCTCTATCAGAGGAGGCGGCCACGGTGCTGGGGAAGGATGAAGGCCTGCTCACTCGGGTCATGCAGTGGTGTGAAGCCCGGGACCACGCTGGGGTCAGGGGGGAGGCCAATCGCCTACTGGCTGCTTTTATCAGACACAGCCGGGCCCTGGTAAGCCCCCAACCCCCCCAACACACACACACACACAAGCAGACAGACACATGTAAATTATGTGACATCACAACACTGTAACAAGATCATTTCAGAAATATTCCAGTCACTGATAAAAAAGGAACAAACCCACGTACACTGTTTTACTGTAAAAATATTCCAGTCACTGATAAAAAAGGGACAAACCCACGTACACTGCTTTACTGTAAAAAGCAGACACCCAGATTCCCCAATATGATGCTAACACAGGGGAAGATGGACAGCCCGAATAGCACTTTCCTACTAGCACAGTCTCCTAACTCCCCTCCCCCCACCCCGATTTCCTGACAGGACGTGATCCACGCTATTACAAAAGCAGATGGCGTACGACACCTCATCTCCATGGCAACCAGTGAGCATGTCATCATGCAAAATGAAGCTGTGGTCGCCTTGGCGATTGCTTCGGCTATCGACATTGGTGAGGCCTAAAACACCTCCGAGATTATAGACGCAAACCTGTGCACAGCAGTCAGTATGAAATATCATGCAAGAATAATATTGATGCCTGCTATATGTTTGAAACCGAGCTAGATAAGAACATATTCATCTTTTTCCATATGATACTGCAATGTGATGTGTGTGCCCTGTTTCAGAGGCCATGGAGGGGCCCTTCCAGGATGCTGGCCTGGTGCCCACCCTACAAAAGATGCTGGATGACCCCGTGGGGGCCGTCGAGGTCAAATTTAGCACCATCGGGCTCATTTGCAGCCTGACCAACTCCAGTCAGTACTCAGCCAGGGTCGCTGGAGCATTCATTCAGTTACTTATTGATTATACACTGGTCAGACGGCGACCCCTCCCCCTGATATGGAAAACACGAGTCTCTTTCTCTCTCTCCCAGGCATGCTGAAGGAGGAGATGGAGTCGCTGAACCTGAAGGAGAGCCTGAGGAAACTCTCAACCCACAGCAGCTCCAAGCTGGCCACCCAGGCCGACACAGTGCTGGCAGTCCTTTCCGAAGCTAGCTAGACTGGGCCGACCACACCTGACCTGACCCGACCCAGCTGGATGTGGAGGGCGCCCTACTGTCTGCACTCACCCTCCCCGCCATCCAGCAGCCAGCCGAGAGACGGGGGGGGAAAATGTCCACCGAAAAAGAAGAACAAGGAGACCTGGCTTTTCATGGCTTATGCTCTAACCATCCCAGCGATCCTAGCAGGGATTCCGAAATCCACTTACACCATGTAAAAAATCACAGTGTGAGGTATTAGCCACTAGTCATACAGCGAGTACTTAGGGCTACATGGAAGAGCCCTTTAGCAGCCAGTGTGGTGTGTGCAGTGCTTCTGTGTCTGTGAGGAACATCTCTGTCCAGTGTCTGTCCCTCTGCGCGTCACTGCAATGAAGCCTCCACTGTTCCCATGACGATTTCATGTTGTCGAAGTTTATTTTTAAAATACGAAGCATATATTTTAATAAATGATGCTGAGGTGGCTGGAATTAAATAACGGGTTATGGAAAGTGAACAGATGATGCTGTTATGTTAAACAACACCACACGTCGGCAGCAAGACACCGGGATGACTGCCGAGTCAGGATGCAGGATACCAGAGGTTTCCATTTCCAGACTCTGATATAACAGTTTGTGGTGCATCGCCAGGCATCTGCAGACATCATACAGGCACAGACTGATGTGTTTAAGGACTGTGTGTTACCCTGAGGAAACCAGACCCTCACCATGCTATAGCAGTCATTATAAAACTAGATAATTATCTGCTGAAAGATAAGAGATGTGCACATCAGTGATACAGTCCAGCAGCATGACTACACAGGGGCAGCTGTTCTTGTTACCCGGTTCAGTCTTACTCCGGAAATGGCAGCCTGAAGATCTGTGCCCCAACTCCACCACTAGGTGGCGATATTAACATTTTTGTGTTTGTGTTTGACGTCAGGACCACTGAAACGTTGCTGTGATTTCACACCTGTTTGTCACCAGGGCTAACTGTGGTGAGGAATTAAAAGCTTTGGTGACAGAATTAGCCTAATTTAGAATAGCCTTTGTGTTTACAGGACACAGAGCACTGTGTTGCCTGGACCTGGTACTTCTCTTATTTAGATGCTGTGAAATTCATAAAAAGAGGAACATAAAATCATATCAGTGCAGTTAAATACCATGGAGCCCCACATGAAATGCCACCATAATTGTGGTGGGGGGGTTTGTGTGCCTCTGTGATCTTAGGAGCCATGTTTTCGGGTCTCTAAGGGCACATTGAGGGACCAGAATGAGTGCACATGACCCTTATGATGATGGACAGTAAGGATAGTGTGACCCTGTCTGGATTGGGGTCACCGGGACCTCACCCTGGAACCAGGCCTGGACACAGCCCAAAGTAGTAACTTGGGTCTGCCCCCCTGTGGGCCCACTACCTGCAGGGGGAGTTGCGGGGGTCGGGTGCAGTGTAGATTGTGTGACAGTCAAAGGCAGGGGCCTCGACGGACCCATCGCTTCCAGCCAAAACTGGCCCTTGGCACATGGAACAGAACCTGTCTGGTGGGAAAGGAGCCTGAGCTGGTGCGGGAAGTAGAGAGATACCAACTAGATACAGTCGGGCTCACCTCAGCGCGCGGCTCGGGCTCTGAAACCAAAGAGTTCTGTATTTCACTCTGGAGTTCCCCATGGTGAGTGCCGGGCTGGGGGGGTGGGGGTCAGCTAGCCCCCGGTTTAGGGCCAGTGCGTTGGAGTTCACCCCGGTGAACAAGAGGGGGATGGGCAGTGATGGTGCCAGGTATTGGGCTCCTGTGCTAACCACAGTCTGTCCATATCCTCGAATCTAAACGATATTGCCAAAAGTATTGGGACACCTGCCTTTACACATACATGAACTTTAATTACATCCCATTTTTAATACATAGGATTTCATATGGAGTTGGCCCATCCTTTCAGCTATAACAGCTTCAGCTCTTCTGGGAAGGCTTTCCACAAGGTTTAGGAGTGTTTATGGGAATTTTTGACCATTCTGCTAAGAGAGCATTTGTGAGGTCAGGCACTGATGTTGGATGAGAAGGCCTGGCTCATAGTCTCCATTGTAATTCATCTCAAAGGTGTTCTGCCTATGTGCAGGCCAGTCAAGTTCCTCCACACCAAACTTGCTCATACATGTCTTTACAGATTTTGCTTTGTGCATTGGTGCCGTGTTGGAACAGGTAGGGGCCATCCCCGAACTGTTCCCACAAAGTTGGGAGCATAATAATTGTCCAAAATGTCTTCATATACTGAAGCATTAAGAGTTCCTTTTACTGGAACTAAGGGGCCAAGCCCAACCCCTGAAAAACAACCCACACCATAATCCCCCCTCCACCAAACTTCACACTTGGCACAATGCAGTCAGGCAAGTATCGTTCTCCTGGCAACCGCCAAACCCAGACTCGTCCATCGGATTGCCAGACAGAGAAGCGCGATTCGTCACTCCAGAGGACACGTCTCCACTGCTCTAGAGTCCAGCTGTGTTGTGCTTTACACCACTGCATCCGACACTTTGAACATAAGAACATAAGAAATATACAAACGAGAGGAGGCCATTCGGCCCATCAAGCTCGCTTGGGGAGAACTTAA
>JAODKM010000106.1:1038644-1054984 GCA_026780845.1 Petrocephalus sullivani | reverse complement strand
AGTTATTTCACCTTTTTTTGTTAAGTACATAACTCCACATGTGTTCATTCACAGTTTTGATGCCTTCAGTGAGAATCCACCAAATGGTCATGAAAATAAAGAAAACACATTGAATGAGAAGGTGTGTCCAAACTTTTGGCCTGTACTGTATATTCATCCTAAGAACTATAAACATCCAACACGATTTTATCTGTGATACTGATGCTGAAAAGCAGTATTTTCAACACAAATATGTTACTAACGAAAGAAATGGCTGATTAAGGGACTTCGATCCTAACGCTATATCGCTCTTTATACATGTGGGCAAAAAATTTTTTTCAGTATTCAGTCTCTCAATTTCGGTCTAATGGTAACTGTTGCATTAGTCAGACATAAATACACTCAAGGTTTTCCCAAATTGGAAATCAAGTTCTATTTCATTTTAATGATTTTGTCCTACTGCTGTATCTCGTGATCCTGCCTTCATGGTAATTAGCCTCCACCCGCATGAAAGTGCCATTTACTCAGTGACGTCCAGCTGGTCCTAATGACTGGTTCTAATAAATATGAAAACCAGCTGCACTGAACGACGGGGAAAAGAGCCAGGAGACGGAGCACGGCAGAATTTCCTTATTTCACTATTTCCCACCGTCTCATGAATTCCTTAATGAATTCCTCCGCTATTTAAATCCTAGCCTGCGACCATAGAGATTATGGGATTTTTTAATTATCACACCATTTGCACTCGTTCTCAACCCCAACAGGACATACCGCTGTGCCAGAGTGAATGTCACACAGATGAAAACAGAAGTGCTGGTCAGTGGTGTATAATTCCCCACACTCACACACCCTTTCTTCGGCCTCATGTTAGCCCATTGCCCCCCCCCCACGCGTCCGGCTTCTTCTTGACGCCCATTTTTCCTGCCTGGTGCTTTTCGATTCCGTCTGATTTCTCTTCCCAGGTTTCTGCTTCCCTTAATTTTCTGCTCCCGCCTGCTCCTACCTGCTCCCGCCTGCTCCCGTCTGCTCCTACCTGCTCCCGCCAGCTCCCGCCTGCCTGCCGGGGTAAAGCAGGCCAAATGGCCGCAGAGGGTTGTTTTCCCTGCCATTCTGCTAAAATCAAATGTAATGCTTTTATCATTTCACATGAAACCAAGTGTAAGGGGTAGACAAGCAGCACATCACTGTTCCAGCCTGGACACATTGCAATCCAGTTACGTTATATGTATAAATGTGTCTTCTTGCTGAATTTGATATCAACTGTTTTGATATAAACATAAAAGAAACTGACGCTTTTTGAAGTGTTGCAGTTGCAAATGCTTTGCTGACTGTTTTTATCCAAAGGTGTGTTGGAAGCACATGTGACATTAGGCAGTGTTTATGGAGGGTGTTTCCCTGGGGGGCTGAACTGGGGGGCCCTGATACGTGGTACCGCGGCTGGCACATTCGCATGGCCCCGGATCATCATACTGGGGCATACGCTCTCGAGTTCAGGCTCACAGGAGTGCGTGCATGAGAGTCTGTGAGATGATTAGCCTGTGCACACCACAGGAGCGCACTGAGGCTGTGCTGGCCAATTCCAGTGAGATGCTATTATGCTCTTTGAGTGACAAATCACACAAGCACTGCTGTAATACACCTCTGCATGCACACTACACTCCATTACAGCAATACATAAACAAAAGTGGAGAATGTAAACAGATTACACGGTCTGCTTACCCGTCAGGTTCTTACTGCAAGTACGCAATCATTTTCGTGATTCAGGGACAGTGTGGAATGATATTTCCACTTGGAATACAAGCAAGCATTTTCACTGTAAATATTTGTGCATATTTTCTATGCACATAAGCAGACATAAATGAATGAAATGTCTGACCTGCGAGACAGGGAGAGGAAAAAAAACTCGAGCATGCCAAATCTGTTATCACACAAGGAGCTCGCCAGTAACCAGATTGCATGAAATCTGATTTATCTCCAATTGCCTGACAACCACGCACGGTGTTGTCACATGGCAACCTTAAAAAATGAACATTCATCAGGCTCCTATTGAGCATTGCTGTTCCCATAGCAACCAGGAGGGAAGGATGGCTGGTGTGAGAGGGAGAGGGAGAGAGCCGGAGATAAAGGGAGACAGAGTGCATGTGGGGGAGGCTGTTTTGGCCATGAAGCACCACTCCTCTAAATGCTGCCGTTTCATTCATGCATTTCTCTCTCTCCCTCTCTCTCTCTCTCCCTCTTCTTCTTCTCCCAGGTGGCCACGGCGATGACGGTGACTCTGTGACGATCAGGGTGCCACTTCACCAGCCCTTCCCCTTCTGTGTCACCATCCTATCCTTGCATTCAGCCCCCCTCCCCCCCATCCTCCCTTCTCCTTGCACAGAGACAAATACAAACGCAACCCCCCCCCCACTCATTTTCAACCCACCTCCCATTGTCCCTCCCCTTCAGAAAAGACCCGGTCGGGGACTGAAGATCTGCGACAGAGCCTCTCATTTGTGATTAGATGAAGGCTGAGATAATCCCGAGGCTGACTCCATCTTGGTTGCTGTTGTAGCGGGGGGAGGAGCCGGAGACTGGGAAGGGGGAGGGTCGGTCCGGAGGTCACCTGTGGATGTGAAGGAGGAGGCAGCTTTCTGTTGCTGCCGAGCTCCAGGAGCGACGTGGGAGGTGTGCGGGGCTCTGGGGGTCACATGAACTCTGAACCTAGCAGCCAGAGAGACGAAGCGTGAGCAGAGGGTGAGGAAGAGGAGGAACGGGCCCAGTCCACACTCGTCTTCTCAGGTAAGCCGGCAGCGGCGCCATGGATCTTATTGTTCAGTCTGAGAGCGGGGCTGGTTGATGGGGGTTTTGCTGTGGGGCGGGCTAAGGCGTGCAGGGTGGGAAGGAGAGACACAGAATCTCCCCCAGGGGGGAAAAAAAAAGGTGGGTCAGCCCTGCGAGGCTCCCGTTCATCCGGCTTCCTGTCCTGTGACACCCACCCAGCTCCAGGGTAATTTTTTTTGCAGTGTGCGGCTGGGGCATGGGGGGAGGCGGGGGGGGGGGGGTTGCGCCTGGGCCGCTGAGCAGAATGGACCGAGACGCACCTGGTAGGCGCAGGCTGACATTTCCAAAGTCCACGCTCTCGTGCTGACGGCGCTCGAGGTCCCTTCGTATTCCCTGCATTGTGTCTCTTACGGCAGAATAAACACAGTCGCGTCAGCCGCTCCACTGACCTCACCGTACCAGCATACACAACTATAGTGAGTACCTAACAAGAATACCAAAAACAAAAAAATGTTGTGCTTGCTGTTATCATGGTTGACGTTCATCAGGTGGGAAGAAAAATCAGAGACCTAAGTCCAAACTCTGTCACAAGCAGAACAGAGATGGGATACTGTTCCGTTTATGTAGTTCCCTGTCATGTGGATCAACCTGAGAGTAGCTTAAATGACTTCTCTTTACAAAATCCCATCAAAACAGAGGCCATTGTTGTTTTTTTTTTTAATGAAGTAGATGTCCTATGTAAAAGGAGATCCATTCTTTCAGAGGCCATTTCGGAATCTTGCAGAGGTGTCTGAATGAAGCTCTGTGTTTGGCTGATGCTGTTGAACCGACTCTGCTTTGGGAACGTAGTGCGACACCGCGACCGCCAGCGTCTGGCCTGGGAGCGACACGGCAGCTTCTCGTTAATGAGCATTTCTGGGTGATCCGAACAGACAGACCAGCTCCCATCACACCGCAGGGCCCGGCGAGCCAGCAGCGTGGATAAACGCTCCGGCCAGTCGCACTTAGCTGGAACGCTGCTGATCCTCCAAGCAAATGCTTTCTCCAGATTCGCGAGGACTGAAAAAGTGGCCTGGGGCCTGTTACTGTATATTGTGGCAGCGTTAGTGAAATGGACTGTGGGGATGAGTTCTGGGTGGGACGCATTGCTCCTTTGCGCAGGTTAAATGATTGTTTCACTGAGGCTTTGTGAAGCTAACTTGCTGGTCCATGTCAGTCATTGTGAACCTATGGGCGTTGGCTATGGAAACTGGTAATGTAATGTTAATGGGTCAATCGAGATACCGTAGATGGATGTTGCTTCAGAGGGGTGTGGCTTTCAAACAGGGTTGACTTGTCCTAGTTGTTTGGTTTGCAGATTTCGGGGGTCTGGCCGCTCTCTCAGTTTTCAGGTTGTGTTACTGCGGCCTGCTGACCAGAGGGGAGTTGGCGGGCTCACACGTTCTCTGTTGATCTAACAGATCGAATTCCACTTAATCAGTGTCTTATACATCTCCCATCCCATGCTGTGATATGGGGTCTGCTCACATTTCTCAGCAAGAGCCAAAGGATCAGGGCAGCAAAGCATTCAAACTAAGACTGACTGGCGGTTGGTCTTTGTCCTGCCAGGAGCACAGACTGGTCTGGCTTTGCTGAGTGTAAAATGTCATGTGGAGAACCCAGCAATGTCTTAGCCATCCCTTTTAAAAAGAAACTGAAACCGCATAAGTTTCAAAAATGGTGTGTAATTTAGCACAACAAAAGTTACAGGCAAAAACAAGAAATGCTTTTCTGTCTTTTCTCAGGGTCCCCCTCATGGCAGAAAGCGGGTGTCCCGTCCCTGGCACCCTCCCCCCGGAGGCCACCCCTGTCCCTGCCCTCGACAGAGCCCCACCAAAGGAAGAGCCGCAGAAGAGCGGGACCGCCTCCTCCGCGCACCTGGGGCCCAAGGAGAGCGTGCTGGAGCCGCCGCAGGATGGGTGCCACAGTGGGGCCTGTACCCCAGAGGTGCCGGCCCGGCGCGATGGGGTGCAGCCTCGCATCTGTGCCGAGACGTGCGGCTTGCAATGGGCCGGGCCTCCGGGAGGCGTGACGAACCACCGGCCCTGTGCAGATGAAAGCCACAGCCCGGCATGGAAGGAGAATCACGTGGCGTCGGCGTCCCACATGGAACAGAGAGGGGCCTGGCTGGAGCTGGCCAAGCAGCCCGTGCAGCGGAGCCATTCGGACAGCCTGCACAGCTCGAGGGAAGCCCCCAGCCCCCAGGCCAGAGATGCAGCCTTCCCCTGCCAGTGGCTCAGCTATTGTGGCCGGGAGACGCCAGGCTGCCCCTCGCTGGTGTGCAAGCAGGCCATGCAGCTGCAGCAGAACCACACACTCACTGTCTGCCAGTGTGGCAGCAGTTGTGGCCCCGCCCACCCACTCAGCGGCATCCAGATCTGTGTGCCCAGCACAGGGGAAGTGGACACCCCACACATCAGCTGTGGGGAGACCTGTTACGCCCCCCACGTACACGCCTGCGGCCTGGGGGATGCGTGCGCGGCCTACTGCCACCACCTGCCCATACCGGCAGCGGTGCCCCTTCCGCCCAGGCTGATGGACGCCGAGCGGGGGGGCCAGAGGGCGCCGCATCACCATGCCGACAGGCTGGCCTTCCCCCGGCTCGTCACCTCCGTCAGCGAGACGGGGCTGGATGCCAAGAGCGCGACGTGCTGCTGCAGTCGGGAGCACACCGAGCGGGGCACGGCCCGGCAGATCCGGGACACGGGCATCATGACGTCCCGGCCGGAGCTGAGGGACGTGGGCGTGCAGACGGGGCCGGCCCGGTCCACCACGCCGCCACACGTCTTCCCCGAGGTCAGCCTGGTGGAGGAGACGGACTCCGGGGGGGCGGCCTCGCAGAAGTCCCCGGTGAGGGAGGTGGCGTGGGACGCGGAAGGCATGACGTGGGAGGTGTACGGCGCCTCTGTGGACCCCGAGGAGCTGGGCCTGGCCATCCAGAAGCACCTGGAGCTGCAGATCAAGGAGACCGCCAGCCGGGCCGCCAGGCTGGTCCGCCAGGACACGGTGTCGTCCCAGCAGAGCGGCCGGCGCAGGAAGCGGCCCGGCAGTGGCGTGATGAGCTCGCTGCGGAGTCCCGCGTGCTGCGTGCGCTCCAGTGCGGCGGTGGACTGAGGAGGGCGCCTCGCAGACGCCGCGTGAGGCAGCTGCGGCAGCCATAATGCAAAAAATGATGAGGGAGGGAGAGGGGGAGGGAGGGACAGGGCATCAACAGGCTGGCACAGGCAGATAGACACTGGCATCACCCCCAGACGGCACCTTCGCTTCCCCCAGAGACCCTGGAAATGCACTGTGCTTGGATCAGCTCCCCCCCCCCCCCCCCCCCCCCCCCCCCCCGCCCCCCCCCCCCCCCCCCCCCCGCCCCCCCCCCCTGCCCGCCCGCGCCGCACGCCGTCCGCTCCCCCCCCCCGCCCCCCCCGGAACCAGAGAAAGGGCGCGAGGACAGGAGCCGCCCCACCCCCCCCCCCGCCCCCGGTCTTGTGCAAGCCTGCCGTCCTCTGCATTCCGGATCAGCGGGCGCGCCGAAATTCAGCGTTTCCCACGCCTCGTCCCCCACCGAAAGACAAAAACTGAACGGATGGGAAAATGGGCTCCTGGCTGTCGGCGGGGACAGGCTGCTCGCCCACGGCCGGCGCCGGAGGTGCGAGCCGTAAACAGGGAAACAGGCAGGCCGAGAAAGCAGCAAGAGGGGCCGAGTCATTCCGCCAACCGTACGGAAGCGGGGGCCACAGACGGCGTCAGTGGTGGGGGTGCAATAGCCATGAGAAAAGGCCCTTTATAACTTCTGAATGTTATATACTGTAGCTGTAAATACCCCTGTACTATCAGGAGTGCCACTTCCCCTTTCATTAGACTGTGTGCGATTATAACGACATTGTTCTGTGGTATCACTCTGCCGTAAACGCTTATCTTACCATCCGACGCCCATAAAAGTGCATATATTTAAGAATTTAAGAGGGAATTCTAGCAACACTGTGATTGAAATGATAATGTTGCCCACTCCGAGCATAAAGAGGCGAAAATCTGGTGATAAACCACGAAAGCCGGCACAGACTTCTCGTCGCTGACATTCCGAGGTCAAAGGTGAACTGCAGTGTGAGTTGATAGTGCGTGTCACGGGACGCAAAGCCACATTCCGAGCTGACTTCTAGCAGGAGAAAAGAGGCGTATTGTCACGCTGCTTTGTTAAGTCGTGGCTGATAGGCCTGCCTGCTGCCCTTCTGGGCTGCTGAAACTGGACTGGAAGATCAGGGGTGTGTCACGAGTCGAGATAAGGGCGTGAGCAGCTCCTGCTTTGGTGTAAGGTCCCGGGCTGATCCCGGCATCTCGCCAGGTGAGCGCCTTCAAAACCCACGGCCAAATAATCTGGATACTCCTGTGCTTAAACACACAGGCCTTCACCTGAGGAACGTTGCACGCCTGTCGTGACCACATTCGACGGCGCGTTCCGTGTCGCTGCCAACTGGTCATATCGAGACACCCAGTAGGAAATGTCATCTTCAGAGATGATGCCTGTTGTGAGTTGTTCTTCTCCTCACTTCCTGTGCAGTGGGTCACTGTTTGTGGTTAAGCAAAGCCTTAGCTGAGTGTGTTCGTGAGTGTTTGTGTACAGCTGCCACTGTCCATACCATGGTCCAAAGTTCACTGTCACAAAGTTAAAAATAGGGAGAAACGCTGGCATGCAAACACACGTACCGATAGCCACGAGTTTTCTAAGTAATATTATTTTAAGTCATAGAAATGACGTTTCTAGATTTTTCAGGAACAGCTTTGCTGTCTTGTTCTTGTTCATTCTCCGTGCCTGATGTTTACACTATGTTTCGACCGTTGGTGGTTCAGGCATCAACTTCCGCCCTGAGGTTCTTCGATGTTTTTCCAGTCGTGAGTTTATGCTCAGCGAAGTATTCAAGCAATGAAAGACTCACTGACCCACATGTGTTTCTAAAGAACTCTAACATTTGGTGTTTGCCAAATCAAAGCAGTGTCTCCCCTGGGGCTCGCTGTGGTGCCCTACCGATGTGGCCTCTGGGTACTAAAGGAGCTGCTCCCGATTGTCTCAGGACTGATCCAGAAAGATACGGGGCGTGGCTTGGAGCCTTACTGCTCTGAGATCAGTACACCCCAGTCGGAGTTAGCTTCCCTCAGTTGATTAACAAAATGTGTCACCTGGCAGGTCCCAATTCTCCAAGGATCGGGAATATAATACTTGAATTCCATGTCCTTTCCCTGGAGGCAATGTGAGGGTAAACCACACCTATGAATCAATTAAGCACTGCCTGGGGTGGGGGTGGGGGGAGTTTGATGGGGAAGCTGCCAGCCCCTGTATCTTCACAGTACTCCAGCACTGGTCCATGCTACGGGGAGTCACTGCCACCATGCACCTGTCAGTAGTGGGTCCTTGGAGACCAGCCCATACTCTTTCAAACAGGGTTCCTAATCTCTTTGGCTAGAGGTCCTCCCCGCCACTCACGAGCACGAGGACGTACTTCGTGCCAATTCTCTTTTGCTCACTCACACTCATGTACATTTGTTGGTTTAAATATGAAATATATATTTTTTGTTAAGACGTATCTAATAGTATTCTCAGGGGGCTTCTGTGTTAAACCATCTCCCCAGGTGTATTTGCATCTCTGTAACTAAAATTAAAGAAATCCGAAATGTTCTAGCGAATCTAAAGAGCGATGAGTTAGCGGAAGCCACCGGCTCATCTGTCTACTGTCTGTATTCTAGTGTCGTGGATCAAATTTGATTAGTGGCAATGTATTTTGAAAATGTTTTAATTGTTCAAAAATATCTATCTGAATAAAAATTACCAATAAACTCAGCAGCTGCAAACCAATTTAAATCTTTAAATCTGTTTTAATGTGAAATATTTTCATCCTTCTATGTATAGATGGTAACCCTTTAAATTGTTTCCAAGTATTATCGCAATAACAGTGCCATCTAGTGGACAATTGAGCATACGTATTAGTACAGCTTTCATAATACGATCATACGCGACCTGTTTAACTGTGCTATTAGTAACACTGATTGTTAACAAAGAAGCCCCACGGAACACCGGCCATACAATCCAGACTCAGCCGTTGTCCCATAAGCTGAACTGTACAAACACACTTTCATCTACTTGCCTTGTAATCACTGAGGTCATATCAAAAGCGGATTATTCTACCTAAAACATATTGTGAATAAAGGTTATTCAAGAATGGTTTTGCCCCCTTCCTTTGTATCAACTGGCCAGTGGTAGGAAAAGTATGGATACCACACCAAAATGTTGCTCAAGTAAAAGTCAACCAGTAAAATACACAACACATGGTTTTAGCGTTTATATAGTTTTTTTAGAGTTATAGTGTTTAATACTCAAGATCGCTCTTGGTCTCAAGCTCAAGAACCTGCTTTATTTTGACTCAGTCTTGTCTTGGTCTCCGACATAGAAGACTCAAGGTTATATTTCAAGACCAATCAAGACCACTCTTCAAAATGCCTCAATATTTATCACAACAGATTAATATTCATCTGTTTGTTAACACAGCACTGTGATTGGCTGTAAAATGTCCTGCTTCAAAGTTCAAATGCAACCAATGAGGTGTGTCTTATTCGAAAAAATGTTACATTTGTTTCTTTTACTCATTGGAAGTCAGGTGAAAGGCTTGGGCCTGAAATGTCACATAAGGTAGCAAAATGTAAAAAAAATTCGGGAGCATCATCAGGTGTGCGGACTCCATCCCTTTTCACTGACTCTTTCCTCTGTCCAATACCCAGAGTTTATCACTTGGATGTGCATGCTTTGTGTTGGTTTTTACACTGAGACCAAACCTCTGCCCTTGCATCATGCAGTAGCCATACCTGTGCTTTACCTGTCCAGAAGCTTTCATATTGAAATTTTATGAAAAAACATCTATGGATCAAATTATACTGTGACAAAAATTTTAGGCCAAACTGCCAAGCACCAGGACATGCCTTTGTTCCATATTTTATAGTGTGTTGTGTTATGTAGACTCAAACATAGTGTGTTTCTGATCTTGACATGGTCTGCTTTGGTCTTGGTCTTGTCTTGGTCTTACCCTGCCTTGGTCTTAGTTTTGTCTCTGTTTCTATACACTCTGGTCTTGGCAATGACTTGGTCTCGGTTTAGGTGGTCTTGGCTACATCACTACTTGGTTTTAAAAGTACTTAAAGTAAAAAGAAGTAAAAAGCAAAAATGATATGAAGTGTACCAAAGTAAAAGTTGCAGCGTGTCCTCTGCATTTAATCCATGTGTCATAGCAGTGGGCAAACCTGGGCCAATTCAGCACGCAGGGAGCATGGGTTGGAGGTGATACCTTGCTCAGGGTACCTTAGTGGTACTTGCAGGTCAGGGAGGCGAACCGTCAAACTTTTGATTACACAGCTGCCTCCCTAACCATTATGACACCACAGCCTCTGTAGCAGAGCATTTATACTTCATTACTTTACACCTGCACATCTGACGGTCTTCACTACAGGCTCTGCATGTGCTCTTTTCTGCCCCCGAATAGTGAAACTAGCTTCTTACAACAGCGACAGCCAGGGCTGGATTAAGGTGGGTACTACTGCTGCTGCAGCATGAGGTCCATTCCTGAAATACGGTGAGTGTGGAATGCACATGCACCAGTGCCGAGAAAAAGTTTTTTTGCACTGCAGCATCAGGCCCATTCCTGAAATACAGTGAGTGTTGAACATGCACCAGTGCCGAGAAAAGGTAGGCCTTTTTTGCACTGCAGCATCAGGCCTGATTTAGTCTTAATCCCGCCCTGGCTACCGCACTGATACCAAACAGGCTGTCTAAGAATGCCCCCCAATAATGAAGGCTTTCCCAGTAGTCGTCTCTTTTTAAGTATTTTATGCAGCACTGCACAGCAGTGCCCTGTCATCGTTAAAATACTATTTGGTAAAAAAAATCACATTATTGAATCTGCCTGAAACTGCGCTACCTGCACAAATGGAGATTAACAGGTTTGCAGACAGGATGTTGAATTAAATTTGATCATAATCTTCATTTCATGTATATATATATATATATATATCCATCTATCCATTCATCTCCTAACGCTGTTCTGGGTCGGGTCGCGGGGGCCATGCTTTGTGACTGAATAAAGTTTCACGTGTGAGGTGTTTTAATTCACTGAAACGCCAGGTGGAGAGATCACGACCCATGACTGGTACCTTGGTGTCACCTACTGGCCAATGTTTGAACTGGTAACATTAAAGCAAATCTGAAATCTCGCGATAGCACCCCCCCCCCCCGTTTCCATGACGTCACTCGTCACTCCTGTCCTGCAGTCTGACATTGATGGTGTAGGAGGGGAAGTGTTAGTAACTGTGTTTAAAGTATTTTAATTTGTATTATACAAATACAGAAATATATATTTAGCTAGTAGTCACGATGAGTTTCAAGTCGAAGGCGCTACATAACGGATCTAGGTAAGAGACAAGAACTGGAAAAAGATAGTTGTTAGTATGTTTAGCATAAATGTTTCATATATTTATATTCATTTGAAATTAACTTAAATGTATTAAATGTTTCAATAGCTATAATCGTAGTTGTTATATTCGTACTTAAAGAATAACTACTGTCTTAATCAGTCAGAAAATGTGGAATAAAAAACTGCTTGTTCAAGGGGGTTTCAGACGCACGGTGTTTTGCGGCACCGGCCGGCTTCCGTCTGCGTTTAATCTTAAACCGGAGCTTAAGTAAGCGGTCAGCACCAGTAAATGAGTCTAAAATCAGTAATGGGGGTCGCGGAAAACGCAAATCAACCGAAATGTTATTTACTGATGACCTGGGGAAAATATAAATTCTCGCAAGTTTAGGTTTGAGTTGAATATGAGATGCTAATCTGAATGCGTGTGGGGGTGTGACGGCCTAGTGACAGCAGGCCTGCCGTGTGACTTCTGGGAAACCGGCCTCCTCAGTGCTTGTCGCAGCAGTGGCACGATTTTCACAGCAGCCCTGTTTGCCAGTGACTGCATGCTGGGTGCATCTTGGGTTGAGTCCCCTGAGGGCATAAGGTCCTGCCTGCAGGGCTTGGAAACTTACAGATCTGTTAATTCTTCTGTTCCTCTCCAGTGACCGCAACTTCTCTGGCACAGTTAAGGGGTCAAAGTATTTAGTGAAGTTCAGTTTATTAAAGCACATTCTTAGCAGAGAAGGTGGTTCTTCTGTTAAAATATGCAAGAGTATTTTGAGCATAATCAACATAATTAAGTATTTTGGTGGCTTTGGAAGTTTTGACAAGCAGGTTCCGCAGGTATAGGTGGCCTTGTCTTGTGCCAAAGACTATGACTGACTGCTACACAATCCCAGCAGATATATCCTGTAACATTATGTGGTATAGAAATAGATTTCTTAATTAAATGTTAACTGTAGATTTTGAAGCATTTTATCAGTTGTTACTGTTGATCCAGTAATTATACTTCCGGCTCACCACACTTGTTGGAGGAGTTTTTGCTTCATTGTATTGTAGTTTTCTCTTAAACTATTTAATGCTTCCTTTTTACCAACATTTTGCAGGATTTTTACTCATCTACTTGTAAGCATAACCTGAGATGGGCGCTCGAGTTGGCGATACTACTTGTGTTGCACTCCAGTCGCACATAAATAGACTCCTGACATAACTCACAACTTGTTCTTAATTGACTTCAGACTTCACCAAAATGCCTGGATAAAGGCATAATCATTTCTTTCATAATTTAATGAGGAGCTAGAAATTTCTGCAGGAGCAAAGTTTTTTTATTTATTTATTTTTTACTACCACTTCTGATCTTTTAACCTGTCCCTCCAGGATTTTGTCAGTGTGCAGTCACAGAAATTAATGTAAAGTCATGCAAGCTCCACAGTATTTGCAAGAACTTGCAGTTTTGCAATTTTACTGCAGCTTTTTGCGCATTCATGTGTTTTTTTTTTTTTTGCTAGGCTGGTCTGCAGAGATGATTAGTGCATAAAACACATATCATATAAAACACAGATGAATATCGTCTAGATAAAAAAAAACAATGGGCACTCTGGAAATGAAGATACACTTTTTTTTTGGCAATGTATTTGACTCTGTCAGAGGTTGGAATAACTCATAGCCACACTTCCGTGGATGTTCACCAGACATTAATAATACAGGCACAGAACCAGGGTTGGGGGGAAAATACAGTGAATAAGCGAGAGCTGGCAGAAGAGCAGACAGGCTGCCATCCTGTGGAATTTGAAAACGCCGTAACAATGACTTTTCTTGTTGGTACTCAAACCGGAGAGTATTTCCCAAAGAGAATCTCAGGGTCCCGGCTTACTGAATCCTGGGGATCTCCCAACTCCTAGAATTGCCTGCATCTGGTTCGAAACTCCAAACAGTCACTGACGGGAGAAGGAAAAAAATCAACCCAGTGTGTCTTTAGTTTTTTTTTGTCTTTTGACTAATTAAAGGGATAGTCCATTGCAATCATGAGACTAGTGTCTCCCCAGACATGGTTTACATAACTCCCTATACTTATGATTATACCTTAAGCGATGAAATGTGATTGGTTCCCCCTCCTTTGCCGTTGGCTCAATATCCGCCCAGGTGTCAGCTAACCAACTACCACTAACTACTACACTAACCAATGAGTTCTTGATTACCACATATCGATGTCTCTGTAACCCGTGATTATTTCTCTTTTGTTTTCTGTTAATCAACTAGTTCTCATTTATATGGTGCCAGTACTGGTCCAGTCATCAAAACCATACTACTTCCCATGACCTTCAGCCTTGGTCACAGGATAGTTGCTCTAGCAACTATCGCTACATACTGTACCCAGGTGGCCATCACTGCCTAGTTTGGGTCACGCTACCCCAATAACAAAACCATTTCCCCATCTTCACTTAAATTATATCACCAGTATAAAACAGAGTGTCAAGCTGAAAGATGAAACGGGATAAATAGTATGAATGTCAAAAATGCAACATTGCCTACAAACATAAGAATCACTCCATAAAACACTAAACGACTGATACCACTAAAGATTTTTCTAGAACTGCTAAACTACCACTAAGGACGACACAATGTACCCTGTGCACAACGTGACAAACCTGTACTGTAAACAACCTAATAGATCACTGGCACTGGGTTTTATTTTCTGTTAATGTCTAGCTGATAGGTTTGTTTTTAAAAAAAATCCTGAACTTGCCATTTTGCCAGTTTATGAGAAGTTGCATCACAAAATTTGAGAAAAGCAGCAATGTATTTGTACTCTAAAAAGCAACAAAGCTCTAAAGGGGACATGCAGTTGTTTATGTTTAATGTTTCCGTACTTTATTAAAAACATCAGAAGGAGACTTATATAGGTCCATATACAGGAAGCCAGGCCAAGAAAGTAGCATTTTTCCATTATGTCATTGCTGATGCCAAGTTTTAACACGACTTAGATGTATTTTTCAGTTGTGTTGGCTAAGGAGGCTGTCAAAGTGTCATAGCATTCACTCAGCACCTTTGTTTTATGACTTATTGGCTTCCAGCCTTAATCTGTTCATAAGGTGTCCTTACTTTTACAACTTTGCCAGTGCGATAATGTTTGCATTGGTGCCAACATCTGTTTCGGTGAAAAAAATATAGATTTTCGTTGAACACATAGTGTTTTATCTTCATTTTGAATCTGGGCATTGTGCTTGACTTAGACTTGCATTTTGGGGCTCTCACTGGCATCTCTGACAGTGTAATTGCTACATTGTGTTAAAAGAGCCGCGTTCGGTCGTCATTCCGCTCCCCAATCTAAACGCGATGAGGCCAGCATATTTTCGCACTGAACTTCCGAGATGGACCGTTCCAGCTGAATCATCACCTCTAGAACACGTGGCGCCCCTTGTCGATGCACGTTGATTTCGCACTCGACGACCCCCTCTGCGGGGCCCCCGCCCCTCCGGATGGCGTACGTGCGGAATGCGGCTCTGCTCGTGGCCGCGGAGCCTGACGTCACGGCGGGCGGAAGGGGTGGGGCTCCGCCCACCCGGCTCGGCTCGCGATGGCAGCGCGCGATTGCAGCGGCGGCCGGAGGCGGTGATAAGCGCAGGAGCGTAGCGCCGGCCCGCCTTATCGGAGCGGCCCCGCGGCGAGAGGTACGGCCGCCGCTTTCGGGGCGCTTCGCGTCGGCGGCGCATTGCAGCTGCGGCTCGGCAGGCGTTCGGGAAGCCAGGGGAGGCTTGCGGGCGCTCGGGGACATGTCCTTAGTGTCACTGTGCTGCGGCAGAATTGCGTTTGGGCCCAATGCGTCGAATAGGAAACGAGATAAGCTCACGGGGTATAAAAGGGCCAGAAACGCGTCTTTCGGTTTGCATTTCCGGTTATTACTTAATTGTGATGTTACACACTGCGCGTCTGGTACCGATCGGCGTCCTTACGGTAGCGGCGCATCCGCCATCGCCCCGTAGCTGTGGTGTCGGCTTCGGCTTCGGTCTGCGCGGTGCGGGACATGCCGGCCTTTCCTTTGGCGTCCGTACTGCTTACCCCAAAGTGTACGTATGGCTTCGACACCGCCTCGCCCGGGGGGCCGGAGTTAGACGTCAGCAGGATGGGGGACACTCTGTACCGCACGGGAGCGGCCGGGATCGCGGCGTGCGGCGACCTGCCGCCGTAACCCCCGCCTGGCTCAGCCGCACCACTTGTTTTTGTGCGGGGCTACAGAGAGCCCATTCATTCCTGCGTTTAGAAACGGTACCACCTGGTCATTACTGCGCCTCGCCTAAGTGCTGTTGCATCACTCGCTCCTGTGCGCCTTCGTGGCTGTTTGTGCAGGAATGAGGTGACGTGACGGTAATGAAATCGCACTTCCCTGCACGGTTATGGGTAAATGGAAACTACAAGGTTTTTTTTATCGACGCGAAAATCTTTTCTTTTTTGATGCCCAGAAATATCTCAGCCACAGCATGGGGGATGTGGCTAATGTGTGCTTGCCGTCGCTAGTCTGGTGTGAGTTACCATGTTGGCGGTAATATGAGGGGAAGTGAGAATTCCAGTGAGCTTAATTCACCTGTCGGAATGCGCGGATTGACAAACCTTTCTGCCAAGACAAGTCTCTATGGATTGGAATTTGCACGCTGGAATAATACAAGTTTTCTGAACCTGAGATTTGTCCACTCTGTCCAGAATGTCACCCGTGGTGGATTGTGGGAAGACGACTCTCCGGCAGTGTCTGCAGGCACGCTCGCAGCTCGAGGCGGCCATTGCTGGGGTGACTCAGGCAGAGGTACAGCTGAGAGACAATTCCAGAGAGGTGAGGGTGTACAGAGTGGCGCTCTGGGTGGGGGTGTGCTTGGCAGGCAGGCATCAGTCCATGTGGTGTGACCTGCACTGCCCTCTGGGTCGCGGTAGCCCGCAGTGGGATTAACCGCAGCAGAGTGACCACTTTTAGAAGAAGTCATTGTCCTCAGTTCAGGCTAATAATCAGTGTGCAATGTTGATGTCATGGGGGGGGTGAAAACAGCAGATAAACATGTGACAGCATGCAGAGGAGTAATGGCAGGGTGTATAAAGAGTGGCCATGTGAGAGTGCAGTCAGTCAGTCCCCCAACACGCTGTCTCCCT
>JAODKM010000106.1:1018889-1031609 GCA_026780845.1 Petrocephalus sullivani | reverse complement strand
AAGAGGGCAGCAGGGATAAGAGGGAGGGGGGCGGGAGGCCACCCCCCCCCCCTCCACCGGGGGCCTTTGAAAACCCGTCCTGTCTGCACCAGCCCCCCCCCCCCCCCCCCCAAACACAAACACGTGTGCTCAAATACACATCATACACTACTATCATTGTGGGGACTTTCTAGGAGCATAACCCTAACTATGATAACCATGACCCTTTCTCAAACCTAACCAAAAGTAACCAAACAAAATACAAGACCTTTGGTTATTTGAGTTATTTGACACCATACGCCGGTTATTATAAAATTGAGGTGAATATTGGGGCCCCAGAAAAATGTCCCGACAAGCTAAAAAGTAACAGGTTTTACCACAAGATATTAAATACAAACAGACAGACAGACAGACAGATGCACGCACGCAAAGAAACAGTGTAAATGCACCGTAAGCCTTCTCAACACTTACAACAAAGAAAACATTCTTAAAAGCCTGCAGCGGTAATAATGTGAATAAATGTATGCTGTATAGTGACGGCTGACGTGTACCTTATTTCACTTCTAAAGCTGATACCAGAAATAAACACTAACATGGAAAACGTTGGGGGGGGGGGCGTATAAAAATTTCTGATTGAAAGTAAGGATGGACTGACCATGGAAGACAAACTCTATAGACACAGAGTGTTAATCAGTCTCTACCTTGGGTCACTGACCCCAGCAGTAAAACCTGGAAGCCAACCAGCACCTTCTGATCTAGAAAAGAAAACTTGCACCTGGTTCATGGAGCTCTGACCGGCTCCACAAACCACCTGACAACCCGTGATAAGCGAGTCAGCACCAAGGGAAACCCCAACAGCCTGGCCAACTCAAAGGTTTTCTCCAAAATTTCAGTCATTCACTGAGATATCACGCTCTTCAAAACACAGCCTCCATTCAAAAACCCCCAAACCACAAGAACAAAAAACAAAAATACCATAACCTGACCACAAAATACCACAGCCACAAGCACGGCTTCAGTCAAATTCACCTGAGAAATCTCTAGTTTCATTTCCACAAAGGGCCACAGATGCACGCGAAGCCCATCATGTGTATAACATGCTTGAGGCGTGACTCTTGGCTCATTTTGATATCATTGACCCTTAAAGATGATGCTGCAAGTGAAAATCGATGCGAGTCTGTGATTGCCATACCCCAATTCATCACTTTCAAGATTCCTGGGTGCTGCACATAGTCACTGTGCTCTCAAAGTCTCGAGAATCTTATTACTTAAAAGGAGGAAATGGTGCATGTCTGGGAAACTTTATCTATTTCCGTGGGCTGTTTTCACAATGCTCAGTTAATTTCCTCTAAAATAATTCAAGGAAACTACAGCAGGTGGGGTCTGCCCTGCCAGAAAAATGACGCCCTGTCCTCACAAGTGCCACCATTGTTTTTGTTTGTGGCCCGATTTCCTCATCTTTTATTGCTGTCAAATGTCTCTGTCCCCAAAGGTCACATGACACTCCAAAGAGGCCTAACGTGATACCAAATCAGCAAAGAGGCCTAACGTGATACCAAATCAGCAAAAGCAAAACCTTTGAACCAAAAAAGACATTATGGAGAAAAAAAATCCTAAATCAGCAGTAAATATGAAAAATTAAGATCATACGGGCTGTCTGGAGCCAAAGCATCCACATAAACAAACATGTCTGTGTGGGTTCATCACTCATACTGCCCCCCATCTGCCCCTCACCTGTGGATTTGTACAGCATGCCCGTGAGTGTCCCTGCAGCCACCGTGTTGAGGTCATCCTCAGCCCCCCGTGCCTTCTCAATCACCACCCCGAACGCGCTGTACAGGAGGGCTAGAAGGCAACGGGAGGGACGTGCATGGAGGTAAGGTCCGGGGACGGGGGGGTGACAGACCTCATTGAGCATGAACACATACACTCATGCATACGCACGACTCATCAGGGTCACCGCAGAGCAAAACGATAAGAAAACACTTGCAGCCAGCCAGCTCTGCCTTTTCAAGGTGTGTGGCCCGAAACTGGGGCATAAAGGATTGTCTTCTGCTCAAATGATGGTTTGGAGTGACTTAGTGCTTCATCCAAATCGACTTCACAGCCTATAATCAGTGCTGTGCTCTTCAGGAACACACCCGAGGCGAGCCAGTACTGAGTCAGCAGCGAGACCACCGACAGAAAGCGTCAGGCACACAGCTGGCTCGTTGTTCATTGTCATATCACATATCCGAGATGACGCAGTGGGTGGTCGGGGGTCACGGCCGCAGACACTCACCCAAAGAGCCAAGCGTGTTTGCCCACATGGCTCCCTGCCGAGTGACCAGGTTCAGGATCCTGTAATGTGACAGACAAACCATGTGTTAGGACATGGTACTCAGTCTGGGGGAAGAGATACACTCTGCAACATGAAATAGCCACACATCAGCACAGCGGAGTCTCGAGTGAGATGCAAACTTCCTTTGCTATGCAAATAAAGGTTATGATACACTGGGCAGCTTTTTAGACAATTTTCATCTCAAGGGGCAACTTTTTGAAATCTTCTAATCAGAATGCTAGTAGATTATCACATGACCAACATGGAGCGTCAGAAAAATTCAACAAAAATGGTGGCCTCTCAGCAACAGTGGTGCTAACAGAGGAAACGTCTCCTCATATTTTATGCCGGCTACTTGTCATGTGTAAACGTAAAAGAGTGAATGTGCCTCATGTAATGCTTAAAAAGCCAATAGACATCTGGTTTTAAGTGCTCAGGGTTTAATTCAGACATGGAATATGTCTCTTTTCTTTCTCTCTCTGGAGTCTGTAAATCTCCCCAAAACATTTTACCCTAGTTTTGTCCTAGAAACAAAACACCCTCAGAAGCCTCAGAATATTATATAATATACACATATATATATACACACACACACGTGAAAACGCCTCATCTGACACCTATAAACAAAAGTACATGACGGGATTGTGTTTACACTCAGCGAAGAGTTACAGACTTATTTTGTGATGGGGGACAGTCTTCACCGAGAGAATACGATTAAAAGCATATCTTCAATTCATGATAGGATAACTGCGAATTCAGATAAGCAGTACATTTACTTATATTTAGTTATATTTTGTAAATTGCAAAATGTCACTCATTCTCTAATTTTGATCACTACTGTGCCTCGTTAATTCACTTCTAATAAATGAAGGGCAGCTCATCAATTTAAAAAAGAAAAGTTGTGATAATGTGCGTCTGACATCACAGCCTTGTGTTGTCTGCCCTGGTGCACAAACGGAGCACGACTACATGCCGAGCCTGAAGGCAAAACATTACACACACGTGGACCCTAAACTGAAGGCCCACTGAGCCCGAAAGTGCGCTGGTGTATGCCAAGTTTGGGGCGTAGTTAAGAATGCTACCTAAAAGTCTAGGGTTGAATCAGCCCGTTTTACCATCTTCTTTTAATTATGCGGGATTTGAAAAAGGGAACGCCAGTGTTTGAGATTCACGGTATGTACCAAAATCTCCTTACTCAGCTATGCCGAGGTAAAGTCAGATTTTCATTTTCATTCCATGGCACTTTACAAAATGCTAAAATGATGGTAAATAATCTTTTGGCCACTGTATCCATTCAGTGTTGCACTATATGTGATATGTAAAATAGATTTTGAACAGTGACAGCTGCAACAGTTTCACTGTCTGTATTTGCAATGTCTATCCCCTGGAAACAGATTTGTTCTTCTCTAATTGGTTGCTTCCAAATGTCCGTTGCTGTGCTTAGTTGCCCCGTCTCTCAGCCGTTTGCTTGTGGCTGGCAGCACTGCAGGGCAATGCTGCTCAAAATGTTGCTGTGTATCATCACCTTTAAGGGAAACTGACGTGAGAGCTGTGTGGCTGGGCTTCAAGTGCAAAGCTGCGTTTGAGCCTCCACAAGAGAGTCAACACAGGTGTGTTTGCGAGGTGGGGGGGGGGGGGGGGGGTATCGGGCCCGGACACGGTACTGAGAATGTTCGTGACAGGCTGACGGATGCCGACGACCTTTCTGACCTTGGGAAGTGTAATTGCCGAAGCCTGACTGCTGACTGTTTAGGATTCATTGCAGGAAACTCCCTTAAATTAAGTTTAAGCCTCTTAATGAACAGCAGCCCAGCTCACCTGCCCATGCGAATCACACAGTTGTGCATAAATCAGACAGTTGTTCTCTGTCACACACTAAACACTCAACTACTGGATCAAAGCCACTGAAATTTCAATAGTACTTTCTCTTAGTGGCAGACAGCATGGGGGGGAAAGGCACTGGCTGGCTTCATGCTCCAGAAGAGCTAATTACAGCACAGGCAACAATAGAATAAGCTCACATTCCTTCTATACCTCAATCACACGCTTAAATGTAGCCGCTACCTCTAAATTAGCCACTAAGGATAAGCAGCCATGCTGGTTACAGCAGGCACAGAGGAGTACAGGGAAAGCTATAAGCCTCTAATTAGAATTCAGACATTGCTGGTGAGGTTTCAAACCTCAAAGTGCAGAAATTAAGTTTACCATTGTTGTCAAGCTAGTGCCTTAGATTTCCTGGCAAACATACTAAATTACCCAGGCTTTCTGGGAGACTAGACACAACAAAAGTTTACTGAAACAAGGAAACTATTAATTACCTAATAATTACTAATTATCAGGTAATTACCAGCTTCCTCATTTCAGTCAGCTTTTGTCACTTCAGTCCAAATCTTATGGTTCATAATTTACCTCTTCATAATTTCTGATGCATTACATGCATGATATATAGCTCAGGTTAAGTGCCTTGCTAAGAATCAGTCCCAGGACTTGAACCTTCAAAATGCTGCCTGCGTTCTTCTATTACAGTAAAACCTGACACGTCAGAGGCGTCTAACGTGTTAACACCAAATCAACAAACTTGAATTTTGGATCATCATCCCAAGCATGATGTCACTCATACTCAAATAAAATATGTAAGTCTTTCACCTTTAACAAACTCCACTTAAACACCCAAGTTAATGCCAGTTTAGCCAAGTCATAGCAAATGACAGCAATCTAAGCAGGTGAATGTGGGCTGATTAAACATGGGACTCGAATAGGTTTTGTAACAATCTTGCAAAATTCGCCAGGCTTGTGTCCTATCCCGTGACTGGTGTGGTTTTATAGTAACGTCAATTATTAAAGACTACTACCTTTATTTCAGATTTTGAATTATTGATCCCCATGGGGAAATCATATTCTTCTCACCTCCCACCCGACTTCTAGCTGTGAGAGTTAGCCCAGGGAGCTAAGGGAGTTAAGGGCCTTGCTGAAGGGCCCACAGACGTGCCAAGGCTGGGTTTGAACCAGCGACCTTCCGATTACAGGCACAGAGCTTAACCTGCTGAGCCACACTCTGCCCCCAAACCATATCAATCGAATGCTTGTCAATTATCAGAAAGCACAGGGTCCAAACAACTGTTATCTCACACTTATTTTCAACACACATTACCCATATATAGAGCTGAATATTTTACTGAACTGGGACCAACTTATGTGCTCAAGAAAAGTTGAGGGAGTAGTGACTCCTGGTGGTCAAACTGAATGCAACGCCTGTAAACTGCAAGTTTCAGGGAAATATCACACAAATGTTGCGACAGCAGTAGTCTGGTTAAACCGCACAAATTTCTACAGTTCATTCCACCTTTGAAAACCTAATTTCAGCAGAGGATTCCCTTCACTGAAAAATCAGAGCTATAAAACTTAATTATTTGCATTTTGCTGACAGGGGCCTCACATTAAAAACCTGCAAGGAGGGTGAAAAGGTAAAAAGCTGGCTCAGTGCCGGGCAGGTCAGTACTTACTGTACATTGCGGGGCTTGGACCAGGCCATGTCGCGGGTCTCCACTAAACCCATCCTCAGTCCATTCAGCGCTCCGAATGTGGCACCTGCATGGTAGCATGGAGGTGCCAAAAAACCATTTTACAACTGTATAAATTGCACTTTGGTGTCAAACAATGTGCACAAAACTGCTCAACCTGTTAATACGAACAGTGTAATACAGTGGACCTTCCCACATCGCAGCAGTTAGGAGTGCAGGCCCCCTGCTATCTGGAAATGCCTGGTAAAACTTTTTAGTTCCCTTGACGGGCCAACTGGAAAGATATGAGAATGCAAGATACAAAGCTTGCTGCGAGATCACATGAGAGGGTTCCATAAACAAGACTAGCATCCTCCAAAACAGCACTGTAAACACACAATATGGAAGTATAGGGACACACATTTTAATCATTGAGTTCAGGTGTTTGATTCAGACCCACAGCAGTGGAAATGTGTTCTGTGGAGTGATAAATCATGCTTCTCTGTCTGGGAGTCTGATGGACGTTATCTGTCTTTGGCAGATGCCAGGAGAATGTTACCTGCCTGACTGCATTGTGCCACCTGCAAAGTTTGGTTGAGGAGGGATAATGGTATAACAGTTTTTCAGGGGTTGGGCTAGGCCCCTTAGTTCCAGGGAAGGGAACTGTTAATGCTTCAGCATACACAGACAATTTAAATAATTCTATGCTTCCATCTTTGTGAGGCCCATATCTGTTCCAGCATGACTGTGCCCCAGTGCACAAAGCAAGGTCCATAAAGACATGGTTGGTTGAGTTTGGTTTGGAAATAACTTGACTGGCCCACACAGAACCCTGACCTCAATCCCATCAACCGCCTTTGGGATGAACTAGAATGGAGATTAGTGCCTGACCTCAGACATGCTCTTCTAGATAAATGAGCACATATTCCCACAAGCACACTCCAGATTATTGCCTTCGCAGATCAGTGGCAGCTATTATAGCTGAAAAGAGGGGATGACCTCCATAATGATGCCTACGGATTTAGGATGGGGTGTCATAAAGGTTCCTTTAGGTGTAATGGCCAGCTGTCCTGATATTTTGTTCATATAGTTTATATTTTATGTATTTATGAGTTTAAATACTTCTTTGTCAAATGCTGACCTTCACATATCATCTACAGCGTTCACAAAACTCCCAAGAAATTAAATGCTGATTATTTATGCCAGCCCAGCAATATATCAAAATCGCAACGGCGATACTGTATTTGCTGAGCAGCACCAGCCAAGCTCACCGGTGATACAGCATCCCCCGATGGTGAAGAAGGCCAGCTCAAAGCGGCCACGCGTGCTGCTGGCTCCCGTGGGCAGGATGAACTCGTCACTGTCCTGCAGAGTGCCAAAGTGGCATGACGATACGAGACACAAACATCTCCATGCATCCTCCACAAGCACATGAAAGGAACTACTGTAAAATCAATGCAATATTAAACATAACCCATTCGATATACTTTACATACTTTGTATAGTTTATATAACATACTTTATATAGCTGTAGTGCACACTCAGTGCCTATCAAAAATTTCCATTAATCATGCAGAAAACCAAGGTAACATTCAAGGCAACTTACTTGTGTAAGGTATCTGGGATCAACGTTCAGGTAAGGTGACAGGGGGCTCATTCCAGTTACTGAAAAATAATACACACCTGATTCAGACGCCCTAATGTATTAAATTAAATTTGAGGTATATGACGTATATCTGACGTCAGAATGGACGAGGAGAACGAAATAGGCTACGACGGTGTGACTGGATTTCAGGGGGCCCTCAGACTGAGCCAAATGCCGGGTGCGAGTCTCATCTCCTGGGATACCCGTGCACACAAAAACGCAATTACTCTCCTTACAGAAGGACCTGCACGCCTACAGCACGAATGGCACCAGTCTCTGTGTGTCACTGTACACGGCTCCAAACCCTCAACCCAGAAATAACAGTGTTCCGCCCTCCCAATGAAGCATAAATCTAGCGATTTCCTCGCCTATATTTCTGCATATTCGAGTGTTTTTAATACTTCATATGTAATAAATATCGCGGCCATCGACGTCCACGACTTGACAATTCAGTCACACTTACGCGGCACCCCGGCGAGTTCACTGCTCGAGTACTCTGGCGACGAGCCTCCGAAGAGACTCCCCAGACCGCCCCGGGGTGCTCCAGCCTTCGGTCCGTTGCTGTCCATACTCAATTCTCCCGGTCACAGGTATAAAATAACAAATAATGTAATTCCTCAGGTTGTGACCTAACGGCACCGCCGCGGCAAGCCAGCGATATAGCCAGCCAGGGAATAGCCAACTACACGCTGCGGAGAGAAAAGCAGGAATGCTGGTATTTGGCTTTTAAAATTCTAGGAATGTCGCGGAAAACTATTTCGTTTGCTAGAACTAATAGAGACTGCGGACGGCCACCAGTCAGCCAGTCGGTCCCGTCTCTGACCTCCAGGAGCGACGCACTGCCGCAAAGCAGTTTACGGCCGTAAACATATACGTGCATACGTACTTTTCTTGCATGCCATAACGGGATTATTAATTAATTGCTTTGGTATTCACGGCTTAGACTATTGTAAGTTTTATAATTTAGATGAGGAAGAGAATATATATGGAGAATATATAAACGGTTTACTGGTGAACTTTACGACAATGAACTTTACGACACGCGCTTGACGCGGCCCGGCATGAGCACAAACAGCATGTGCGCTCAAACATGAGTTCTTCTTCTATCTTTTTTAAAGAGGATTTAAAGGGCCCCGATGTGTTGTGCTGCCATCTATAGTTGTGGTGGTTTATTCATTTTTTCACCCTTTTTATTTTTTAGTTATTGCATAGTTCTGTTTGTTATATTACAGTTTTGAAGTCTTTATAATTATTCTAAAATATAGAGAATATTACTAATAAAACTTTTTATGAGTTGGTATATTTTGATTGGGACAGTGTGTTGCTGAAAACACAAGCAAACATGCTAACTCATGTGAGGTGACATTAACTGAGTGTGTGTATGACTGGAGCAAAGCAGTAACCACCTCTGCAGGTAGTCTCTCTTTGGCATTTTATTGCATTTTTCCAGGAAATTCTGACTGAGTGGAAAAATTTGCGGCCATACTCAGTAGTAGTGAACACGTGATCTGGTTCATTATGTGTTTATAAGAGCACTTGGCACCAGAGCACCCTAGGCCACAGTTCGATTTTATACAATTTTATAATCGTATCGCCAGATCTGTGTCTGCAAGTTTTGGACACTCGAGTAAAGAGAGGAAGTGAGCTGTCAGTTTTTCACCACCTGGTGGACTGCCCTCTCCTGGTGGGGGATGAGTTACTGCCTCAAGCAGAGGAGTTTAAGTAGCTTAGAGTTTTGCATGTGATTGACGGAAGAAGGGAGCGGGAGATAAACATGCGGATTGGTGCAGCGGTGGCAGTAATGCAGATGGTGTACTGTTCTGCTGTGGTGAAGAGAACTGAGCTGAAGGGCAAACCATTCAATTTACTAGTCCATCCGTGTTCCTACCCTCACTTATGGTCATGAGCTCTGGGTAGTGCCTGAAAGAATGAGATCGCGGATACAAGCTGCTGAAATGAGTTTCTTCAGCAGGGGGTCATAAGACTCAGAGATAGGGTGAGGAGCTCAAAGTAGAGCCGCTGCTCCTCTGCATTGAATGGAGCCAGTTGAGGTGGTTCGGGCATCTATATAGGATGCTTCCTAAACGGCTCCTTGGGAGGTGTTTCAGGCATGTCCAACTGGGTGGATAACCCAGGGCAGACCCAGGACATGCTGGAGAGATTATATCTCCCGGTTAGCCTGGGAACACCTTGGTATTCCGCCAGTGGAGCTGGAGGAGGTGGCTGGTGAGAGGGAGGTCTGGGCATCCCTGCCTCGCCTGCTGCCCACCTCGACCCGACCCCGGATAAGCGGCAGAAAATGGATGGATAGATGGACGATATTGTTGCTTTTTTAAAAACGTATTTTACATAATTGTTTTTGCTATGTGCAAATAAGCATTTTGTTATTCAGACATGTCGACAGATGCATTGCCTTTGCATTGCAACAGTTCCTAATTCTTTTTGCAGTTTTAAAAATAAATAATCTCAGAACAAATTATGTTCTTTCTACTATCCTGAAATCCGTGTACCCAAAACCAAGGTTTGTACCAAACCATGAATTTTGTGTACTGTTACACCCCTACTATATAAATATAGTTAGGTCCATAAATATTTGAGTTCACCAGTGCATTCTTTTTTTTTCTCAGAATGTACCAAACTGTAGAATTTGCCAGTTCTACAATTCCTCTGATGGTTTTTCCTGTTTTCGCAGCCTAAGGATGGCCCATTTCACCTACATGGAGAGCTCCTTTAACAGCATGTTGTGGGTTCACAGCAAAATCTTCCAAATGCAAACACTACACCTGGAATCAACTTCAGACCTTTAATCTGCATTATTGATGGTGAAATAGGATGTGCCCACACCTTTGTCCAATTAATTTTGGTCCCTTTAAAAAGATGGTGGTTCATATTAAAGAGCTGTAATTCCTAAACCCTTCCTCCAGTGTGGATGTGGGTGCCCTCAAGTTACAGCTGAGAGTCTGTTTATGTAGGTTTCAGTAAAAAGGTAAAATAACAGAACTTGTGTCAGTGTCCAATGTACAGTAAACACTGGAACTAACTAACTGTATACACTGGAAGTACATGTCCTAAATATGAGCACACAGCCTAGGCTAGTGTAAACTCCATGGCCACATAACCATTTGGTGCTAGCTAGTCCTGAAAGTCCAGAAAGGTCACACCGTAGACTTTCAGCGATCTGTAAGCTATTGTTCATTGTAGCTGCATCTGTATGACAATGACCAAGCAGTAGCAGGCACAATGATTTCCAGTTATGGTGGCCTCAGCTGGGGCCCCAAACAAGTTGGCTCACCCTGGGCCTTGCCACCCCTCAGAGACAGACCTGCTTTGGCTCTATCTTTTCTCTAAATGTTTTTTTTTAAACACGTCTTTAAGTTTATTTAGCATCCGTTTCTTTCCAGACGTAATTCCTGATCCATACGAGAAGGCATGGTCAGACAGTCCCTAGAGCAATTCTGCCAACACTGGGATTTGAACCAGCCAATCACAGGCATAGTGTACACCCCCCCCACACACACACACAGACCCACACACAAAAAAAACTCATTTTCCTTGGGCCTTAATTGAGCCAGTGATCTATACATCTGTATGCTTCTACAGCCATCCACTCTACCAGCTGCGCTATGAAAGGCAACAATAGGGCAATGCTGAAAATACCATAATCATGTTAGGTCACCTATTCCAGGAAAATGTGCACTTGCAGATTAAATCCAAACATCTAAGTGCAAGTTTTCTTCCGTATTCCTCAAGATGGTATTCGGAGATAAACGAAGTAATCCTGATTAGGCGAAACGCCTGTGATGGGCTCTCCTGCTCTCGAGAAACAAGTGTAATAGATGCCCTTGCAGGAGGGAAACACTAGATGGCAGCAAAACACTGTGGCTCCTGTGACAGAAACGTAAACGAGGTGCATAGGTTGAAATGATTTTGTCCTATATCTTCAGATCAAATTTAAATGCTTAAAGCCATAATCCGATTTTGTAGGTTGTCCAAATTAGTCAGCTTGTAGGTGCTCAAGCATCTAAATCTACTTTTACCTGGCTTTCATTGGAAACTCAAGCTCAGTCTAGTGCTTACGCTTATTCGATTAAATGTGCTGTTTTGCATCAGTTGTATGTCCTATTTTTATGTTTTAAAGCAATAAAGGAAAGAAATACGGTTTCTTACCCCTCTGTCTGTTGTCTGTATTTGCTATTTTTCCAAAGCAGCTGGGAAAGAGTGTTAAAATGATAAGCACATTGTCACTCGTGATTAAATCGCTGTTTTCCTCCTCTCCTTCCCCTTGCTTCAGGCAAGCCAGCAGTTGAGAATTTATAATTGAAGAAACTTTTTTAAAACAACAACCGACGATGGAGTCGCATGTAAGGTTTGAAGGAGTGATATGGCCCCTCAACTTTAATTTAGATTTAATCTGCCTTTAATCGGGAACTGCATGGCTTTTAAAAACGATATGGTATGGGAATAATTTCTCATTAGCCTATTGTAGTCTGCTTTGTCTAATCATTTTAAAAGGTATGGGTGATAAATTATGGAATTTACTGACTAGCGATCGACAGAAATCACACGCAGATTTGTCTGTCTCCAGGACAGGACCGGCTTGTCCACCAGGACGGGACCGGCTTGTCCCCCTATAACAGTGCTGCTCCCCTTTCAGAGGCTAGACTTCGGGCCACTGTGGGATTGCAGGGGACACGTGATGAAGGAATTTGTGGGAGTGAAGAAAAAAAAACCTCTTATTAGAATTCAGACGTTGCAGCTGGGGTTTCGAACCTCGAAGTGGGGAAATAAAGTTTACCATTGTTGTCAGGCTAGTGCCTCAGACTTCCTGGCAACCACACTAAATTACCCAGGCTTTCTCTGGGCCTAGAAACAGCCCACTGTTCCACAACAAAAAGGGCATTCAAGCAAAGGAGGATGGCCTCCCTGGGCTTCAGAAAGCTAACTTTAAGCCAATGAATGGATTCTGGGGGCTTCCTAAGAAAATGGCCACTGTGGGAAGTAGTAGTGATGTCATTTTGAATGCATTTCTAATGTTTTTGTTGCTGCTCCCCCCCCCCCTCCACTGTGCTCTTCCTGTTTTATTTAGATCCATTATTGGGAACCTCAAAATGCAAAGCAAAAAAAAAAGAGAAAAAAACTGGGCCCCAGTATGGCACCGTTTCCATGGAGACATGAAAACAGTGCTATGCGGTTCTGTTCCCTTTGAAATCAGTGTGAGCGAGATGAGATGGAGAAGGATTTTGGAGGGTGGCCCGCGGACTGGGGGGGGGGGACGC
>JAODKM010000106.1:991291-1003205 GCA_026780845.1 Petrocephalus sullivani | reverse complement strand
GGCGGCTGGGGAGGAGGGGGCGGCTTTTAGGATTTTTAAAGGGGGGGGTGCTGGGGGCGTGGCTTTTGTAAACGTGGGGCGGGGCTGTCTGACTGACTGCTAGGCCGAACTCACTGTTTTGTCATTAAAGGCAGCTGTGAAACAAAAGCAAGTGTTAACACTCAGACCGGATGAGGGTTCAGTAAGACCATCCTTGAAAGCTTTTAGCCCTTCGTGGGGAAAGCCACACCTAAAGAATAAAGGAAGGGAACGCAAATTAGTGCCTGGAGTGTCGGTCTTCGGAAAAGCAACACACACCTCTCTACAAGGTCGCCCCGGCCCCAGACCGCTCCCACCACCCTCATGGGACAGTACTGCCCCTACTGCCCCCTCACGGTCCTCATGTTACCCCCACTGATGCCCTGCCCTCTGGGCACACCCCAGGGGGAGCGACAGCCGTGCTTCCAGGCTCAGTTCTTTTTCTTTTTTTGCTGTTTACATCAGATACAGATAAAAAAAAAAAAGAAAAATCACAATTCACTTAATGAAAGAAGAACCTGTAGACTCTACAGGGAAGGAGCTTCGCTTTAGCTTTAGTTTGTGTGTCGGGGTTGGGCAGGCCGGTCCGCTGCCTGCGCTACACAGTGGGGGGGCCTGGGGAGGTGGGGGCAGGGTTTTTTGTCTTTAAAAGGGAGCCCTGGACGAGGGCTCTCCCCGCTGCACTGTGATGGGAAAGTGACAGGTGTGCAACCCAAAGTACACGGGCAGGTCTTCAGCCTTTGAGGACGCTGTACAGGTCACACAAGAGAGAGAACAGTGAAATCGTCGCTCAGCACCGTGGCCCATCTTCCTGTCACAGCCACCCCCCCCCACACAGACACACACACACACACACACACAAACAGACCACCAGCTATACACATCTTAAAAATTGTCATGGAGACACACGTCTCCTCTATGCCATGGGCTATCACCCGGCCGGCCTCTGCGGCGCTCTAGGCCGCTGAAATCGCACGGCGGCGCTGGCTGCTCGGGCCGTGGGCGGGGCTCCGGCTGCCTCCTCTTATTAATTTACCCCTGTCTGGGAGCCCTTGACTGCCCATTCATTTACCCTCCCGCTCCTTAAAAGGCTTTTTATGAGCGGTGCATTTTTTAAAAGGGTGGCATTAGCATTTTTATTTATTTATTTTTTTTTAAGTCTGCCGTGTACGTTTTCACGTGAGGTCAGTCCAGCGCTGTAGTGAGGACGCCGTCCCTGATGGGGTGGGCGGGGGGCGCCTCAGAGCGATATGGGGTCCCACCGCGGGGGGCCAGTCACGGAACCCTGGCAGGGACATGTGGGCGGGAGGTAGGCGTGCTTACCTAACACCCCGCTGGAGTCGATGGGGTATTCCAGGAGGGAGGTGGCGGGGGCCAGCGTGTACGGGTATTCGTAGGGTGCGTAGATGAGGCCCGGCTCGGGCCCCGGGGGCACCAGGGTAGCAGCGGGATGGGGTGTCCCGTTGGGCATGACTGTTTGGATCTGCCTGATCAGGGGCATTATGGTGGGGCCGGCGGGGGCAGGGGTGCGCAGGGCGGCGGGGGGCAGGACTGGGGCAGGGCCGGCGACAATGCGGGGCGCCTGGGCGGTCGCTGCGAGAGAAAAGGCAAGGGCAGCTGTGGTGAGCCCAAAAACCCGGGAAGGGCGGGGAGAGGAGAAGAGGGGCCAGAGAGAAAGGTGGGTGGGTACGGGGTGGGGGGGACAAACAGAGGCACCGTTAGTCAAATGCATGGACCGCACAGCTCAGAGCAAATCAGTCAACAGTGAGAAGTGGCCTGGGGCCTCGTTTATCAAAATGTGCGCAAACTTCATTGTGGAAAAAATGCGTACGCATGAAAAGGAAAATAAATACACAGAAAAGAAATCAGGTTTGTCAAGCCTGGCGCACGGACATTTCCCCTTCTAATGACTGCCAATCTGTGTACGTGCACCAGCCTGAGATCCCTCCCAGCTGCCACCCGAAAATAACCATAAATAGTCAAAGCAAATGAGTTGCAGGCTCATATAATACGCAAATAAAGCATCTCTGGTTGCGAAGCCTGACCATAGAGACTGGAAATGAACAATAAAGAAGAGGAATTTGAAACACTGTGAGGTAGAGGCACGACAAAATGTTACACTTGCGGGCCTAATAACATTTATCACAAGTAAAAAACGTACAGACGTAGATATGTATATATTGTACTGGCATTTCTAGCACTCTTGCACTATTTTGCACTTTCAGATTAGATGCCAAACTGCATTTTGTTGTCTGTGTACTTGTACTATGTACAATGATAATAAATTTTTTTTAAAAGTGTGTTGGATGGCAACAGATCACCGCGGCAGTAAATTCCATCAGCTCTACAAATAAAAAAATGGTCGGATCTGAATACAGAGCGAAGGAAATGAGTGACTGTGCACATTGCCAGTGTGAGTGCCACTATCAAGGGCCAACTCCTCATCTTCACCCTCAAACCTAAACATGCCATTACATGGTGCTGTGCCTGAGCAGTTGGGAGAACATGATGTGGTGCTTGAAACTCCAAATGAATGAATCATAAGGTGACCCAGACCACAGAGCCACTATATTTGTCAATGTCAGCATCACAAATTACTTGTGCATTAATAGAATGGAATGGCTTTTGACTGACAAAGGGGGCTTAATTAGCACGCATTTCATTGTCTGCACGGTCTTGCTCTATGCTGTACTGTTCTGCATTTGATACACAAACTTTAATTTGTTTTGAGGTGCCCTTATCTCAATGTCAGTGCAGTCAAATGCCCTGAATTCATTAGAAAAACAGGACAGCGCTGCAAGATGTAGTTATGTTCGCCTGTTCACCCACAGCCATTGACATTACACGTAGTGCAAACAGTAAACAAATAAGTAATCCATGAAAAGTGCTCCAAGAAAACTCATTCCCTTCCAATCCTTCACTATCAAGAATATTATCATTATCATTATCATTTTTATCTGCAGATCTAAGCATACTAATGTCTGATTCCGAAGTTGTCAATTTCAGGTCCAGAAAGTAAAAAATCCAGACTAGGATTTTGTTTCAACCAACTAGTTGAGCACTCTGTGACTGTGTGGTTGAAACAAAATCCTGGTCTGGATTTTTATTTTCTGGACCTGAAAGTGACACCTTTGACTGATTCACATTTAGTGCAACCAGTGACAATTACAGATATTTTCAATTAATGGGAAAAGGTGATAAAACACAGTATTTAAATGGCAAATACATTTCTTCAAGGCAAATAAATAGTCGTTGCATGGCTCAAATAAACGGAATCAGCAAAGTACAATAAAAAATTAATAAAATGACAATAAATAATTAAAATACATCCCAGCTGCCATTTTTGGATGTAATGTTTTTTCGGGGGCAAGGCACAGGTCGGCGATGTGAATTGTCATTTCGCTGATTTACTTGCAGTTCCTTGTTTTACAATCTGTCACCTTTTCTCGATTAGTCCAAAATGTTGCATAGTTCTCCTGACTTCATAAAAATATGTATTTCTTTCTGTCAAGTTTTTTTTTTTAAAACCCAGGGTTTCAAGTAAAAAGTTGCACATGCACATTTCTGGCAACTTTGATAAATGAGGCCCCTGATTTCCAGCTGCAACCTCACTGCAGTCACAACAGGAGGTTCGAAACCTCACTACAGACAGCGCAGGGCCTTCTGTACCTCAGACCTGCATTCAGAACTGGAGCTTCTACACCTCACTGCAGCTAGAGCTGGGCCTTCTACACCTCACTGCAGTCAGAACAAAAGCTTCTATACCTCACTGCAGTCAGAGAAGGGGCACTGCAATACAGTCAGAACTGGGCCTTCTACACCTTACTGTAGTCAGAACAGGGCGTTCTACACCTTAATAAAGTCAAAAGAGAAGCTTCTACACCTCACTGCAGTCTGAACAGGACCTTTAACACCTCACTGCAGTCAGATCAGGAGCTTCAACACTTCACTGCAGTCAGATCAGGAGCTTCAACACCTCACTGCAGTCAGATCAGAAGCATCAACACTTCACTGCAGTCAGATCAGGAGCTTCAACACTTCACTGCAGTCTGAGTTGGAGCTCTACACCTCACTGCAGCCACAGCAGGAGCTTCTATACCTCAGTGCAGTCAGAACAGGGCCTTTAACATCTCCATGCAGTCAGAGCAGGAGCTTCTACACCTCACTGCAGTCTGAGAAGGGGCACTGCAATACAGTCAGAACTGGGCCTTCTACACCTTACTGTAGTCAGAACAGGGCGTTCTACACCTTAATAAAGTCAAAAGAGAAGCTTCTACACCTCACTGCAGTCTGAACAGGACCTTTAACACCTCACTGCAGTCAGATCAGGAGCTTCAACACTTCACTGCAGTCAGATCAGGAGCTTCAACACCTCACTGCAGTCAGATCAGAAGCATCAACACTTCACTGCAGTCAGATCAGGAGCTTCAACACTTCACTGCAGTCTGAGTTGGAGCTCTACACCTCACTGCAGCCACAGCAGGAGCTTCTATACCTCAGTGCAGTTAGAACAGGGCCTTTAACATCTCCATGCAGTCAGAGCAGGAGCTTCTACACCTCACTGCAGTCTGAGCAGGAGCTTCTACACCATACTGCAGTCAGAGCAGGAGCTTCTACACCTCACTGCAGTCTGAGCAGGAACTTCTACACCTCACTGCAGTCTGAGCAGGAGCTTCTACACCTCCATGCAGTCAGAGTAGGAGCTTCCATTCCTCCATGCAGTCAGAGTAGGAGCTTCTCTACCTGGGTGCAGTCACACCTAACCCTTTCACACAAAGGCTTGCCCACCTGCTTCTTCACCTATAACCTCTCAACAAATCGGCATGGATGTAACCAGTGGCTGCTGTACAATATACTGGTGAGGGTCGCCAATCCAACCAAATGTGTTTGATTAAGGTCTTTTCAATGACTTGTATTATCAATTGGCTTTCAATTAAACAATTAGCTAATGGCTATATCTCATTAGTTAAATATACATAAGTCTAATTAGTAATTAGTCTACAAACATAATGACTTAAAGAGTCATTAACATTTACTTTAAAATGAACCAACCTTCCCGCCATTAAGGCTTTTAACAGAATACTAGCTGCCTCAGGGGGTATTTTGGTGGTGCAGTTATTGACCTTGCCCAAGCGGACACGGCCATGTCCGCACACATAAGACACACTCCCTGGCCCGGTATGTGAGACCAGCTCGGTATGTGAGACCAGCTCGTATGAGTCTGGAGATGTCAGGACGTGCTTGTTGAGCTTTTCACGTCTCTCCTCAAATCGGATTTGAAAAGGTTTCCTAAACTGCAGGGATTTCAATTATTCATCAAATCCCCAGACCAATTAAGCAGTAGCAGCCCTCTCCGTGAAGATAACGCTAGCTGAGTCCGCCTCACACATGCATCGCCGCGAGGAACCATGGCGGAACTGAAACGAAATCTTAAGAAAATTGCCCCAGTGCCCTGGACGCGTACCCAAAGGCTACAACACAGTCACATACAACTCAAGGAGAGATTATAAATACCATATAAGGGGACCCTTGAAGACACCTCGCATTTTCATCTCATCTAGAGTGTCCTCGGGGTTAAAGGTCAACGTGATGGCAGGTTCAGGAACTGTGTCAAAATGCCACAGGTCCGCACCCTTCCCACGGGATGTTAAAATAAATGTGCCTCTATAAACTGTCAGTATGTCTCTTGAGGAGAAGCGTGGTCTGCTCTCGTATTTTTAGCAGACGACGGTTACACCCATTGCCAGTTCTGTGCCGCCTCCCGCCTTCCTGCACCTGCTTGCCCCAGCTCGGGTTTGGAGGGGGAAAAGAGCGGCCCGCCGCCGCAGCGCTTACGTGACTTGATGTTGGCGTCCCGGTACGTGCCGTTGAGGATGGCCAGCTCCATCAGCTGCATCTTCTTCAGGCTGTCCTCTCCCTCCGCCTGAGGGGAGAAGATGGCGTCATGGGAGAAGCCACCGGTATTGCTGCCGGTGTCACTCGGTGTCACTCGGTGTCACCGAGCGGCCGCTAACCTGACAGCCAGCGGCGCGCGGTTCCCTGTCGCCACGGGCAGCTGAGAGGTAAACAAACAGGAGGGGCTCTGAGAGAGGCAGAGGGCCTTTCGTCACGCTCCCTGCTTAAAGGCTTATTCACCTTAAGCCTCCACCCTCAGGCTCAGCCTCATCTACATAGTCCTCCAGCTGTGATACACCATAGAGTTTCTGCATGCCTGACTGGCCGGCCATTCCACACGCTCACCCCTCTGTCCCTGCGGACACACAGCTGGCCTCACGGGATCCAGCCGTATTCTCCCGGCCGCGTGGAGTCAGCACTGCGTCCGTGACAGCGAGGACGCGCTGCGGCCGTACCTTAATGCGAACGCGCAGGAAACGTTTGTTTTTTTTTACCCGAACGGGAGCTTTACGACGGTATTGTTCAATTCGTTCTTCACAAAAAAAATAAATAAAACAAATATCTGCAGAGAAGATGATTTAAAGGAATAGCGGGCGGCGCAGTCGGGGGACAGAATACATTACCGCACGAGTAAATCAGTCCTAATTGCTCGGGATCGATAAATTGTTTTTTTGCCCTTGGGCCACGGTTTTTAATGCCTGGAGAAATGCAGCAGTGTCTGGGTGGGGTGGGGGCAGCAGAAGAATGCTATCATATGATACTCGTCAGCCAAATGTCACCTGACACAGACTGAGGAGGTGAGGAGCCGCGAGCTGGCCGGAAGCGGAGCGTTTGGAGTGGGGGAGGAAGGGGGGGTGGGGAGGAGCTGCAGTTGCACATCACAGCCAGTAAGTGTCACTGTGTTGTCACAGAACGCTCCCCCCCGTGGCGCCCGCCGCCGCGGTCCTGCTCGGAGACTGGCGTGTGGAAGCTTATCGAGCGACGCATCACAGGTGCCTGTCAGTCCAGCCGGCTGAGGAGGCCCGGGCGGCAGCCTCACACCTGCCCCCAATTAACTCCGGCTCCCCCGAAACGAAGCTACCCCCCGTGCCGAGCATGCGCTGGGTCACGCTCCCCTGCCCCTCCATCTTCCTCACCCCATATCTCCTCATCTCCGTCTTTGATGTGACTCATGTCCCCTGTAGCCTCTTTGTCCTCCACATCCTTCACATCCACGTGCCGCCCTTCTCAAGCCCTCGCCTGTTCCCTCCCTCCCCCTCCCCCTCTCTCTCTCTCTCTCGCTCTCACACACACACAAGCTCAGGACGGGGGGCACGGTATCTGCGTGTATTTCGCCCGGCTAACGGCACGGGCAGTAAATGTCAATAAGGTCAATTTAAGCTGAATGCAGAAAGCCCAAGGCGATAAAGCCGTCCTTCTTTTTGCATTATTTTCTATTATCTGCCCCTACCCCCCCCCCTCACCGCGCCGTGAGGTGGGCATTTAAAGTTCATCCCTCTCACTCTTGCTCTGAAAAGGCCGGGGACCATAATGTGGGCTGGCCGGACGGCCGTATTGCGTGCTGCGGATGTCAGATGCAGTCCCCATAAGCGATAGCCTTTCCCCGCTCAATCCCCTAATTAAGGGAGGCCTGAGCGCTCGCCAGCCCGGGCGGCTGCCCGATGATGTCTCCAGCGCTCTGTGACCGCGGGCGACACATGCCTCACCACGGCCTTGCCGTCTGATGAAACATGCCTGTCCCTCTAAAGGGCTGACGGGGTGAATGGTCCTGAGGAGCTTCCTGTCCGGAATGGTGGGTCAGGCTCCATTTCTGGCTGTTCTGGACCGGGCCCTGAGGTATATTTCTGGCATAAAGGGAAGTCGTTCCCGCGGCACTGGCTCCGAAACTGCCGTGCCCTTTCCGAGCACGAGACTGCTGGGGCTGGTCATGCCCGTCTCTGTGACTGGTGTGGTGCCGAGCAAGTTGCCCCGGGTTGGATAAACCGGTCCGGTGACACAGGATGACTCAGTGGGGTCGGAACTAGGCTTCCAGAAAAAGGAAACATGGCTGATGCATCACCACCTAGATGAGGTCATCAAAGTGAGATGTTTCGATAAGTGAGGTCCCCACCTAGACCAGCAGGAAGACACCGTGGGTGAATCTCAGTAACGGTACTTGACCGTACTTATGTTCTTGTGCACCTGTTTTACATCATCGTTCATCGCCGAAGACCAGTTCCAAAACTAAGAACAGAAGTACAGAGGACAGTAAAAATCCCCGAATCTTGGTCTTGCTCCACCCCAAATATCAAGGATACGTCGATTGCATCCTCACCAAACGAGCAATCCCATGATTCACTGCTCCCCAGTTTCATCCTTGGAAAGGTTAGCAAGACCAGGATGAAGACCATAAGTATGGTCTTTGTGTTCATGGTACTGAGATTCACCCCGTGTCCTCCACCCCATTCCACAGCTCTGATGTGGCCCCCACTGGCAGTAGATAGGACGCAGAGCGTGAACCGTGGCATGAACCCAAACGCCGCACATGGTGTAGGGGTGAGATCACGGTCATCACTTTGAGGCTCCCAAAACTACAAGTATCTCTTTATCCCAGGGATCACAGAGGCTTTGGAGCTCTGTGCTGGGGAAGACGCCGATAATCGTGCCGTGATTGGATGTGTGGCGGCCTGTCTCTTTTAGCACCGCACACCTGCAGACACAACATCTCGCCGGACGTTATGCCTCTAATGGCTTTTTATGAGAGTCGATGAATCTTAATCCAAATATGTATGCAAATTTGACTGCCGCCTCTTTTAATTGGCTGTCTAATTAAATAAATGCTCGTTAAATATGCATGTGCAAACAACCTTGTTTTTTTAGCTGGTGCTCACAGTCGCTGCTATAGTGATGAAGACCAGCCTATTGGACAGAGGTGAACCACGAGGATTTATCGATAAGATGTCGTGTCGTATTGGGTGTTTCCAGATCTGTCACGGATGCATGAGGATCTGTGGAAATGCAAAAAAGAACGAAGAAGGGCAGGGGGCAGAACGTCACCCAGCAGGCCTGGCAAGCTGCATACAGCCGCCATATATCTGCCACACGTGTCATGTCCAGACAGCTGGTGGCCTAATAAACTAATTATCCACTAAATGTACAATCTGGCACCAAACACCCACCAGGACTTGGTCACAGCCTGAAGATGTCTTGAAATGCTTCTTGAGTTCCTCAAAGCTTTTTCCAGCCTTGGGCAGGTGTCATAAATGCTCACCTTAAGTTTGGGGTCCTCAGATGACAGGATCAGTGACACAGAATGTCATGCAAACAGCTGTCTGGAGCTTCCGAAGGACTGTGTAGGAAAACACCCTAATGATCGAGGAAATCCCTCTCTTCTTTATTTTGTATGCGTGCAAAATAAATGAAGGTTAAAATTAGATACTGGGTTATTTTGAGAACAGTTTTGGGTGTGCAGAATCCTTTCCTGCTTGTCCGGAACAGGGCAGGGGGAGGTGAACTGCATCCAAAGTCATCCTAGTCTGTATGTGTGCGTGTGAAGGAATTCAGGATGGGAAAATCACAGCAGGTCAGGGAAAGGGGACGGCGGGCAGCGACGCGGATCCCGCCTGATCCTTCAGGATTGCTCTCTCTCTGCCCCGGGCTTGGCGCGACCAGCTTCCACGTTAATTGGCTCTGAATAAAGCCGGCTGTGTTCCTGGTCCGGCAGGATGCCACACCAACGCCACATGCTAATAAGCGGGTTTCCGTCAAGCGTGACCTTAATTTGCTCTGCCGGTTACGGGGGGCTGTGAAGACACGGAGGCGCTGGGCTAGGCATAAACAGAGCTCCCTGGACAGACTCTACTGTATAGTGCTTAAACTCTCTCTTATCTACAGAAGTCTCACTTTAGCTGCTGTTATCTTTAGTATCTTTCGTTTCGCGTTAGCTGGTGCCGTCTTTCGCCTGCCGACAACGTAAAGCTGAGGGACGAAGCTCACCCCAAGCTGGTCAACGTGGCCTCTACAGGAAACCCCCAATATGACATTAATGACACCACATTGCTTGGAAGAGAGCTAAAATGCACCAGGAGGTAAAGGAAGGCCCTTCATGAACAGCCATGTCCTGCTGATGGTATTAGCCTTTAATGAACTGAGAAATCACCACATTTTATTCTGCGGTTCGGACCCAGTGGTCACCCCCTGTGGGAGAATTTGCACAGAACTGTTCATTTAACACACTAACACAGTTCTGCTCTGGGTGTACAGACACACAGTCTGTCTTCATGGGGAGGCGTTCGGGGGCATCCCCTCAAACCAATGCCTTCGGGTCTCTGGGTCAACGCCTGTGTTCGGACCCGTGTCCAAGGTACATTTGGGATCATGCCCTTATGTGGTCTTATATGCAAAGAAATGAGGAGAGCACGGCTGTGCTGTGAACACTGACATGACTGCTTATCCGTGCGCCTCGTGGCACATCCTGCTCACAGGCCCTGTTTTCCCACCCGCCATTATCCCGTCTGGGAAACACGGGCCCTCGTATCCCTAAATACCGTCCATCAGCCCCTCTGATCTGCAGAGACAGCTCCAGTGTCTCCCCTCGACAAGCCTGCCCCTCATAGCCGTAAAGATAAAACGCCAGTCTTCTCATCTGACCATTTTTTTTTGTGTTGTGTTGTCGTCTGTTACCACGGAGTCGCCACTTTTGGTCCTGAACAGCTTGGAAACGAACAGGCCGACTCACTACACATCATTATGCTTTTGGAGTGTTTGCAGCTATGATCTAACTCTGGGGTTTGAGGAAGGATGCTAACATCATCCTCAGACCAAAATGCCTTTGAGGGTAAGTGTCACATAGTCCATCTGATACCCGCATATTAAGCATCAACCCCTACGGGAGAACACCCACCCCAGGGCTGAGGAGGACTTTGAAGAACCGCCCCAGGGGTGAGTTATGGGCTGCGGGGAGAAGGAGCTGCCCAGCGGTGAGGAGGAAACAAGTTAGCGGACATAAGCTCTAGGCAGGATATGACCGTGATGATCTAATGGGCAGGATGCTGGAACCCCCACAGAGGAGCTATGGACGGCCTCCACTGGGTGATTCCGGAAGGTCGGGGAGGAAGGTAAAGTCCACAAGCCACGGAGTGGAAGATGAACCCCACAAATATACAACACAGTTCAGACGAGCGAAACAGTGGCTCTCTGCAACTAAACCACCCATCGGTGGATTATACTCACGTAATGTTAATGAATGCAATATTCAAATCCAGGAATGACTCTACCCTTGAATCACTGTTATTTTGAAATACCATTCGCTGTGATGATGTTTACTGCAGACCGGGAATAAGCTTCCATCATAGCGCGAGTCTATGAGCCGAGGCAGACTGTTTTGTCTTTTTTATTTCATATTTTAATATGTAAGACGTGCCTTCGAGATTCAGAGGTTTGCCCGTCTTGCTTGGTGCTTTAGAGCCATAAGCTTGATTTGAGGAATCGAGCCATCGTCTGATTAAGGCAAGTAAATCACTGTAAAGACGCGGGCTGCTGCGCTCTCTGCAGCAAAATGTTAATTCAATTAGGGCCCGGGTGCATTATTCAACGCGACTTGTTAGGAAAGCATCTCAATTCCTATTTTCGCAACGTGAAACAGAAATGTCACATGCGGGGACGACGACCTTTAAAAGGGGAAGTGACACGCTGTCGACTTCCTGCTAAAAGTAAAAACCACAGTAAAAAAAAAAAGACTGGCATTTGAGGGAAGACGTTTTCTCCAGGTAGGATTTTATTTTTTTCTTTTCAAAGCTGACATTTCTTAAAGACTTTATTTGAATAAAGCTGAATTGAGGCTACCGGGTTAATCGTGCTATATATAACATGAGAATGAGAATCGGCACCTTGCTACCTGGTAGTCCCCCCCCCCCCCCCCCCCCCCCCCCCCCCCCCCCCCCCCCCCCCCCCCGCGGCCCCCCCTCCTCCCCCCCCCCTCCCCCCCTACCCCCCCCAAGCAATCAAAAAAAAGACCCGCCCC
>JAODKM010000106.1:962341-972542 GCA_026780845.1 Petrocephalus sullivani | reverse complement strand
ACTCTGATGTGATGGTCACGTGGAGGAGGCCGTGTGGTGGTGTGGGGGTGTGGTGGGTGCGGGGGGGGGGGGGGGAGGGCGCATTCATTGTGCAGGGCTCAGCTGAAAAAGCATTTCTCTGTGTTGTTCCACATGTGAGCTCAAAGCCGGGAGTCAGGCAGACTGGGTGCTGGAAGTGAAACCATTGTGTCTGAAGCGCTCTGTGATCTGGACGTAAGGGAAGCCGGGGAAACGCACGCCGGCCGGAGCTGGTGCAGCCATTGTGCTGCACGCTAAACCCTAGAGAAAATGCCAAAAAGATGCACCCACATGCGTCTCCGTCAGCCAATAACCGGAGACACGCTGCGCGTTTTTACAGATTCCCCTTAAATCAGCCTCATGCAAAGTCACCCGTACAGAACGGAGCTCACACACACACACATGAAAGTGTTTTCCCTTTCTGTCAGACTTTGCTGACGGTGGGATTGTTCAGGAGTGATCACATTTGAAAAGACTCCCTGTAACAGCCATCACTGATATGCCTTCCATAACACTGTCTTGTTTTCACCTGAATAATTCTTACGAATTCTAGTGCGGCCCGTGTGCGGCACAGAAACCCAGAGAGACAGGCAAAGGAGAAGTGAAACGTGCAAGTTCTCTCGAGTTATTTTCATGAGAGTGCCAGGCGAGTGCCGCACAAGGCTTGATGCATCTCTTTTTTCGTGGATTAATTCATTCAGCAGACTCCCGAACACCCAAAAAGTCATTTCTGGAAAAGGCCAGAAGAACTGCAATTGGTTTTCTTTGCCCTCGTGAAACAGGAGCACAGAGGGCAGCAGGACAGTGCACCAGCTGTGTTGATCATGTAATCTGTGTTGGGACACCCTGACACAGATTTTTACTAAAACCAACTGAGACTGCACATCTACCGCCCATGCATATGTGTGTATGTACAAATACCATGCATACTTTGAAAAGGAGCCCAACAGCCCCCCAGTATGGGTCACATGCGCGCTGGCTGAGGTCATCAGAGGGCGTCTCGCTGGCTGCTGGGACAGCATATAAGCCCGGTGTCTGAGACGGGGCAACGCGAACTCCTGAGCAAAGCCACCCGCGATTAGGCGCTGCACCGCTACGCAGCTTCCTCCATTCATTGACAGAGTCGCCGGCCTCACGCCTGAGAGCACTGATTCACGCAGCAGACAAAACGGCATCGCGACGAAGCCGGGGCCGTTCTACCGGCCTCACAAAGAGGCAGATTAATTAAAGGTCCCGCGGGCCCCCGCGGCGCACTCAGCGCCTCTCCGCTGCTAGAACCCCGAGCTCCCGTCATAACTTTTTACAGCTGACTTTATAGCCGTCTAAATATTTAACATTCGGCGCAAAGCGCCCGGTGTATATTTTACAAGTCAGTGCGACCCGTGGCGATAATAATGAAGGGCGATCCAAGTTTGAATCAGTCAAACGTGAAGGCAGAAATATATATAATATTGCTCACACATATAGGCCTGCTTGTTTACGGGAATCGAGCAGCAGCGCCCTTCCCCTTTAAGCAGCCCTAGGGCATACGCAAATGATTCATTCACGCCGTAATAGCAGTAACACATAGGCGGCGGGGGGGTTCATTCCCCTGGATCCCTCTGCTGTGACAGCCACGTGATGGAATCCTGCGCACTTACTGACTCGCCCCCCATCCGGATACCCCGCCGCTACTTCCCACTTTCCTCCCATTCGCTTACTGGGGCCATCGCTTGCTGAAATAATTTCCTAATTCTCCCCCCCCGAGGCAAAGACAGAATGAAAATAACTTAAATGCTATTCTTGGGAGCAAAGGGTGAGAAGATTTGGAGGGGGTGGGGGCGTCTTTCCGAGTCGTTTGCTAAATTGGCAGCATCCGACGGCGCGGAAATGGGCTCCTAACTGCGGCTTTTGCGCAGCTTATTGGGAGAGTGGCTTAATGAAGTAATAATAGAACGAGACGCCGCGCGCGATTCTCGGTTCCCTTTAAGCAAAAGCGTTCGGAACGAACTGTTGGGAGCCCCGTGGTGCTCAGTCCGGCTTCGCCCCCCGTCGGTCTTGCCGAATTTCTGCACCAGGGCATCTCTTATCCACAAGTTTCTCCCGGCAGAGCCGCCCCGGGCAGCGTGCGGAAGGCCGCTTCCAGGAGCGCCCCGCGGGCTCCCCGCTGCGCCTATTTTGCGCGACATAGTTGCGGGGATATTTTCTGGGTACGCGAGCGCACGCTGTCCGCTAATAAGTTGCATTCTGTAACTTGTGTGCATAAAATGACATTTAATCAGCAGCCCCTCATCAGCCGATTAAGCCAAAGGCAGGAAAACGCCTAACACTAACTGTCACTAACACAATCAAACCCGCCCGGACATTGTAAAATGACAGCTTTACGCATTTTATTAAGCATTTAATTGTAATTTCTTGCTATTAAGATTTTCTTCACAAAAGTTTGACATTATCTTTCACACGTTATCTTAATAATCTGTTTCATATTCACCATTATAAATCCGACTCTATTGTTCCAAGACACACGCCAATAAGAATTTATTGGGCGGAAATGATATTAATTTGATAGAGGCGCATCAGATTTTTGCCAACTTGCGTATAACATTTTAACTAATATATGATTATGTTCATACTGCATTCGTTTTAACCCTCGTCTAAGAAATCTTTTTTTTAACTGCGTATTTTCAAGATTAATGTAGGCACTGCCTGAACTATTTCGGGGGATGTGTTATTTGTCCCTCCAATACGTGGTTTATCGAATGAAACCACGGCCGCCGGTGCCCTGCATCGCTTTAACCGAGAACACGAGAAATCCGCTCGGCGTGAAACTTGCCGTTTATTTTATTTTATTATTATGTTTTTGCCAATTCAACGAAGGCGTACGCAGCCGCTTCCAGTGCTGCCCAGAAGTCAGGCGTCGGCCGGCGGCGATCGCCGCTCCAAACGCCGCTTACACGGGAGCTGTCACATACAGATACGTCTGCGCCTAAACGGGAAGCGGGGGAAGGCTCTTAAAGCGTCGGCGACCCCGCTCCCGGTGCCCCTTCGTCCCGATCCCACCTCCCCAGCTCACGCCTCATTTCCCCGCACACGCACCGCGATTTACCTTCGTCAAGCAGCCGCTCCAGGTGGTTGAAAATCCCGCAGAAGTTAGGCAGACTGCTCATCAGTTTCTTATCGTTCATGAGCTGCATGAGATAGTCTGGGGTCGGCTTCGGCTTCTCCTTCGTTTCCATTTCCCCAACCATATTCCAAAAAAAAATGCGCAACCCCAAATAAAACCAATAAGGAAAAAAAATAAATACTTTGTAGTATAAATTAATAAATAGACTATAAAAATAGAGTAAAAAGGCGAGCGCAGGCTCTCTCCCACTCGCTGCCCTGTCTGGCCCCAGTACAGCTATCAGTTCTCTAGGCACAGTGCTGCGATTCGGTCCCTCCGCTTGTCAGCGGTTCCAGAAGGAGGGAGAGATTAAAAACAATAAAGAAAATAAAGAAAAGGAGAAAACGAAAAAGGGGGAAGAGGTAGTGTCTTCGTATTGAACGTGCCCTTTTATAATCCCACAAGTTTGTCAGAACGAAGAATAAACTCCCGAGTGCCCAAGGTTTTTTAATGTTTTATTCTTCAGTAAAAATTGTCTCCTCCTTCTTCTCGCCGTGTGTCTTAAGGCCTCCGAATGTCCCTTTTCCCCTAGAGTTCCCCGGGGCTTACGGTGTGTGTCGTCTGCCTGCGTACTGGAAATGTCTATCTCCCCGATCGCTCGCTCTCGATAACAGAGCCTTTCAATGAAAGCTGGCTTCTCGGTCTCTAACAACTGTCTCGCTTTGCTTCGCCTGGGCTCGAAGCACATGATCATCTGTGCAGCTCTACGGCCGAGTGTGGGAGGAGGGACGCGCACACACGCGTACACACTCTCACACACACACACACACACTCACACATGCACAAGTCGCAGAAAGTCCCACGATTCTCCCGTAGTACGAACTCAAGGTAGAGGGGGTCACCTGCGGACGGGGCGTCTGTTAGGATTTTGCATGCCCTCGTTTTTTTTTCTCTTTCCATTAAAAAAAAAAACAGCGAAACTTTTTCGTTAAAGAGATCGACAGTAATAAAAGCCATAACAGAAGCCTACGAGTCGTTCAAACGTTGTTTGTAATAGGATTCGTCTCTGTTCGTTTTTGCTTTGAAAATGAGACGTCACTTTAAGTAAAACACTCCCAGGATATCTGATAAATGCGCGAAGTTACGAAGGGTTGCTTCATCTGCTGTGTGGCAAGTGGAAATCGGTCTTCTGGCAGACCGGCTTTAGGGACAACCACAGCGAATGAGCCCGGATAATACCGTTTTTTTTTCTTTGGTTTTATGATTCGTTGCTTATTCCTGTACTGCTTTAAAAGGGTGGCCGAGAGCGGCGAGGAGTATTAAATGTTCTTAATGCTTCTAAGAAAACTTTATGCTAATGAAGCATTCTAGACAAGTACCATCAAGTCAATCATAATGATTGCAAATTAAAGCTCAGGTTCTTGGCCGAAATCAGTAAACATCTTCAGAAGATCTGCAAGTGGTGAGAATTTTAGGTGGTACAAGATGAGGGAAATGAATGATTCCATCACCCAAGAGCCGACCGGTAACTAATTCATTGGCTCTGGACAAATACAAGGAAGATGGTAAAACGGCCGGTGAGGAGGCAGGCTGCTCTGTGCGTGTGGGCTCAGAGAAGCATAGGCGGGGCTCTGGGAAGTGTGCTGGTCTTTCAGACCAGCTCCAGTCTTTGAAATAAATGTGGACCATCAGCAGAGACAGATGGCCAGAGGGGCACCATGACAGTGAGCCATTAGGGTGGCAGGGATTAGGAGGGAACGTTGGGAGAGTATTGGCAGCAAAACTGTGCAGGTGGGAGAGGGATCAGTCCAGGTGGGACACCTCCGGAGGCTATACCAACAGCCGGGTCGAGCCGCCATTTGAGAGCAATAGCCCTTAGGCTAACATCAGACATAGGATGCTCCTAGAGATGGGAATTGTGTCATGAACAGTCAGCTTCATGGCAAAATGGGGTGGACGCTTTACAAAAAATTGCAGTGATCTGATCCATGTCAAATGCACTTTTACCCGAGCATGGCACATTATGGCCCCTCCTCCCAGTTTGTTTTGGGCAGCCCTTGTCACAATTAGTGGTCCTTAATGAGGAAAACACTTCCTTACCCAATTGAGGTGCAAATTCAAGGCCATCAGGAGGAGGTTTAGCAACACAAGGACGCCACAGACTGGTAGACAATTATACTGTTATGGTTTGGTGGGCTTTTATGTGTTTGTGAAAGTGTTTAGGAGGATAATCTCAACAGAGTACTATGGGACCTACATATGCCAGGTAGACCATTAGGCTTCTGTGGTCCAGAGATTTCACAATTCTGAGATATTTATGGTTTTACGTGTGTTTGTTTTGAAGGTCTACTGGGAGGACTCTGACAGTGTTTATTATGAACAGGCGAACAATATTGGAATTAGCTGTGAGACATTAAGATTGCGGTGCCGTTAAATATAAGCACATTTATGGGTAAACGACTGCAGATACTGTATGTTAAGTTGTCATTCTGTATAATTGTATTTTCAGCAGTAGGGTAAAGTTAAGTACCAGACGCGTGATGTGAAAGACCCGCGCGCAGAAGGACAACTGATTAGCCTGTTTTTTTGTACGTTCCCTGCCGTGTTTAAAGGGAATAAACCATTTGCAGCTTTCACCTTCACTCTATGGAGTCGATGCATAACAGCAAACCAAGCAATCTTATGTGCGTCCCGAGGTTTTTATTTACATGAAAGAAAATTAGAAAACGTGTTTATTTTTCCAAGGTCCTAGGTGAAGATTAATGAGAAATAACCACTGCAATAATCCGTCATAACAAATGGTCAACGTTGTATTAACTTTCACAGTCAATTGCTAATTTTATATTGATTAGTATCCTTTTAATGAAATGTGATAACTGCGATATAAGTGGCTCGTGTGAAATTTTCGCACGGTAAGTTTTTTTTTCCCAGTAAAACAAAATAAATAAGGATAACCACAGTGTGTGATTAGTACTGTAGGTCAGATGCGCAATAGCGGAGCATGCCATGGGCCTTGGTGTGTCCCTTGCGGACGTACAGTCGAACGCTATTGACCTGCATGAACTGGCTTATTCAAGGGAAAAAATCTCCTTACTTGTATGTATTTTAGTAAAGAGGAAATGGCTGTATTTCACACGAGGACTGATTATTTTTGAGGTACGCTGCATAACCATCATTGTAATTACTGTCATTAAAGTCCTGTTATCTAGGGAAAGTGTAAATGCTTACATGTATCTGCATGGCCGATAACCAGAGAAAAGGAGTCACTTTAAGGAAAAAATTGTACATATTTTTACAATTCCTCTTGTTAAATGGTTATTTTAAATGAAAAAAGTAAACGTTATTAAAGCAAAATGTAGTTACTGGGGCATGTGTTTCTGAAGTATACATGTTTGGGTTAATTAGTGCAGGACTTAAGAGCCTTGCTGCTGCTTCCGTAGGAGGACTCCAAATGGCTGCGGATATCGTGGAAACAGTCGCTCCCGTCTGTTTGATGTCCCATTCACCCATTTCCCTCTACGGCCAAACGAAAAAGGCAATGCTTGAAAACACGCTCGACAAAGCGGAGAAGAATGTGCAAAGCTGGCCGCGATACGGCTGAAATAAACGGCCCCCGAGAACAGGAAGGGTTTGTCCCCGGCTCCCCTAGCACCTTTTCATCCCTTTGTGGCCACCGGGGGCCATTCTCATGCAGATGGGCTTGGATGCGGTTTGCTCAGAGCCCTCCGTCCAGCCCCGAGCTGAAGGTACTGGTGGGTAGGGCCTGTCTTTATGGGAGCCTGTCTCCTGGGCTCAGTGACGGTGCTCTTGTTGAAAGAGGAGGAATTACGTTAATGAATGCATGCCTGCACACTCAGACTCCGAAACCAGGCAAAGAAAGCACTCTCTCTCTCTCTCTCTCTCTCACTCACTTGCTCTCTCCCTCTCTCCTGTTTTCTCAATCCATCTATTTCTCACTCCGTCCAGCTCTCACAGAGATGGCACCCTGACCCATATGCCGCAGCGCCCAAAATAAAAGCAGCCTATAAACTTATGAAACCAGATCCGGCCTGGTGAACCACTTCGGTTCAGGGGGGCCTAAGGTCGAGCCCTCTCTATGGCAACGGCCCCCCAAACAAGAGTAGCTCAGCCTTGGAGTCCCGCTGAATCGCCAGCCCCGGCTCGCCGATTATTACTGTTGTTAATCACCCGGCAGCCTTCGCCACAGCAGTGGATGCCTTTTATAGGTTTGTGCGTCGCCCCTTCATTCAGCTGAGTATCAAAGTAACATACAGTTTGGTGTAGTGTAGCAAAATCAGTAGTAATATATGTAGTAATATATCAGTAGTGAAAATATCAATATAGCTCTGCTTCTGGGAAAAGAATGAGCCAGTTGTGTAAACAAAAGCACCAGTGTGCTGGCCCTGTCTGTTAAGGGTATAAAATATTATGTGACAAATTAGTGGTGGTAGATCATTTTTAATTTATTCCTTGTTAGATTAAAGTACAGTATAAGGCATTCATTCACATTTTTTTGGTGTTCCCACTAAACAATACAAGCTCTTCTTTGAATAGCTCGAAGTTCTCCTTTTTATATATATATTTTTTCCTGGGCTCCGGGCAGCATATTGCTTGGGAGCCCCAACACCACAGATAGAATCCCCCAAGTAGACTTTCCAGACACTGACACCTTTGGGACACTCCTTTGCCCTGTATTGCTGGTGTCAAGAACATATCCCGTGGAAAGATGTGGTCGATCGGCACCAATAATGCTCACAGTGCAACTGACGTGAAACCAGTTTAACATGCGAGGCCCATCCTCGTGGTTTTATGCTGTTGGATGTTATTAGATTACAGCTGCAGCAGGATTTGGGTCGTGACCGAGATCACTCTCATGACAGAGGAACCACCCTGTTGCACAACAATCACAGAAGCTCTATATCCAGGTTATTTATTTATTGATGTTTTTTTTTGTTCTTTTCTTTTTTTTCTGGTAACCAGCTTCTTTATATCAGGAATCTGTTGGGTGCTAATTTGATGTGCGGTTGAGATGAAAGCGGAACTCTTGTTAGTTTCCGCATCAGAGGATCGGAATGTGGGCTATTTAACAGGGGAGTCAGACAATCCGCTGGTAGAGGACAGCCCCCTCCGACAGATCCGCTAAATAAATAGAGAAGTAATTAACAGAGCCCTGCGAGGACAGCCTGCATTTCATTACAGCTCCAGTAAAGGGGGCTGGCGGAGAGCGGGTCGCTGTCCACGATGTAGCCACTCTGTATCCGCAGTGCAAACAGCCGACTCAGACCTTTCCACCACACCCTCTGTGTGCATCCTTTGGCTTCAGCTGACGAGTTCCTAAGAAATAGGTCATGGGATCACAAATGAATCTGTACGTGGCCCCTACAGATCTTGGCGCGAGGTAGACTAGTAATGTACAACGTAATGTAATGTAGGAGCATAGTGAGTGGACGCAAAGACGGAGCGAGGCGGCCCGATTCGAGGCCCGAATTTTTTTGGTCAGGGGCGACCTCTCAAGATCACATGGGTCACGCTGGTCTCGGACTTTGATCTGGCGAGGCCAAATTGAACTCATGCACTTCTAATAGCATAACGAGATTCGTCACAATTACAAATCAATGCGGCCACTGTTGCTCGCGCCTGGAGTTTGCAGGCGGCCGCCATTTACGGGTCACATGTCCCTCGGCACGGTGTTGCCGTGGATTCATTTCAGGTTGATTATGACTGCCGACAGAAACAGGGAGGTGCGGTGGAGAGCTCAGCATACTTTGCCTCTCGGAAGAAGGAGGACTAGGCTGCAACAAGCAAAACGACCAAGACCTGCTCTTCTACTGAACACCCTGTTCCCTGCTGACTCAATGACTCCATTATAAAGGAGATATGACATCATGTGTTACCACGCCCTTAGGTAGCTGGGACTCGTGGGTGTTACGTGGCTTTCGGGCTGGAGCCACGCCCCTGCTTGGGGGAGGGGCCGGTACCGTTGTACCTACACTGCTGAAATTCCTCACTGATGGACACTAATGAGTCAGGATGCTGCGTTGCTGGGATGCCGTCCCAGCCACTGAGAGCTCAGCACAGCTGGGGCACTGTACCCCGGTGTATCGAAAACTCCCGAGTGTCCACGCCGCAAAGAGTCAGAGCTCCTGGTTGTCAACATGGTGGAGGCTGGACCTGCACCATTAGGACTCATGGGTGTCGGCAAAGTATGGGGCTCTTCCCCCCTGGGTCTCTGCACGTCCAAGAATCTGTTCCCCTGTTCTTCAGGATACCCCCATGACAGAGACAGCGACAGTGCGGGGATTCTGAGACCAAAGTATTCACAGTGTGCGGAAGCCGTCCTCCCGGGCGTCTGCATGGCTGTAGATGGGGCTCCGTACTGCTGGAGCATTAAACTGACAGTGAATGAATTGAAATTCATGGGCGTTTACGGCGCTCCCGAGCTGGGCCTCAGCCGCGCTGCTTCAGTCAGCCGCTGTTATTATCATTTAGATTTGTTTGTTCACTTGCCACTTGATGGATTTGTTTTAAATAATGATTAATAGCGTCTTCAGGGTAAACTGGTACAACTGGAGTAATTTACTCCAAGTACTGGAGCCGTAATCCTATTTAACTTGTCATCTCGCATGTAATATTTAGTAGACAGTGTGCCTGTCAGATTTGTGCAGGTACTCAAACGGACGGGGCTCGAGTTTGAGGGAGAAAATCCCCGGCGAGTCCATCAAGTGCCTCCAGCTGGGTGCGTTTCACTTTCTGTGTGTCTTGTGTGTTTCTTGATGGAACTGAAATTTCAGAAGGTTGCAGGAGGGGGCAGGCCCTCTGCCTTTGATCCTGATCCCCTAAGTGGCAGCCTTTGTTGCAGGTAAACAGCATTCGGAGCAGCACTGGGCTGAAAAATGTCCTGGGACACAGAAGAAAATAATAAGCAAGCTGATTCCTCACCCACACAGAGACGCCAGGAAGGCACTCTTTCTCCCTTCTAAGACACAGTGACTTTATCAACCACAAGTCTGTGTTTATGGGTCTGTGTGTGAATGTTTTTGTTATACTTTAGTTATACCTGTATGCATGGGTGTGTTTGTGGCTCTCTGACTAAACGTGTGT
>JAODKM010000106.1:949166-962241 GCA_026780845.1 Petrocephalus sullivani | reverse complement strand
CTGTGTATGAGTGTGTTTGTGGCTCTCTGACTAAACGTGTGTCTGTGTATGAGTGTGTTTGTGGCTCTCTGACTAAACGTGTGTCTGTGTATGAGTGTGTTTGTGGCTCTCTGACTAAATGTGTGTCTGTGTGAGTGTGTTTGTGGCTCTCTGATTAAATGTGTGTGTGTATGAACATATTTGTGGCTCTCTGACTAAACGTGTATGTCTGAACGTGTTTGTATGTACATGTGCTTTTGTGTGTGTGGGTGTGTTTGAGGCTCTCTGGCTAAACATGTGTACTCACCTGTTTGTATGTGTGGGGTTCTGTGAGTGTGCGAATAATTTTGTGTGTGCTGTTTTTCATTTAGTACCGGTCCATTCATATATTCATGACTGTACTGGTGGTTCCGTGTGAGCCTGCGGTTGCAAAAACAGATTAACGGGGATCCTTGCGTGTACGTGCGCGTGCCTGGTGGCCGAATGCGGCGGCGTCTGCACGAGAGCGTCCGTGGCAGCAGCGGACAGTGACACCAGCGGCCGCGGCGAACAGTGGGGGGGATTGTTCGCCGCGGGAGGAACACAGGGCATCTTTGTGACTCACAGGGGCAGAGCAGAGCAACACAAAGACAATTAGCCAACTTCCCCAGCGGAGGCATCGGCACAATAGCGACTTTCAAAGAGCAGCACAAAGGTGCTGAAAAGAGTCTCCCTTTGCCGCAGAAAGAGAAACTCTCTGTTCATGGCAGAAAGTGCGATGCCACGGCAGCCCGGCCACGGCAGACCCACCAATGTCAGCTGTTCTCGCTCTCCGGAGTGGCATTCTCTGTCGGAATTCATCCGGACAGCCGTGTCCTATTGCCGAGGATGATTTGTTGACGAGCAGTCCCATATTTAAGCTTTATTGCCGCTGGATTCATCTGGTCTGGGGGGAGCGGGGCGAGGAAGTAGTCTATTTTCTGAGTGTCATCGAGCACTTCTTGTCTGAGTATATGACATCACAGACGGAGGGGCGCGGAGATGTGGGTAGTTGATTTAAATGACAACAGTTACACCATGGTGCCTGTCACTTTACTGGGGTTAGATGTTATGATATGAATCATGTCGCGGCGTCCTGTCAGAGAGCTGTGCTCCACGTACACCAGCCCCCCCCCCCCGACACCAACCACTCTTTTCACGGCCCAAAGTTAGTTTCCGCTACATATTATAATTCCGGTTCTTGCCACGATGAGGGCGGGTTCTGGCTCTCGGGGCTCTGGCTTTCTCTCGCGGTGTATGAGCCGCGTTTCTCTCGTTATGAAGGGGCCGGACGGCCCAGCCCCCCCTTATCCCATGTAATCCCACCACTGAGGTCTGCATGAATGATAATAGGGAAAAATTACACTCGTGCACGCGCTCTCGCGCCCCGTCCTCCTGTCTTTGCAGGTTCTGCCGGGACTGGGAAGTTTTTCACTTTTGTTTCCTATTTGGGGGGGGTTCATGACCGGGGTGGAGGATCACTTTCACTGTGTCGGGAAAGCAGAAAGAGGGCTTTTGCCAGGGGGCACTGTGGGGTGAAAGTACCACAGGTTGGGCTGATCCCACTGCCCCCCCATGCTTCTGCCCCTCCTGTCACAGCTGGTACCTTTAAAGTGGGCCACAGTGGCCCCCCAGACTGCCTGACTGAAGGACTCAACAGGTGCAGTGGAGCAGGGAGAATGGGCTCCTCAAGGCCTCCGCCACGCATTCCCCCAGTAATCCCAGCAGTCTGGTATTCCTGTGAAACACCCTATCCCAGCCCACATCCCAGCCCAGAGCCGATCATGCCATGAGCCCGCCTCGCTATGACGCCAAGGGTTCTGGTTTCAGACTAAGCAGAGCCATCCGCCATGTCTGACCCGCATCATGTGACCATGTGTAAGTCTTACTCTGAACTTGGCTCCTCCTACGGATGGTTTAGCCCTTATGTCTAGAGATGACTTCTGCCCAAAAGAAGAATCATCTTTCCTTACTTATCCACAAGTCGAGGAGGGCAGGGAAGTGGGTACAAATGTCACGTGACTCACACTTTCATCATACGGCCGTTCGGTGCTGGGTGCCCAACAGGGTAGGCGTGGCTTGGTGGATTCCTGTTGAGCCAATTAACATGGGGTTGCTCGTCTCCCGCCCAATACTGCTTGCACAAAAGTTAACTTGGGGCGGGGCAGTCTATGCCAGCTGTTCATAGGCCTGGGCAACGTCCACCAGTCACAGCTCTCACCCCAGTCTCCCTGGGACCATGGGGAGTTTAATGAGGATTAGCTTAATGACACGCCAGCCACGTCTCCCTGTGTTATCTCCGTGGCGCCTTCACGGCACAGACCTTCGACTTCACCGGCATTCCCAGGGAGCAGTATTTAGACGGTGAGCCAGCGCTGGGCTCCTGACATTTTCGAACAGTTGTTGGAACAGCGAAACAACTTTGGCGGGGAAATCGAGACTCGACAGCGTATCAGTGTCTGGGGGACGATCCGCTCTTGTTACATAACAACACCGTTCCCACAATGCCGTGGATCAATAGAGCTGGCAATCTGCTCTTAAGGAAACAATACACAGGAGTGGTATACAGATATTACATGCATTTAAATGTTTTTTTAAATATTTTATGCGGATGTTTAAATATTTAGAAATGTGATAGGGTTTTGCATATGATAATTAGTGTACCAAAATTGTCTATACTGCTTTTTAGAAGTGTTGAAGGAAATTATACTAATTTTAGGTGTGAAACTGAACAGTTAGAGCAATACTGAGAGCAAATCTTAGTGAACAAGCCTCTGGTAAGGATAGCATGATATTTGATTCTATTAATAATAACCCCATGCAACTCTGGTGCACACGCTGGCCCTGCATGGGCCATGGGGTGCATTTGCAGGTCACCTCTCTGGGGTTTTCAGCCGATGGCCGTCCACAATCGCAGAAGTCTTCTACATAGATTGTAGGCCTTCCTTCCAATCCCCGTCTGTCCTTTCCCCGATGATAAACAGAGAAATGCTGATATTTATGGGGGGATTCATTTGGATTTTATGAAAGCCAACAGAAGCAAAATGCGGTGAATTTCTAAGTTCCTTATATCACTCTTTGGAATGTTGCACTTCATTTTTCGCTGAACACCCCCCCCCCCCAGAAAAATCATTTTCAGGTACTATTACAAAAGCATAACCAATCAGGAGCTGGCGCCACAGCCTCCCAAAGCAAATTTTTGCGGATTTATAGCCCGTGCGATTTGTTTTTCCCGCACTACATTCACTTTTATTGACGTTGATAACTGATGTTGTTAATGGTAAGATTTATTATTTTCCTCGTGGCGATATAACTTCTTTGTATGAAGCAACAAGGCATTCGAGATGAAAACGACAAGGAAAGAGTCGGCACGGCGATAGAATCTGTGCATTCGAGGAAACGTAAGGTTCCCCTCTTCGGCGACGATGTTACGAGGTGCACATTATCAGTGTGCTGCCGTGGCTGGGTTCCTACACGTGATTATGAAGCATGGTAGACGCAGAACGCTAGCTAATTCACACAGACCTGCCCAACCCTGCCCACATCACAGAGCATCAGCAGATCCCTCAGCCAATAACAGCATGTGTAACAGTTGGGCCTCCAAAAAGACCCTTTACATGGCACATATAAGCATCACCTTTGTGTCCTCCTTCCCTTTGATGACAACCATTTACGGCGCTTCAAATGCTACCTGCACAGAACACTCAAAGGGAGGACTTTCTCAATTCTTTCCACCTGCAATGGACAATTATCAAGTTCTGTCAAGGGACAGGAGCACTTCCCTGCTCCACATTTCGGTTTCAAGTGTCCCTGCCCTCCTTGGCCTCACCCCTTTCTTGGGTCTTGCAAACATCCAACATCCCCTGGGGCCCTCTGAGGGAAAAGAGAACTTCCCGAGTTACGAGAACGATAAAAATTTTCAGCGCCATCCACTTACAGAGAACCCTGGTGAATTAGCCTCTACATTAAGACACCCACTATGACTGACAGCTAACTGACCCAAACCTCGAACCCAAACAGAACTTCCAGCTAACACTTAAGGCAGTGGTAGGGATGTTTGATACACTGCCCCTTCCTTATTGCTTTCTGGAACTTGTTGTTAGGACAGCATCGAACTGGATCAGCACATAACAGAGCGCTGACCCCACAACATCTGCAGACATCATCACCCAGTGATCCCCACCCTGCCTTGTGGTACAGGCAGTGTTCAGCCAATGCAGAAACGGTGAGGTTTTAACTGGTTGGGTCCCAGTACTGAAGCTGAATCCCATAGGAAGCTGCTGCGAGGCGACGCACACCCGCCTGTCTCAAGCCTTCATAATAAAATATCACTTTCCATCAGTGAGCTAAGGGCCATATGAGTGAAGATGGTGCGGGTATCAGTGTGTGCGTCCCGTTTGCTTTGGACACACGTCCGATTCGCCGGCACTCCTGCAGCTGACGTTGAGCGCGCATCATGTTGTTAGAACCCACGAGACTCCAGGTTTCCTGGTCTTCGGCCAGAATCGGGGAGTAGATTCTATGCTGCTGTCGTTCTGGGTAAATCATCCGACGTCGCTGACATTCGGAGGAAGCAGCGCACCCCCCGAGACCGAGACAGAGCGTGTCAGATATACAGCTAATACTGGGGTAGATTTATAGGCGGCTCACAAAGTGTGTTGGATGATATAACACAGTAGGTTTCTAGGATCACCGTCGCAGCTGCAGGAGAGAGGCAGTCTGAGGGAAATGGAGGGATGGGAGGTTACCGGAGTAGAAGAGCTTTGAGATGGTGGAGAGGTGCCGGTGGGAACAAGGACAAGAGAAGGGTGGGACAAAGAGGAAGTGAACATGATCGGGGAGGAGAGTAAATAGAAGGAGATGAACTTAGGGTGTGCTCATGCGAGCCAATCCATACCATGCCTGAGCAAAGTCCAGGTTGTTCGATTAGTGTGAATGCTCTGGTACGCTTAACCATGCCCTGGCCCACTCGATGAGGTGGGCCGGAGCACAATTGCTTGGATTCGGGCACGGCACGTGGCCTAGTGTGATTGCTAACCCTGCCCAAGTATGGAACACTGACATGATGTGCCTGACACACGCTTGCGCACATCTACACTATACATGAGCCGAACCCGGAATGGACGGATCTGGCACGCTGTGCACATTGTCATTTTTTTTACAGATAATATAAGCACCCATAATGGCTACAGCACTTTTTTCTGCTTTCATCTATTCATGTACTCAATAAACATATAAAAAAAAACTTCCTGCACAAGGCATTATTCTTGATTATCTAATTGCTTAAAACACAGAGTAGCATAATAACCTGTAGGTATTGCTAGTTGCTAGTTTAATAATGTAACATAGCCTGTCTGCTATATTATAAAATCCCTTACATAAATCATTGACTTGAAGCTAGGGAGATCATATTTAACTAGCTGACATTTTAGTATTATATATAGCACGATGCATGCAATTCTGCCATAGGGTATAATGGAGTTTCGGCAGTGGTTCAGTCATATTGAGTCCATGGCTCTGATTCAATGGTTAGCATTAGCGATATTAGAATTAGTGATGACTGTAATAGTCAAAAATGCGGTACCATGGTACAATACCAACATCCCGTGCAACACTAGTCTGCACTACTAAACCCTGAGAAATAAGCAAAAATTTGGGATTATCTTCTTATCCCCACGAGTAAAAAAAAAACACTGCGTTGTGTACACGATAAATGTATGTGTGTCGTTGTGCCCAAAAGGACTGGAGTCCATTCTGCTTTTTTCCTATGTTTTCTTCAGTGCAAAAAAAGTAGCACGGTGATGATGGAAGCGTGCTTGGGGCAGCGTGCAATGTGAGCGTAGACCAGAATGGGGGGGGGGGGGGCAATCGTGCACGTGCGTGGTGCAAGGCACAAGTGTGAGTATACCTTTAGAGACACAGATTTGGCAGTAAGTTACCTACAAGGCTTTTACTTCAACCTAGTCTATTGCTCCTTCATTTTTTAAATTATACTTTTGGTCTTTATTAATTTACTGTCTTAGTTATCATGGCACAGGGGTGCTAATGGCATTTTCGGGAGTAAATGCAGGTACTTTATGGTGACGGTGGTGGTCAATGCCGTCCCGCTGGGGTCCTGGGGTCTATGTTTTGCCGCCGTAAACATCATATGCCGCCGCACCTACTCCACACACGGCGACCTCAAGGTCTGGCCGCCCTTGTCGCGGAGCAAAACTAGAGACAGATGGCTGTTAATCAAACAGGCGGAAGCCAGCGGAGGCAGAACAGTGCCGTAGTGTCGTCTTTTGAACGGTCGTCAGCAAGAATTTACTTCTTGATTACGCTGGCAGATTTCGGGTAATTTTTTTTTTCCCCTCTAGATATTACAGCCGTTTGAAAGGGACACCATCTGTGTGGGAGCACACCTCCGGCAGCCGTGCACCAGAGTGTAACTGACCTGAGATCAGTAGGTCAGAAGCGTGTCGCAACAAGCTTCTTACTCAATCTAAAATATTAACTCGGATCATATATCTCCTAAAGGCCGTGAGAAAGCCACATCCATTTAATCCTGCGGTTTAGCGCAGATGCACATCTACCCAGGGAGACTGGGGATTCAGGGGAATGGGGTGGAGGAGGATGGAGGTAGCAAAGGTGAGGAGAGGGTGGAGGAAGAGAGAGAGCAGCGGGGAAAGGGGAGAGTGATGGAGTGATCAGAAAGAGGAGGAGAAGAGAGGAGATACTGAGGCGGCATCATGCTGCTTGCCGTTTATGAAATTGCTCTGCCCGAGTAGATAGCAAAGGATGCAAATTACCGAAATGTAGATCTATAATTGACACTGTGCACGTGTCCTGCACCCATCGCTGAGGGTCAGAGACACATGTCACATGAGGGGATGGAAAGTACTGCCGGTGCAGTTTTAACAGCAATTCCACCCACCCCCAAGCCCCACGATGTCTCCCCTGGTGGAGCGCAGGTTCAAGTTTAAGGGTGGATCATGCCACTCGATTCATCCGGGGGTCACGGTCTCTGCCAATTAGAGCCCATTCCAGTGATGAGCAAACACCCTCTTGTGCCATCGCCGGCGGCGAAAGCTCCTAATGAAGACCTCTTCAGATGAGCGCCGAGGGCTCCTAACGAGGGGCCGTGCCTGAGCTCCATCGGCGGCCGGGCACAGAGACTCGCCAGGCACAGCAGGAACACCGTGCAGCGGCGGGCGCATCCTCAAGTGGGGGAAACAAGGACACATGCTTTCAGCCGATGCTGATGATTATTTGATGATTTTTGCAAGAATGTGAGCTAAAATAGCTCTGGCGCAAACCTCCGGAGAAGCTTCTGGAAGCCATCCGTCGCCCGACACCCAGGGCACCCCCTCCCACATATTCCCATGGCTGCGCTAGCGGTCCCATTGATTCGCAAGGAAGGGTGGAAACTCCCATACCAATAGGGAGTTAAACCGAAATCTATGAAAGCGGTTACGATGGTACGATTCCGCGTCAGTGGCAAAAATAATCCATGTTCGGGCAGCACATTTGTGACACAGGATTTCGGAGTGAACCCGAGCGCGGATTACCCGAGAAGGAGTTTTAATTAGCTCCCCGAAGGGCTGGTGGAAGGCACGTCTGTACCTCACTAAGACGCGACCTGCAAGGCCCGTCTGTCCACGCAGCTGGGAGACACAGGTCATGGCGTGCTAGTGCACGTGGGCCAGACCCCTCTCCAGAGATTCGGGGACCAGTGGAATGTGACCCGTCTATTGGCTGCCTCCCAGACCGCAGTGTCTCCCAGCCCTCCTCCCCGGCCGCTTGCCCAGCAGCCGCGCTCCCCACCGCTCCCTGCGTCACCGCTGCTCCCTGTTCCATGACAGTGGCACCCCGGATGCCTCCATGATGGGGGGGCTTATGCATGATTCAGCGCGCGTTTAAGGTCGCAGATCCTGAGCCTTAGACCGCCTCGTCACACACGGCGGATGAAAATCAGCTCTAAGCACAGCCTCCCCACAAAGCTCTTTTAAGGGCATATAGGCCACATTTTGGCCAAGTGGAAACTGAACAAGAGCGTGCAGCACGGTCTAGGACACGCTGGATGATCCAACGTAATTAGTTACAGGTAGAGCAGAGACAGGGGTTTTTTCGCTGCATTTATCACTGCATTTTTTATTATGCAGAACCGCGCATCCACGCACAGCTCCATCCATTTCTCCCATCAGGCTCACTACTTAGAGCAGCACGTTTTCAGCCACATGCCTCGTTCCTCATCTCCTGGCCTACCTGTTGCCCTCATATTCAAGACAAATGCGCCAGTTCATCCCTGAGGCACAGAGACAAAGTCAGTCGGACTGTAACTGGACTGACCTCGCGACCTCCTGTCATCTCTGGCAATCACACTGTCCCTGAAAAATGCGGACAGGAAAATGCCCCATGTGGCAGAATGAGGGAGTGGCATTGTGATGCAAACCTGCCACAAAGTCATTCCAGCCCCCCAACCATAGTCGAAGTACAAGTGTCGCTTTATACGCCCTTCTTTGTTGATTGTTAGAGTTTGTTCCCCACATTTTTCGTGGAGTCAGCAGGACAAGTGCAGGTTTATAGTGAGAAGGTCCCTTTTGTGTGTGACAGCTAAGCGAGACATCGGGGCCGGCTGGTACCAGAGCGCGACCAGCTCGGTTCCGATGCTCGCTCGCAAGATTTGAATCACTACATTCTCTCAGTTTCAGTTTTCCACATTGCTCTGTTCACGCTTTAAATCTATTTGAAGAACTTTTGGCGAGTGTGTGTTGATCAGAAGAAGCAAACAAATGGTTTGTGTTGACCAGAAGATGCAAACAAATGGTTTGTGTTGACCAGAAGATGCAAACGAATGGTTTGTGTTGACCAGAAGATGCAAACGAATGGTTTGTGTTGACCAGAAGGGGCAAACAAATGGTTTGTGTTGACCCAAAGATGCAAACAAAAATTTGCTACATGTATCTGTTTTTTTTTTGTTTCTTCTAAAGAAATGAGCAAAAGAAAAAAGACCCAACATTTTCATTAGACCACAGAGCAGACGTAACAAGAATTAGGATGTGTTGGCAATTATTTTTTTTATAATTGGCAATCTGATGTCGCCCGGGGTCTGTGGCGTGCCATTTGAGGGACGCGCGATTTAAAAGAAACCTTCATTAATTACACAACGCTGCCGGCAAGCACAAGCACGGAGTCCAGCGTGCGGAGCAGAGGAGGAAGGAGCAGCCGCCGTCACGGATCAGAGACCCACGGAGCCGGCCCAGAAAAACACACGATCCGTCTTCAAAAAAAGTGTGGAGACAGGGCACTTAACCCTGAACGGCTCCGGTTAAATATCCCGTCTCAGAGACGTGTTAGCGGCCCGCTGTGGGTACGGCTAAGCGCTCTTTAAATACGCTACGCAGAGCGACAGCCACTGAAAGAGAGGAAGAAGATCACGCGGGGCGAATCGCGAGTGGTAATGCCCTCCAATCAACACAGAAACCGGAACACGGGGTAAAAACAGAGGCGCGAGCAACCAGGTGAATAAATAAACAGCAGCGTTTGAATTTTTATCGGTGGGGAAAATATGAAAATGAAGCTACCACGACGCAGCAATATGAGTAATGATAGATAGTAATAATAGCACCGGGTTACAGAAAGGGAAGTAGGGGGTTTCGCATTCAAACCTGAGGCCAGATGCACACATGGCACTCAGGGCATTGAGGGTGATAGATAAGAATGGTTCTTATCCAGCTCTCCATCAGTGGAGACCCACCCATTTCTTCGTTGAGAGTGTTTGCTTAAAAGCCCTCCATCCTGAGACACGCGCTCGGCTCGTCCGCGCCGCCCGCTTAAGACGTGTGACCTGTGGGCCTAGTGTAAGTGTCTATAAAGGAGGCCCGCCTGCCCGTGGCTTATCGTAGCGGTGTGTCACGCTGGCACGCTGCTCACACGTATCCCCACAAATATCACAGCTACCTCCCAGCTCAATTTAGCCCCCACTGGTATTTCACACGAAGCCCGGTGTGTAAACATAGGCTTGCGGCCCGCCAGGATAGGCGGGTCAAGTGGGAGGTCACGATATCGGGAGGTGAAGCCTCTGTCTTTCGCCTCCGTCGGATAAAAAACTTCTACCGAGTTGCGGCTAAAAGTGAACCCATAAAGCCAATGAGAATCTCACAGCAATTCTCTGCAGTCACTCTCTATTTATAGTGATGGAATTCTGATCTGTTCGCAAGTGGCTGTCAGGGGGAGCGTCGTCCCAGTATGAAGACCTGCGATCGATCAACACCAATCTGAGAAGGAATCTGATAGCGGGCAACATGAATAAACTCTTCCTCTAGGCAGGGTTGACATCAATTTCTGCCTTATGAATGTGAATGGGAATATGAGACGCATGCACTGTGTAAATAGAAGTGAAGGCATTATCCAGGTTTTTCTTTTTTTTTACAGGGTTGACTTGGTGGAAAGAAAAGCACTAAAGTGTCATTAAAAGCAGCTGCTGAAACCGGACGAAAACAATCTAGCGCGCGCAAAAAATAAATGAAAGGACCACGCGGAGCTGTGGCGGATCTCGAGGAAAAGATGGAGAAGGGAAAGAAAATTGAGCCGTAGGAGCAGAAACACAAGCAAAAGTTAGACGGAGCGCGCCAAGCGAGACGGAAGGTAATGAACGGTACAATCGCATTTCTTGTACTGTAGGAAAAAAAAACACATTTTACCTGCTAATACTGCAAAAAAAAAACGCCCTCCATAGAGAATCATAATTAATTCAGTTTTCGTAAAGAAATTACGAATAGAAAAATATAACATGCTCATTTGCAAACACTCAAGTCTGGAACACACAGAGCCAGGTCTCCCTGTAGCAACAGAATTAATGAACACGGGGGCCTTGAAAATTAATCAAACTGCCTTTTCTTTCCCAGAATCAAAAGCAATCGGGCTTCGCCGAATGCGACGCGCTTGTTTCTGGACGCAGCCGCGCGGGTCTTGCCGTTTAGCCGTAATGCCTGCTAATGACACGAAGCAGCCACACCAAAGAGTTAAACGTCGGAAGTCCTGTTTATCAAGCCCGCGTCGGGCTGGGCAGAATGCTGGAGTGTGTGTGTGTGAGAGTGTGTGTGGGGTCATACGTGTCTAAACTCGCTCGTGCACACTGGGTACGGTGCTCGCTGCCGGCTGCTACACTGAGAAGCTCCATAGCTGATCGCCATAGGCCTTAGGCTGCCATCTGACCCCCTAGACCCCAGGGGGCGACAGGCGTTTTTTGTTGATCTTTTTGTTTACTGCAGTGGGAAGATGGCGCGGATGGTGCCATGCACCAGGGCACCGTGGCTCCCTCTTGCCGAAGGACAAAGGCCCCCCCCCGTCAGGACTCGGCGCCCATAATTGAACTGGTTAATTAACTGAAAAAACACATTAACACCTTTCCGGGCCATTAGGAGAGGCGGGGAGGGGGTGTGAACGGCTGCAAAAAGTGGGCCGCCGCGTCTCTGCAACCCGTCCTGTTCCTGCCGCTCGTCAGACGGGAGCGGAGGGCGGGGATTTGGGAGTCCGCACTACAGTGAAATCAATCAGACCACCTAAATTAAACTAGTGTACCGTGAGAAAAGTGGCACAATTAACTGGAAAAATAGCAGTGCGTGTAACACGCAGGGCAATTTGTTCCTAAATATGCAGAATCGCTAAACCTCTCATTGCCACCACACCCAAGGATGGGGGATTTAATTTGGAACATGCGTCTTATTGTCAGGGTGGATGGGGAGAGGTGCATATAAAAAAATTTATGTAATAACTATTTAAAGTGAGAAATATTGTTATATACCTTGGCCCATCCAGCACTTTTATGAAAAGTGGTGTTTTAATGGATGCATGTCTCACGGTTCATGCGTCTCGCTCAGAGATGCCGCAGCAGAGGCTTCTGGGATATCAGCGGTGTCCTTCAGGAGTCCCGAACCGCCACCCTGCCTCATGCTCTTCATGAAATCTGGCCGCCATGGCACCGTGGCCACTGCAGATATTTTAATACAGTGGCATACTGAAATAATGCTTTTATTTGCTATTTGTATATGTATGAAAATATTCACATCGGAACGCTTCTTTTCACAAATACCATCCTGCTCACCTTTGAGATACAGACACGCATGCCACCGCTGCTCGCTCCCATGAGACAGCAGCACACACACATATACACACATGAGGAGACATGGCGGTTCATGAGAGATGGGCCCACGGTGGCTCAGACCGGACCGGGGTCAAACGGCACCTTGCTCTAGGCCCGTCCATGTTCTCCTGTCGCTTCAGGCCCTGGCTTGCCCAGCCCAGTTGGTACCAGTCCACCAGCGGGACCAAGACAGAGAGACAGACTCAGCCCCCTTATGGACAATTGCCTGTTTATGGTGTGCTCCCTCCCAGCCCTGAGCACTGCATTCGTTTTCACCCAGAACAGCCCCGCCATTCTCCACCAGGGCACAATGGGGTAAATGTTTGCATAAAGAGCAGAGAGGAAGCCTATGCATGTATGTACACGGTGAGTTCGGGGACGTGCAAGTCGCCTTTCTGTCCATCCACTCGTCTCCATGACTCTTAGTGCATCGCCGTGATGTCTTCGCCGCCCTCTGGAAATTTCTGGCATGGTTTTCAGGACAAAGAGACACTTCTCTCCATGCAGTTTATGCTAATACACTGTTAACATTTACGGGGTCTGTTTTTCTGCCGAGACACTGTCCGGCCATTGTTGCACGCTCCTGGGCAAACTGTGTACCCTTTTGTAGAGGCCGGGAACAAATATGTGTCTCTGCTGATTTTGTGTGCTACACCTCCAGCGCTGAGCCTCCCACAACATTCCCCTGCACCGGAACAATCGCCCCGTGTATCGGCGTGCCGACGTCAGGACAACAGCGGGCCTATCTGTCCGGAGTGGGGCGGGCGTGTTATCATCAGCCAGAAAGGACGCTCGGCCGGCATGGCGTGGATCAGCGAGGGGGGGGGCCTTCATTGTTTTCTACACCCCCCCCCCCCCCCCCCCCCTCCCAAAAACCCAAAAAAACATTTTTTGAGAAAAAACGGCCCCCCCAACAGATCAGTATTTTTATATCAAAAAAAAATTTTGAAC
>JAODKM010000106.1:906464-925199 GCA_026780845.1 Petrocephalus sullivani | reverse complement strand
ACCTATGGCCACGAGTTCTTGTATTTGAACTAATGCTGAAGTAACTATTTGGTTGAACAGCATCCAAACCTGTTAGATCTTATATACCTGGATCATGTCCCCCCCCAGTCTCCTTTGCTCGGGGCTGCCTTTCCCTTCATCTGACCCGAGAAAGGAGGCCGTCCCCCCCCCCCCCCCCATCCCACGCAAACTCCCAAATGAGAGATGGAATCAGCCAACTGAGTGCCAGTGCAGCCCAACTAATCGAATTTAATCGAGCTATGACCTGGACTGGAGGACATGGATGGTGGCTCACCATCGGCGCTTTTCCACTGGCACTGGGTCACCGAGCCCTACCGAAACGAGCGACCACTCACAGCGCAGTTCCAGCTCGCTGCGGTTTCCCACTGCAGGAAGGTTGGCTGGGTAAAGGAGTCATCGGGTTTGGAGAGCGACAGCTAAACGGAAGAGACGCCTTACCGTTCACACGGAGTACACCACGATTTATTTCTTTATTTTTTTATTGTTATTTTAGAAGGGTCGATATCTCCCTACACTTTGACCAATCAGATGGTTGTGATGTAACCAGCTTGGTTTGGCCATAGCAGGGCTATGCCAGTGCGGGTATGGCCCGGCCATAGCTTGCATAATTTACCATCTCTTCACCGCTCTTCAGTGGAAAAGCTCCACATGATGCCACCTCCTTACAGGACTTCAGTTAAAGAGAGCACCACAGCCAGGGGCCACCATGCCAGACCTCAGGGGCCACCACGCCAGACCTCAGGGGCCACCACGCCAGGCCTCAGGGGCCACCACGCCAGACCTCAGGGGCCACCTCAGGGGCCACCACGCCAGACCTCAGGGGCTAGAAGCAGAAGCGTCACCTGGACCCTACGGCCTGGCCACTTGACCTATTGATACAGCTTTCCTCATCCCGCCTCCAGCCATCACAAGCTCCTCCCTCTTCCGGTACCTCTGTTCTAAGCTGACGACGTCTCCTTTTTAAAAAAAAAACATACAGCTCAGCTTTCATGGAGCACTGTGAAGCGATTTGACGAAAATATGGCAAAGATTTGACTTCAGAGAAACTTCCAGCTAAGTGGACCCCCTGCTAGGCGTGTGAAGCCTTAGCAGGATAGTCCTCTTATTGGGTCCAGTTCAACAACAAAGTCTGCTCGCATTATTCACATTGGCTGAAAGCTTAGAAAATCATAGGGATGAAATGTAAGATTTTAAATGCCATACCTTTTACTGTCACCTAAGAGCAATAACCTTTTCTAATGATGGGATGGGAAGGCTTACTTAAAATACAGACGAAGGTCCTAAAGTAATAATTGAATTTCATGCCACTTTTATTCAAAAAGCAACTCAGGTTGGCATGTGTCAAACAAACTGGAATTAAAAGGGGAACTGTACTATATTTTCAACAGTGCTTTGCTGCATCAGAGAGACTGTTCTGCAGCTATTAATACAGAGCGAGACGGGAGCTCCGTGCTGACGGCAGGGCAGAGAGAAGCCCGCGAGTGGAGAGGCGGTGGTCACACAGGCGTGACAAAGAGAGCTCTTTGCAGTCAGACTGACACTTGGGAAGGGCGTGTGCCAGTACCTGCAGTCTCGTGCGCTGTGAAGGAACACGGTCACTCACAGGACCTCACAAGCATCCTCAGCACAAGCGCGGCACACAGACGCAGCTTCTATATCCATCAGATGGCAAGAAAACAAAATACCCCGCTGATAATTACAAGACTGAATTAAGTTTCTCTGTTCTTTAAGTTATCGGTTCGATTTTTTTTTCCTCCAAAACCATTATCCATTTTTCAAAATAAACGCCTAAAAGTATAGTTGCTCCCTAAAGGCAAAGGGGGAAAGAAAAGCCAAATATTATAATCTGTCATCTTGCTCATTAATATGCAAATTGAATCGTGTTTAGTCAATCAGCTCACCGTGCGAGCTCGCCTGTAATATGCCACATCATATTTGAAGAGATGCAGAAAACATTACATTGATGCATTTTCAATTTGAATATTAATGTAGTTTACATCATTTACCGGTCCCTAGGTTTCAGCAGGTCTGCACATTTAATAAGTGCACAAACAGTGCCACAGCGCACTGCCACACGAGGGAGGAGGCTGGAGAGCATTTTGTATAATGTATAGTCTCCGCTGGTCCCCGCGTGCTCTAATAAAATTAACCCTAGAAGCATATCAACAAAATTCAGATTTTACAGTACTCTGAATAATACTTGAATTAAAACAGATAAGCTAATTTCATAATAACAATAATAACAATAAATCATTCATGCATCTTGTAACACTAATCCAGTCATAATAACAATAATAATCTTTAGCATTCCTGAAAGATTTTATCCCCACCCTACATGAATACATACATAGCTGTCTGCTTTGAAAACAAAAAGGCACAATATTTCACTGTAACACCTTGTTCTGAAAAGACCTCATTTAAAGAAGCAAATTAGAGTTTGGAAGGATTTTTAGATATTTTGCTGCTATATTTCTATTTCTAAACTTGGGACTACTTTGAAAGACAGCTGACGTAAGCCTGGATGCTAAATAGAAAACTAATAATAAAAAAAAAATACTGTTTATATAGAAAACACAGTGGCATTTGGAAGGCGTGGTAGATAGGTACGGAAACTGCTCGTTCTTGATGGGCTTTAAAATGACGGCTTATTAAGGAAGCAGGAGACTGGCCAATGAGCAAATTAGAGGTGTCTGCCTCCGAGTCCCTGGGAGCACCTTGCTGTAGCTTGTAGATTACGTCACTAAACGAAGACGTCATATGTTACTCCTCCGATAGAGTGTGTCAGTCAGGGTTTATATAACTCTTCATCTTAAGTTAATGAGAAGCTTTAGCCGGCACTGTCAGCACAGCGTGTAGTCCTGACTTTCTGCACTAGAGTGAAGGAAATTCTACATACACCACACCACAAAACGAATGAGTTTACACTGCAACAGAAAATACCACATAATATTTGTGTTCAACCATTATTGCTATTATACCCGTGATGCACCGTGAAATGTTATTCCAGTACTGCTTTGCAGCTCCAATTTAATATGTGCGGTACGTATATGTCAGTATATTACCCATATGGTTAATTGCTGTTGCAATCTCATTCAATTTGTCATTCCCAATGATGTGACTGCAAGGTGATATAATGAGAAGTGAATAAAATATTACAGAGGCAGACGTTATGAACATGAATATGAATGTATTCTAGACAAAAATAAAAAGATAAAAAAGTTAGGCTACCAGATGAAACATTTCAAAATATTTTTTTCCTTGGATGTATTCTAATCCACACAACTGAGCAGTATGGCAAGCCGTTTTAGCTTTAATTCATTTTTAGAATATATCATATATTCAACTCTAACTAATTAGAATGCACATTCCTGATATTAGAAATTAAATTGTAACTAGTTATAATGTGTATATCTGATATCATACATTCAGTTCCAACTAGATAGAATGCTAATACTTGATATCAGAAATTCACTTTCAACTAGTTGAAATGCCAATTCCTGATATCGGAAATTACATTTTAGCTAGTAAGATTCAAAACAATTTTCTCATTTATTTCAATAAAATTTTAACTAGTTGAATGTCCAATTTCTGATATCAGGAATTTAATTGTAACTAGATTTGATTAAATTTTAATCATTTAGAGGATATCACAAATTCAATTCTAACTAGTTATAATGTGTATTTCTGATATCACAAATTCAGTTCCAACTAGTTAGAACGCCAATTCCTGATATCAGATATTCCATTTTAACTAGTTAAAATGCCAATTCCTGATATCGGAAAATCTATTTCGGCTAGTGAGATTCAGAACAATTTCCTCATTTATTTCAGTGGAAGTTGGAATTTTAACTAGTTAAAATCCCAGTTTCTGATATCAAGAATTCAATTTTAACTAGTAATAGTTAAATGTAACTAGCTAGAATTCCAATTTATGATATCAGGAATTCAGTTTTAACTAGTCGAATGCCTGTTGATATCAGGAATAAAATTTCAACTAGATGAATATGCAATTTCTGATATCAGGAATTCAATTGTAACTAGTTATGATTAAAATTTAATTATATCTAGTTACAATTCAATTCCTGATATCGGAAATTGGACATTTAACTAGTTAAAATTTTATTCCTGATATCAACAATCGGCATTTCGACTAGTTCAAACTGAATTCCTGATATCAGAAGCTGGAATTATAACTAGTCAAAATTGAATTATAACTAGTTGAATTTGAATTCCTGATATCAGAAATTGACATTTCAACTAGTTAAAATTCCAACTCCCACTGAAATAAATGAGAAGGTGGTTTTTAATCTTACTAGCTAAAATGTCATTTCCGATATCAGGCATCTCAACTAATTAGAATTTCTGATATCAAGTATTAGCATTCTAACTAGTTGGAGCTGTATTTATGATATCAGAAATAGAAATTATAACTAGTTACAATTTAATTTCTGATATTAGGAATGTGCATTCTAACTAGTTAGAACTGAATATGTGATATCTTCTAAAAAAGAATTAAAGCTAAAACGGCTTGCCATACAACTACTTACAATTGAATTCCTGATATCAGAAATTGGATATTCAACTAGTTGAAATTTTATTCTTGATATCAACAATTGGCATTTCGACTAGTTAAAACTGAATTCCTGATATCAGAAATTGGAATTCTAACTAGTTAAAATTCCAACTGCAACTGAAATAAATGAGGAAATTGTTTTGAATCTCACTAGCCAAAATAATAGTTGGAACTGAATTTGTGATATCAGAAATACACATTATAACTAGTGACAATTAAATTTCTGATATCAAAAATTGTAACTAGTTAGAATTGAATATGTGATATCCTCTAAAAACGAATTAAAGCTAAAACGGCTTGGGTTAAATTAAGTTTATCCTCAGGGCTTTGCCTGTTTTATATAATTGCATTATTCCTTTTTTGTTAATAATATAAACACTATGACATTAAAACACATTACAATGCCTTTGTTTCTGTAATGTTGAAAAACATCAATTACCTACAGTTAGAACTGATAAGAAAGGCGTCACAATACGTCCAGAGTTATAAATCACTCGCCTTATTCTAATTAACGAGGTTGTAATTTTCGTAAATAAAATCGATTTTCCAGACATAGTCATAGAATGGGCATGTGTTAAGACTGATAACTTATGTAAATTAATTACATACCAATGCGCTCACTTATCTCTTATTCTTAAAATATGATTATATCGCCGCCATCTTTTTTTTAATATAAGCTTTGCGAGCAAACGCAGGTGTTAATGGTGCGATGGGAAGAGCTGTTATGTCGTACAGGTAAGAAGCCGGGAGCAAAAGAATGTCACAGTGAAACACAATAAAGGATGGAGCTGGCTGGTGCGGCCAGAAATGTTTATTTGCAGCTGAAGCTTTTAGTAACATACAAATAGCTAACGTACATTTAAGTTTAACCTCAAAATATTACTAACCTTGCAATCATTTAAATGAATTGTGCTAGCTTGCAAATTGTAATGATATAGGGTGATTGTTCTATTCGAACGTAAAATATATATCTATATATGAAATGCAAATCGAACATATATGAAATGTTATATATATATATATATACGGGAAATAATGTCTTACTCTATTTGCAGTTGCACTCGTCATCATTTGTCCTGTGGTTTGTCGCTGTTCCCAAAGGTTCCTTCTGGTTTTACACAATTGTCTCAGTTTATTAACTATGGCCGATATATATATTTTTTTTTTTTTAACCAAATCGTACTTACGTGCGTCTTTTTGTTTATATTAGCGGTAGATTTACTACGTCAGGAATCAACAATATGCATTCAATCAAAATAGTAAAGCATGCCTCTAGAACCTCCTAAACACAATAGCAAAGTCGAAGGCGTCTACTTCCGGCATGACGTAAACAAAGAAAATGTGTCTATCCATCTTTAGATAAACTACCATTTTGTGTCTGCTTTAAACGCAAAATGATAGTACATTATTGCTGTTCCGCGTTACAACGTACCAGAATCCCCCAAGAATAGGCAGCATCTATTGTGCAGAACGATTATGCCAGTGTTCAGAAATTGACAGCTACCGAACTTCATTTCCCAGAGACCATCGCGGTGACGAAGAGTACGGCGCGTGAGGTTCGCTGTGATCGCAGCCTAAAGACGGACGGAAGAGGCAAAAATTCCCATGACGTTACGAGACTCTATACCTCGAAATCGGCAACATGATAGGTATGTGATCAATTAGACCTAGTGGATTAGGTGCTGTGTTTTGAGCCATTTGCGTGAGGTGTCACGTGTCCCGTGCCTCTTCAATGGAGGAACAACTTTTGACATTGGGTACAGCTACCGCGTCGTAGTTGGCATGTTAGTACACAATATCAGTAATACACCAAGATTAATCACCGCGACTCTGTGCCAAATCCCTACAAAGACCGCAATGATTCCGTGGCGCAAATTCCATTGCTGACAGAGTACATAAAACGAAAGCTTCGTTGTCCTTGACTAAAAGGAGTTTTCCTCTTTGGCATGCACCCTGATTACATACAGGGAAAAGTGAAGGGACACGTTTAAACCGTTTTATATGTCCTTCTATTACACGGTTAATCATATGTTTGTAATTGTTTCCTGATTTGCTGCAGAACAGACAATCACACCGTGACCTCTAGATTAGGAACTCACAGGTGCTGGCAGGATAACGCTTCTCCCACCTGACAGCGAGGGGGGGGGGGGGTCCCGTCACCTGAGACAACAGTCCCCCATTGTGATTGCAGTGCAACAGTGTGCAACGAGATGTAGCTCTTGGTTTTTTTTTTTTTTGCAGTTTCTCTGAGCATTGCATGGTCTGACCTTGGGGTAACTCTGACTTCAGGGGCGTTCCAGTCTAAATTTCCGACTAGGATTTCTGACATTCCGACTTCTGAGTTCAAATTGAACACACAATTAGTTAGGGTGACCAGATAATCCATGTCACCCCGGACACTTTGAGCTAGGACAGGATTTGCAAGCTACCATTTCAGTGAAAAGGTCCTGGATGTTAATGTGAAGCAGCTGGATAAGTCTTTCAATCAAAGAAAGGAACCAGTCATATCACGAGAAGAACTGAACTATTTAGCCAAGCACAGGAGCCTTTAAGGTTTAAAGTAGTTTGTAAAACCTGAAGTAGCTCAAAGCGTTTGGGATGACATGGATTATCTGGTCACCCTAAATTAGTGCTCTATCGTTACTCACATTTTTAAAGTAATGATTAACCTGTGTAGAATTAGCCACCATAACTACATGGAAGTAGATATTCTACAGATCTAACATCTAACAAATATTGCGCAGCTCAGCCAGTGTCACTGGGGCAGGATGCAAAGGGAGGCATCAAAGCAGTGTAGGCATGCACCCAGAAAGTATTCAGACTGCAGAAAGTAAATGTCAACATGAAACAAAGTGAAATCCCGGACATTTCAGACATACAGATGCTCACCTTATCTCCTCAACAGAAACGTGGGCATATAGAAAAACTTACATATACTAATCATTTTAGGCTACGGTCCTGTGTAACTAAGTACACCAACATTTCAGCATTTTACGCTCAGTACCATACCACGACAATGTGGACACTCATGAATCTAAATGGATGTAAAATCTGATGGGACTTTACTGGTAAGTGTGCTGTGCACACAGTGCGGGTGAAAGCATGGAGATTACAGCAAGGAGAGCATAGCCGCCCTGCCTGTGCTGGTCCCACACATGATTGCTGTCAAAATATTATGACCAGTGCATAATTCCGATACTAATATGAGTTGTGAAGTACATTTGTTTATACAGAATTACAACTGAAGCGATCGCAACCCAAGCATGTAGTGTTTTTATCATAATAATGCATCAGTAGATATTCCTTACTTCAGTTAAGATTGCAAACTGATGCATGAAGGTACTTGAACTACTCATATACACTAGCAGCGGACTCTTAGAGAACATTCAGAACGGGATGCCCAGTGCAAACTGGATGTCATTGCATGACGTTGTCGCATAATCTAGGGACGTCTGAGCAGATTTTTTCAAAATACTCGCCGGAAGTTTTGAGTGTCGCTGTTCTGAAATGCATACAAATAATGTGTAACACCGTAGTTCTGAATTACCCCCAGCAGTAGCATGGAAGGTCCTGATACGGTCATTTGTGATGGTGCTTTTGTTATGCAAGATCAATATTTCTCATTGATTTTTTTGTACATATACTATTTGCCAATTATTTTGATGAGAAATTTGTTAAAAAATATATATCTTCCATTTTTTAATTTGGCTCGCTACGGTCAAATTCAAATGTTTCTCCCAAATTTGGCCTAATACACATTCAAAATTATCAGACAGAAAAAACATTTGAAAAATCCTGGAGTATACTTAATGATATGAGACGTCTGCAGTCAGGGGCATTTAAAGGACTGGCCGGTGTTTGGATGTCTGTTGCTTGGTGGCTGGCTTGACTCCAGGTATCACGGGCAGTCTGGGGGAAGCTTGTGTCCGGGCTTCCCGGGGGAATAAAATAAGGAACACGCATCCATATAAATAAACAATGGGTGTGAGAATCAGCTTGAATGAAATTAAGGAGAAGGCGTGTAGTTGCATGATTTATCCTCAAGGGACTGACGGTGCCCCCCCCCTCCATTTGGATAGGTGTGAAATATATATATGCTTATAATACGTCTTATCGCTATAGCATATTGAGTGAGGCGGGTGATAGTGCCGCCGCAGCATTATTAGGGCAGCACAGTGGCATCGGCTCAATTTGCCCAGGAATGTGTTACTTAATAGGGAATGATAAGGGGCCCGACTCGCTAAGTGTGCTTATGAATAAAAATAAAGTGCCAGCTAACGGGCCAGTTTGCCTGGGGAAATAACACGACAGTTTTGATGAAATAAGACGGACTGTCTGCCAGCAGTCATTCTGAGAAACAGAATTGGGGGGGGGGGGGGCACTTTTTTTCGTTTAACGTTCGTTGTGTCAGCCCCGTGTAGTCTGTGCACTGTTCTGACTAATGGTGGCCGTCACTCACCGATATCAAAATCTGGAACGCCTATATGATTCACGGTAGAAAAATTGTGCGTAATGGTTCTAAATCAATAGCTGTCACACGGCGACCCCCTTACAGAGAGAAGAAAGGATTTGCGGTGTGTGCGCGTGCCTGCCCGGCGCGGTTACGCGGAGCCTGAGTGCACGCCGGTCGCCTCTTCCAGGAGGAGGTCAGTCTGAGTGACAAGCGGCGCGCAGGCCGGGCCGGATGAGGTCACGGGAGGTCACCGGGGCTGGGATCCAGAACAGCTGGCCTGGGGCTTCCAGCTGGATCATCCCGCCTCCGGTGCACCTGCGGTCATTTTCCCCGGCCTTCTGTCAGACGCGGAGGACGGGTGCTGTCGGTGTGGTTTCCTGATCTCCGGGGTGGTGGCGGACTTGCCAGGTCCCTAGCGTGTATCCGGAGTCCGGAGGCGGTCCGGAGCAGCGAGACGCGGGAGCGCTCCCAGGGCAGGGAGAGGGGGCAGTATTATTTACTCACTCTCTTCGAAGCCCAAGGGGAGAATAAATTGCTATTGATTTTTTGGTACATTGCAGTTAAGTGTCTTTCCTGCCTGGGCAGTGACTGTTGGCTAAGAATAATTTTCATTAATATTTACTCCCATTCATCAACGCTGTTCGTCTTTTAAAAGCCGAAGCTTCGTCTCAGTCCCTTTGTTCTCAAGGTGGACGCGTGCATGTCATCGGCAGGAAGCAGGACCCGTGGTGTAGCAGCTACGTGGGTCTGCGCTCTGACGCCGGGCGTAGCTGAGCTCGCCCCAAAGGGCTCTGCGGGGAGCAAAAGTCCTGTTTGACGTCAGGGCTGCCGGTAACCCCAATTTAGCCTGAGTTCTGCAGGTAAACAGAAGTCACCTTCTTTTTTCACCAGGATAAGGTGTGAAACAGCAACCCCCCACAGACCCCGTGAAAAGAGGCGGGAGTTTAACAGTAAAGGGCAGCAGTGTTAAAGGCAGCAGGTGCCGAGCGCTGCCCCAAATTACCCAGGCGACCTCTGTCTCACTGGGGTTTACAGGGTAGTTGGGCGGCCAGTGGCCCCTGCCTCTACTTACCAGCTGACGGGTTTAAATAAACGGCGCTCTGCACCGCACTTAATGACAACGTTAAGTCCCCTAATCATTTTCCCCTATGCATTTGCTACATATCCCCGAAGGCGGTTCAGCGGTAATTGAATCTGTGCTAACCTTTTTTTATTAGTATTATTTTTTCTTTAACGGTGGTGCAGAGGTTACTGGATTCTTTCTGTTTCTTATTAGGACCGTAAAATTTTAATTCTCACCAGGATGTGGCACTTCGGAGGTCTCGCTGTCCGCTCTGCGCTGTCTAATGAAACGCGAAGGGGCTTTGCTGCAACCGGACCGGCCCTACTGAAGACATCGCATTGCATTTCAGTAAATTGCATGTTTTTTTTTAATGCAATCCCGTGCATCATAATTATACTACACGATTGCCGTATTTTCTCTTTTGCGTGAGATGCATTTCACTGGTCATTACGCACGAGAGGACAATGAATCGGTAACGGGCGGGGGTTGCACAATGCGAGGGGGCTCGTTTGACTGTGCAGGTGTTTTTCTGCGCGTTTTGCAGCCGATTCCTCTGCCCCCAAACCGCGCCGATCGTCCCGAAGCTTCGCCTCCGCTACCCCTAGCGGGAGCCCCTATGGCTGCATGGATGCGGTACCCGCGGCTCGGAGGCTGCGGAGAGGTCCACCCCACCGCGATCCAATAACATTCTGCCTTAAGCCAAAGATTAATGCAAAACAACAAAAAAAAAACAACCGCTGTGCTTCTGCGACTTCGTCCTACTTAAACAAACCTCTGCTGCTAATTATCATGCGGTTTAAGATTAATATTCATCACTTAGATTAATGTTTTTAATTAATAAACCGTTCAAGGTCTGGAACAATTATTCATTGAATAAATAATCATTTAGGGCTAATTTGTCGCAGGGACACACAAGAGCAAACAAACGTAAGCGGCGGCCGCTTTTATCACGTAATAATGATAAACACGCGACCCAAAACACTTAGGTTTCACAAAAGACTTATTTTAGGTAACTGTCAAGAGATCAAATCCAAGGCAGCGGTTAATTAAAAGCACAATATGAGCTAATTAATTAAGAGATCAGTTGGAACAAAAATTATTCCTAGTGGGTCCCCAAGTCTGGGGCTGAGAAACACTGGTGTGGGGAAAAGCCGATAGAAGCCCTTTGTCACGTGGCCATCGCTTTCTGTACAGACGCACAACAAAACATTTCCTGGGCAGTGCTGTGTGTTTTTAAACTGATTTCTTTTTAGAAAGAGAAATTTAAAATGTAAAGGGAGTGTCACAGTTAGCTACGTTTTGTGAGAAATTAATTAGTTTGGCCTCATGCGTCCATCCAATGAGTGAGATTCAGACTCGGCTGCTCCTCTACGTCTGGGGGTGACCAATTTTGCCTGAAAAAGGGCCGGTGTGTATGCAGGTTTTGGGATAACCTTTAGGTCAGCTGTCCAAACCCTGGACTCTTCAGGCAAACGCTCCTCTAATTAGTAATCTATTAGGCAGTTGCAGCAAAATCCTCCATACACAGTGGCCCGTTCTGGGTAAGATTGCCCCCCCCCCCATCCCCCCGATCTACATGGCCACCTAGTTTCCTAGCCGCTGTCTTCAGATCAGCAGCCTTATGGAAGCAATTTATTTCAGCCATTTTAGATGAAAGGACATCAGTATTGTAAATATCTTTCCAATTCCATCACTGTTCACCCCGTTATGGCCACACTGATACGGAACCCTTCCTGGGAAGCACCGGCCCACATGCCTTAAAGGCAGTTTTGGGTCATTGCCTCAGCAGAGCTGCCTGTCTCTGTGCTGTAGGGGTGAGAACCACACCGCCATTCAGAGACAAGCGCAACCAGACACACGCACATGAGTGCAAAGCGTTTGGGTCAGATTCAAATTCACAGCCCCGGAGGTGTGAGAAAACATTGCTACCCGCTGAGCCATTACGCTACGCCGCGTGACAGCTGGTATCCGACAGAAAAGCAGTAGCGAAGATTTGTGCCCATTACCACCCGCAAGCAGCCAAATGCGGCAGAGAGCAGCTTGGTGGGGTTAGGCCGGAGGGCGCCGAAGTCTGTGCTTCGAAGCCAGGCAGTTCATATATCCCTGTATTTAGGACCATGTTAATAGATGACAGACAAAGGGGACAGGAAGGAAAATGTCCTCTGTAGCTTGTCCCTCCTCCCTGCCAAAGAGCAGGCTTCCTCTCCGATGCTCTTGGAAGATCTGTGCTGGAGTGCGGAAGACGCGGCAGCGTGCATTTTAACGCACTCATCTTGAGCGAGCGGCCCGCGGTCAGGATGATGGATGGGTCGTCCTCAGAGTCCGCGCCCAAGGTCTTCCTGACAGCTGACCGCCGTTGGGTAATGTCACAATGCAAAGCGTGAGTCTGAGATTGACCGCGGAGCCCCATTACTCACGCCACAGAAATGTTCCTGCAGCTCGCGTCTGAGACGGGGTGGAGACCTTCGCCTGTGCGCTATATTAAGTGGTCCCCTGTTGGATTTGGGTAAACGCGTCATAAAGAACTGCGTTCGTTTGTCTTGAATGAAAGTCCGGGTAAAAGGATCTAGATCTGCACTGTGTGCAGAATTATTAGGCAAATTTTATTTGCATCTTCTCTTGCGAACAATATTATCAGTGCAGATGAATCTCTCTAATTAAGAATGAACCGTTTAAAAAAGGAGCACGTTCCGTATTTGGTCTGAGCACTCTCCATTTATAGAAAAATGGGAAAACATGGATACTTTTCTGTGCAGAATTATTAAGCAAACTATTATTACTACTAAAATTCGCTGGAAAAGGACCTTGAGCTGAAAAAAATACTAAATAGTTAAGTGCCAATCAGAGGGATGTAAAGTGGTCGAAACTGCTAAACCTTTAAAACGCGATTTGTGGCTAACAGACAAAGAGGACAGAAGAAGTATGTAGAGAGAAGAAAATGCAAATTAACTGCCAATGATCAGTGTCAAATTAAAGGTGAGACGTCCAGAAACCGTTTAGAATCAAGTGGCACCATTCTTCAAATCTGCAATCTGAATGGAATCTCTGTGTACTAAGTGCAGTGTGGTACATGGCATTGCTAAGGTCACAAAGGCTGAAACATGACCTCCACTCAATAAGGCATGCATACTAAAGCATCAAGAATGGGCATGAACACATCTCAAGACTGGTGTTACAGAGGTTTTGTGGATGGATGAGATGAAGCAGGTGGATGGGCCACCGGTTGGACACCTTCTTCAAGCGCTAACAAGGTGGTGAAGGAGTGATGGTGTGGGTCTCAGGTATCAGTGTCTAACCTTTCAGACTTCCAGATGGTATAAAAATTAACCACAAGATCTACTGCCAATTTCTAGAAGATACCTTCTTTAAACACTGACACGGGACGAAGTCAGTGGCTATCAAAAAGATTATGATATTCATGCAGCACAATGCCCCTTCCCATGCAATAAAGTATTCCATAGATTGGCCAAGAAAAGCTTGACAGGTGATTGAGTAATGAGCCGCCCCCTTCATCGCCTGACTTACCCCCCATTGAGAACTACTGGGCCTTACTGAAGTATGAAATTTACCAAGGTAGCAAGCAGTACTTCTCAGAGCGGCATCTGGGAGGCGTCTCCAAGCTGTTTCAGCCAATATAGGACATGATAAAATCAAAATCCTTACTGATTCAATGGACAACAGGCTCACAATGGCCTTTGCGCGGAAAGGTGGCTATGCAAGACATTAAACTTGGCAAAGTGGACTGTATAGAATAACGGAGAATGTTATTCCTTATGTAGCCTGAATGGCTAAAACTGTTCATTATTACTGTAGATGGTGAAGCGAAAAATCCACTTAGTTTATGATTATAATAATTGTGCACAATGATAATCAAGGGCTTTTATTTTTGTTTGTTAAAGTCTAATGTAACATTTTCTATCTAAATAAATTTACTTGCAGCAAAGCAAAGCTTCTGAATTCATTCAAGTCTGCACAACTTTTGTTAAAAATGACCTCCAGGAATAGTACTTGCCTAATAATTCTGCACACAGTGTAGTCTTCAGTATGAGTCTGAAATTCTGGGCTGATGTTGTGCATTAGATGTACACTGGCTGGAGGGACCGGTAGTGAAAGGGTAGGCATGTTTTGCCAATACAAGGTCCATTGAATTGACTAGTTGCAATCTTCTGGGGCATGCAGGTGGCGTGTTTTTTAGGGACGTGACCGTGTAATCGAATGATCGCCGGTTTGATTCCCTGACCCGCAAGTACCTCCGAGGTACCCTGAGCAAGGTACCGTCCCCAAGCACTGCTCCCCGGGCACTCAAGTAGCTGCCCACTACTGTGTCACGATGTCACATGGGTTAAATGCAGAGGACACATTTTGTTGTTGTGCAATGTGTGCTGCGGTGCGTCAACAATGTCCATTAATCAGTTTTCAATTGCATGTTTTATTCGTTTTGGGATGGTAGGGTTGGGCTCTGACGATGGGTGACATCAGTGAGTCAATAAAAAGGGCTTGCAGGTCTGCTTTTGTCACAGGTACTGACTGTTATTCTGCTGCTGTGTCAGTCTCACCTCAGTTCTTTAATTAAGGCCTGAAAGATCCTGTTGTTTTTGCACGTGAGGGATCAGTCACAAGTTAGTCAGACACCTGGGGAAGTTAATGATTAGCCGGGTAGTACACCCAATGGTGCGGTGGGTTCTAACCTGGCGTTTTCCGTTCACGTTGTGGAAAAGGAACCGGACCGGTGAAGGAACTGCACCCTCGTTGTCAACCCCCCATCTACCCAGCCGCCCCCCCCACCACCGTTTCGCTGCCGTCCCGTGGGGTGAATCAGCGGCTCTTGCGTTTCAAAATCCACATTCGTCTTAATCTGCGGCCGACGTTAACGATGTCAGGCGTTTAGCGTCTCCTGCTAGGCCTCAAATAAATTACACGGCTGGGCTGTCGTTCGGCGCGTTAAAAAACAAAAGCGACGCTGCCTTATCAGCCCGCTGGTGCGGCGGATTGTCTTCCCCCATCACGGTAAGGACCAGACGTCACGCTGCCGCGGGGTTTAATTCTGGTGGCTAATTCACGGGGGAGGGGTGGGGGACTTGTTTCTTCCGAGCGGGGATTCTGTGGCCCCGCGGGCGAGTTTCACGCGATGAACCAGCGCCGCCACGGTAGCTTCAGTCAGACATTTACCTCCGATGCCCACTTTGGTGCTTTATCGGTAGTTTGGTGCCTTTTAATTCATATTTTCATTCATCGGCTCCACAGACATACAGAATCCGTGCCGACGTCGAGGCGTCTTATTCGGGAAAAAGGAAATTGGCACGTCAATCATTAGTCTTCATATCTGCAGCAAACTGGGGGGGGGGTTAAAGGGAGAGCTGTGGGAAGGTGCAGGATATGGTGCTGGGTGGAGGAGCGAAGGACAGATATGCAGATAAGTCAGGCAGAATAGCTCTTGCCTAATTGCCTTTGGTGAAATGTCAACGTCTGCCTGGAAATCTGAGAGCGTGGAGGTGGCTGTCAGTCAGGGAAGTGCTGCTTAGGTAAACATTTAGGGCTTTGGACAAACTATCATTCTCCCGGGTGGTGGCTGGGGGGGGGCGGGGAGTGTCACACTGTACAAGGCGCTGTTGCTCATCACTGCGGGGAGGGGCTGGCGTGACCCCCGGGAGCTGCCGATCGCAAGTCGAGGAGACGTGTCGGCATGTGTCATCAGCTATTCTGCCGTTGATTATTCAGGTCTCAGCTCATCTCTGCCCTTGGGACCCCAACTTCCTTTTGAGGCGTGCCCACCCTCGAGTTTTTAGCGAGTAGACATTTCGCTGTTAAATGAAAGACTTTGTGGCTCATTTTGGCTGGCGTGAGGAGCCACCTCGCGCTGCTCCGTAATGACGAGGGGGGGTCACGCTGGTCACACTCATCAGTCAGCCCAAACACTGCTCTGAGGAAGGCTCTATGCGTTCAGGGCTGGGGAGATGGGGGCAGCCTTGGGTTACGGTGTCACTGTGATGTCATTTGTCTGTGTGGAGAGGCTAGTCTGAAGTAACCTCTGTGAAGGGGGCATCTTGGTACGAGGGGTATTTGGATTTGGGGGCAGGGGTCATAGCGAAGAAATACAGGTTGTGCAGCTTTGCACAGACCGGTGCTGCCTGCCCCCCCTGCCTTCCTCACCCCCCCTTGCCTCCCCTCCACTCTCCTCTGGGCCAGACCTGGGCTAATTGTTATTTACCTCGTTAATTACCCTTCTGTCTGCGGGCATCTCCTAAAGCCTCGCTGATTTAGAAGGATCTTGGCAGTAGAACAGGAGGAGGCGGGTGTAAACCAGGGAGGCCATCCTCCCCCCCCCGGCCATGAAGCGTCAGCTGACCGCCGCGTCTCGAATTCCCGGCGTGGAAATGCCTGCTTTTGCTCATTTCCGGATTGCGGTTCTGGATTTTGCTGGACAGACTCGTAGCAGAAAGCTAAAACAGATGAACAGGAGCGTAATGTAGGACTACAGGGGTATTGAGCTGCTGCTTGTACATAAATCCAGTGGGCTTCTGTCTTGCCGTCTCGAGTCAGCGCTCTTGGCCTGGTGCTGGCCCGCGTCAGGTGACTTCTCATTTAGGGGTGTTAGGGGGTCTGCCTTTGTCAAATCGATACTGCGCGGTACTCATCTGGGCTTTAAGCTAAACCCCCCGCCAAACTGACCCCCGCCCCCCACCTCCCTGCACCCCCATCAGATTAATAAGAGAGGACAGACAGAGGAAATATTTCCTGGCTTTTTAAGCGCCGGCTGCCAGCTGATAAATAGCGGGGCCCCAGAATCAATTTCACCATTGATCTATGAGATAATCCTCTTCAGGACAGTGGGCCCGTGGCCCAGTCCTGTCCGCTGCCAGGATGAATGTCAAAAGAACAGCAGCCCGCCCCCCTTCGTCAGGCTGGGTCAATGCCCTGTCTCTGGGTCTTTTTTTTTTTTTACCCCTCATACAGTGGTGTGGGCGGGGGGGGGGGGGGAGGGGATAAAAAACTGCAAGCGGACAAAAGGGTTTTTATACTCCTAATTGCTTGGACCGAGCTGAGGAATTGATGAATCGATCTTCTTTACTGTTATGTGTGAGGAAATGAGGAATATGGGCCGGCACTATTTTAAGGTGGGTGTGCGCAGGCCCTGCGCTCTGTGGTTTTATGGCCAATCGATGAGTTGCGGGGTAGCTGGCGGGCTTGGCACGTAGACGTGGCTGACGAGTGCGAGGGGGTTTGGGTGGGTGGGGGGACACTCATACGTTACTTCCGTCCCCGTCGACGGGAGGTGCCCGCGGTCCCCTCGGCAATCGGAGCGACTTCGTCAGCTGTCAATCACACATTTATTATGACGAATGGGGTCCTTAGACAGAGACAAATCTCTCCATCCGACTCCTCCCTCACCTGCCCCCCCCACCCCCCCCCGCTGTCTGGCTCCTCCACTAAACAGTCCCCCGACCTCCTTTCCTCTGATGCTGCAGTTCAGAATTAAGCCAATCTGTCTTCATATTACTGCTGCTGTATAGCTAAGCCTGATCTGGCAGCCTGCCATTCCATCCAGACAGAAATCATTTGCTACCCATAATGCTCTGCCTCCCTAATTTGATTGACAGGGCAAGTCTTGTCGCTCTCGTTCCCCCTCCCCCCGCCGCTCCCCCCAGAATTACTGTCACAAGGTTTTATCAGTAAATAACACACATTTCATTATGTCGAGGATAGATTCAAACTGGCAGGTAGATTTCAGTTCTTATTTATTTTCCCCCCTTTTGAAATGTCCTACATTTCTTCCTTGAGTGTGGAGGAGTCGGGAGACACCTGGCGCAACCGTCATCCCTGGCCGACTGGCGGAGGGGGGGGGATTGTGTGGCCAGCTGGAATTCGGTGAGCTTGAACCGCCTGGCCCAACACCGGTGCAGCCGAAATGCCAGGCGGCCGAGTAAATGAATCATGGCATTCATAAATGGGGACATAAAGGGAGTTTAAAGAACGCAGGAGCAGAGAGGAGTGGGCACAGGTGCGGTGTGCCAAACAGGCCTCAGGCAGAGGGGTGATGGTTTCGCCAGTTGATTAACACCCGGGGCGTTTCACCTTCTGCGGTGATCCTGTCATACGTCTAGCAGAATGAAAGTCTCGCTGGTAACTTAACAACACTGTTGATGCTACCACATTTAATTGCTTATAAGATGACTTTATCCATCTGTCTCTCATTACCACAGTCATGCCAGTGATTATTTAATCCAAAGTGAATGTTTATATATATATAATATGTGTGTATTAATGGTATATGATATGTGTACGTGTGCCTTGCTCTTGCACTCCAGAGGAAATCCCAGCGCTTTCCCCGCCATGGAGGGTTAGGGAGCCGCCTGGCCGCTTACGCAGAAATTGGCTAAACTGGCCACCTCGTTCTTTTTTAATTTTGGTTCCCAGTGCCTTTGAACCATTTCACTCCAATTGCGGAAATTAGATGTTTATCACGGAAAATGTATTTTTCCTTCCGCTCCGACAGAAAGGTGTTGAGCATACGGAGCCCTGGGGGGGGGGGGGGGGGGGGGGGGGGGTGGGGCTCGGTAATTGGGGGGGGGGGAGCGTATGGGGGGGTCTTCGTGTGTTTTTTTTTTTCCGTCCCAGGTCGTCGGG
>JAODKM010000106.1:839406-868817 GCA_026780845.1 Petrocephalus sullivani | reverse complement strand
GACTCTGAGCCACCTCCCCCAACCAGTGCACCCTCACAGACTCTGAGCCACCTCCCCCAACCAGTGCACCCTCCCAGTCTCTGATCCACCTCCCCCAACCAGTGCACCCTCCCAGTCTCTGATCCACCTCCCCCACCTGTGCACCCTCACAGACTCTGAGCCACCTCCCCCAACCAGTGCACCCTCACAGACTCTGAGCCACCTCCCCCAACCAGTGCACCCTCCCAGACTCTGAGCCACCTGACCGTTTCTGTGTATGTGTGTTATCTGCAGGAGGCTGCATGCACATGGTGTGCCCCCGAGCCCAGTGCAGGTTCGAGTGGTGCTGGCTGTGCTGTGTGGAGTGGAATCGGCAGTGCATGGGCAGCCACTGGTTTGGCTGAGCTGGCCGGCGCAGCGCTGGCAACCTGGGACTAAACAGCCAATAGCACGCTCAGAAAACAGAGTCATGTCTCTGTCTGGGGATCTGATTGGATTTTTGATTCCTTGTGAATGCAAGGACAGCTTCCATGCAGGCAAGCGCCAGACCAGATTGGTTTGATGTATGATGGTACAGAAAGTGGCACGTGTGCGTTTGTTTGCTAGTGGGTTTGGGTAGGAGACTCTCTGACTATTCTCAGGATCACAAAATGGTATTGAAAATGTACATTTCTCTACGCAGTCCAGCTAGAGTTCAAAATCCTTCATCAGCAATTCCTGACCTGTCTTTAAAGAACATGGTAATGATCTGACCCCTGACAATCATCACCAAATTATTAATGCCAAATGTACTTATGAATTATTTTGTGCGGTCGAGGTAGGAAATGTTTGTTTGACTTTGTGGAGTGACTTTGAGTAAACGTTTTAGCCCATTTTTGGATTGTAATGATGGGATTCTGTTGTGCTGTGTATAGAAGGTGGGCTTATCCGTGTCCCTGTTACATCACGGCAATAAAGAGGAGTCAAAGCAGCCAGGTCTCTGCGCCATTCCTGTTTCTCTTCTCCGTGTCGTCCCGGACTTTTGTTCTCCCGGACTTCGGGCAGCACTTTATGGCCCAGGCCCGCCCCCAGCCACGGGGCCGACCCGGTCTCCGAACCTGCCTAGCACGCTACTACGCCAGACCTCCCCTGTCCCGGGCCCCGTGGCGCATTGCTGTCCGCCCCCCCACCCTGTATAGACATGCAGCCGCAGGGCCGCTCATGTCTCCCATAAATCAGCCTTTCTTCCTCCCTCTGGGTGAATGCTTGTCAACACAAGCAGCCGTCAGAAGATAAGGTCCATAAAACATGCCTTGGGTTTGTGCCGTTTCCTCCCGTTAAACATTAGGCAAGCGGCCGCCTTCGGGTTGTGTAATGAGCTCAGCTGACCTTTACTGCCTGTTGTTTAGGTAAGTGGGGCAGGCTAGGTGCCAGTTAAACCATGACCACGCTACATGACGGGGTTTAGCTCTCCGCTGCTTTAGGTGCTGCCTTCTTTCCAGGGACGAGACCTCCCCAGCGGAAAGTGTACCTGTCTAGCAGGCCCCAAGAGGCTAGCTGCTCCAGCTTCACCGCGCTTCCCCATTGTGCCGATTCAGCATTCCCTAGGAGACCCCATGCTGTGGAATGCCGAAACAGCCGGAGCGGGCCGGTCAGGATAATACAGCATTTGAGATGGAAGATAGAGATTCCGAGGAAGTGAGGAACAGCGGAACGACTGTATGACAATCGTTTTTTTTTATATTTAAGGCCTTTGCTGTTTCATTGTTGAATGCTTTTGGTCTCTAATGTAATATCACATATATAGTATTGCTGTGACTGCCTGCCATTGATGTTAATGGGCTTAATGGTGGCTCCCTGTGTGGCTGAGTGCGGCAGGGCCTCAGGTGTGCCGTGTGAAGTTGTGGCTGGCTGCCACATGGTCCAGGGGGAGCTCTCATGGGCATGCTGGCATAACACCTCTGTCTTTCCAACTGGACCAACAGCCCCTGGGCCCCCAGGTGTCCAAAGAGACTCCCAGCAGCACAGAGAGGGCGGGGGCATTTTGGGTATCCTACACCTGCAACCGCTGGACGGGGGGCGGTCACATGACCATGTCCGGGAGACCCTCAGGTAGCCGAGACTACGTGGCCATGACCCATTTATTTCACAGTTGCCATGGTGTGAAAATTCGGCTGTGTGAGCTACACCCCGAGCGCAGTGGATGTGCAGACCGAACACGGTCACAGTAGTGGGCGCGTTGTTGCTGTTACCAAATCACAGGAGAATCCACGGCGAGCAAGTACCAGGGCCTGGCTCAGGATGATGGAGACGTCACAGACGGCTTTGGCAAAAATCTGAACAGAAAACTGCTGGACTACTTCAGGGCGATGGGGGCCAGTAACCAGGAAAGCGATGAGGTTAGATGAAGGGCCTGGGGTCTGCGAGGCCGTTTAAGCATCTCCCTGGTGACCAAAGAAAGCTTTTCGACAACAGCGGGTGTGAAGTCACAGAGCTCTGTGCTCACTCTGCCTTTACAGGTGGATCTCCAATACCTGAGCGACGCGATCGCAGAGGGGGCGGATCCCAACTCTGCTGACAAATACGGACAGACGTGTCTGCATGAGGTGGGATGTAGAACTGAATGGGGTCACTGCTCTCAGTTTGTTTTCCCTGTCAGCCATGTGTTGTTACTGTTTTGCATTTAATAACTGAACAGTGCTGGTGGCAGCGGGCATCAGGGTTGAGGGATTGCGTATGTGTGTGTGTGTGTGTGTGTGTGTGACAGTCTAGCTGGTACTGAGCATAAGAGCTCTTGGGCAGATTTCAGGGGCCTGGAACGTGGATGTGATGCGTTTCTTCCTGGAGAAGGGAGCTGACATCCAGCAGGCGGACTTCTATGGGGTGACTCCTCTCCACGTGGCTGCAGCCCTGGATTATGAGGAGATGATTCACTTCCTGTTGGAGAGCCGAGGTTCGCAGTAGGAGAGGAAAACACTGCACTTACTCACACAAACTACACGAAATGCACAAAAATTACACAAAAAATACACAAAAAGCTGTGGCCGCAATCAAAAAAGCCAAAAGTCTTGTGTTTTGTTTGGTTACTCGTGGTTAAGTAACCAAAGGTGGGTAGAGGTTAAGGCTGTCATAGGTGGGATTAGGGTTTTGCCCATAATAATTAAAGGAGAGTCCCCACACAGACGCATCCTTGTGAATCTGCTTCTGCTTTGCTCCCCCATTCCTCCCCGAACCCCCCCCCCGCCAACTCCCATGGCCTCTGTCTGGTGAAGCTGACGTTGGGGTAAGGACCCGCAAAGACTTGCAGACGCCACTGCACTTTGCCGCTAAGAACGAAGCCGCCGGTGCCATCAGGCTCCTGCTACAGCACGGCGCTGACGTTGGCGCCCGCGACTACAAGCAGAGGACGCCGCTACAGCTGGCGGCTGACCGCGGTACCGGCAGAGCGCGCAGCGTGATCGCACGCCTCATTTTACACAAGACGCCCCCCTGATGTTTCCGTGTCCTCCCTGCATCCGCAGGCCGCAGTGGAGCTGCGCGTGTCTTACTGAAGCTCGGGGCAGACGCCGGTGTGCGGGACTCTGACGGACAGCTCTGCATCTCCGCTATGATTGGTCAAATGGCTCCTGTGGTAAGCAGGGGGCGGAGTCTTCCTCTCACGTCACTTTACAGCTCATCACGGTTTCCAGAGGGTTTATGGCTCATTTATTGCCTGTTTCCAGACACCCATTCTCCCAGCAGTCCTGCTGTCCTTCATTATATTACTGTGTCATTCAAGGCCCACTTGGCACTCAACCAGTTCCACTTGACAGACCGGACAACTCGACAGCAGTTCTATTACCTGCACCTGCTGGAACCAGAACTGGCTGAGAAAGGGACCTCGGGTGATTCAGATGGTAAGTGGATTCACTTGCTCCACTGAGCAGGCCCATAGCAGAGCCTGGCCCAAGTAGCCTTCAGCTTCTGGTGATGCAGGATGTTTGTTGGGTTGTTTTGCAGGGAGGATCATGAATGAACCAATGTCACCGGTAGGCCAGTAAGGGGGTTAAGGGGGTCTGGGGGTCACGTGTCCCTAGCACTCTATCCCAGATGGGACAGGCACAGGGACACCAGTGTCTGTTAGCAGCTCTCTCACCTTGACAGCTGGAGTTCATCGTGCAGAAAGGGAAGCTGGACCTGATCATGCACCCAGTGGTCCTCAAGTTGATCACAGTCAAATGGAACCTGTATGGCAGGTATGTCTCACTTGCGGGTGGGGGGGTTGTGTCTAGGGTCGGGATGGAAGAATCTGACGCAGGGATGGGTGAGGATCTGGCAAGGGCGGAGCCCCCAAATTGCCGGGGGGGTCATGCATCGGAGTCAGAGATATCCAAGGATGAGAGAGGAGCAGAACAAATCCCTGAGAGTAATCTGTCACATGTCCCCATCTCTACTATAGGATCTATAGAGGATATTTTGGTAAAGCAATAAAGAGTAAGTACCCTGTTCCTCTGAAGGCTCTAAGCCGCAGCTTTATCTGGCTTGTCGTCTGCACCCCCTTTATCAGCCATGAGTAGCACGGAAAAGTGGCACAGAGATAAACCTTTCAGTTGGCCTTCCTTCCGCGGATCTCTTATCTGGCTCCCATCTCAGAGCATGGGGGCTGGCCGTCCCGAGGGCATCTTAGAGGTCTTCACTGATACAACAGTCCCTTTATCCTTCTCATTTTACAGGACTGGTGCCTGGATACTGTTGATTTTAAATTTCCTCTTTATCGTCTCCTGGACGACGGTTGCCATTTCGGTGTCCATGGTTCGAGAGGAGGAGCATCCGTATGTCTTTCCCGAAGTAAGAACGAAAACTGGGGGGGGGGCAAAGGACAAGAAAGATAAGGGAGCACGGGGCGCAGGGGGATCTTGACAAGAAAGATAAGGGAGCATGGCATGATCACTTAGCGAAAATCAAAGGGAATGCACAAAGGGGTAATCAATGTGGACAGGAAGGGAAGGCCAGTGACCAAACTGTCGCCAGTGATGACACGTCCTCTCATCCTGCCCTTCACTCTCCCCCCACCCCATCTATCTCTCTTTCCACCTCCCTTCCCTCCATGGAGGACTGGTGGAGGGTCCTGGTGGCGGTTTTCGCCCTGGGGCTCACCGTGGCCGAGGTTTCCCGGGAGCTGGCCGAGCTGGCTCGCTCCCACAGGAAGCTGCGGAAGTGGCGTGGCTGGTTCCAGCGCCGCGTCCATGACGACCTGCACTGCGTGCACCCCATGTGGCCCGAGGTCAGAGCCGTCTCTGCTGCGTGCGTCGTGTCCTGTGGCGCTGTGGCTCCAAAGGACCTGAGGGGCGACGGAGAGCTTGGCCCATCACAGAGCCTGCATGTGGCTTTTCCCCCCATAAACCCATCAGCCCATCACTGTAAAGAGCACTCTCAGCTGGCCACAATTACCTTCTCAGCCAACATCGTGCTTAAATATGACAAACCTTATTGAGGCTCCATTTCTCTTCAGATATTCCAGGAAAAAAATTCAGGGGTCTGAGGTGTAATTAGTAGAGGCTGAGGACCTTTCATTTTCCTGTTTGAAAAGGAGCAGCATTTCCTGGAGAAGCAAATTGAATTTGTCAGGAAAATGAAGCCAGACTACTACCGAGATCTTTGGTAAATGACCCAGCATGCTCCTGGGTGCCCATGTACGTCTTTCCTCTCCTGTCAGCTTGGTTTTTATCCTGCCATCGCTGTTTCCACGCTAAATTGTCCGTGTCAAAAAGTTCGTAATCTGCATCTTTAAAATATTTCCAGAAGAGCGACGGAACTTTAGAGTGCTTAAAGTAGGTTCAGTCGTGACACAAATGGATCCATTTTGAGGTTTAGCTTGTAATTGAGGTATGTTAGTCACACCTGACAGCTGGTGTATTTTTTTTAACAGGAATGTATTTGATTGGCTGGTGTACGCCCTGCTAACGGTGGTCTTCGGAATCCACGTGGCCGACATCCTTCTTGTTGAGAGCGCCCTGCGAGAGTACAGCCTCCGCCTCTTTGCCGTGACCATCATCTTCCTCTGGCTACGGCTGATGAAACACGTCAGGGCTTTTAGGTAACCATGGCGATGCCACGACAGTGACTCCCCGCCAGGGCCTTAAGGTAACCGTGACGACAGTGGGATAGAATCATCAGGTATCCGCTCTCCAGATGGCCAGAGCCTCCAGATCACCACGGGAGACTTTGTGTTTTTGACTCCACAGGCTAATCCACCACTGGGACGGTCGATCCTTCATCAGAGGAATCCTCAGCAGTCCAATTAAATTCATCGCCTTTATTCTCATAATTACATCTTTACTTATTAATTGCTGTAAGGCATTAATGGTGGTGTTTTCTAATATGTTCATAGCATGGCCCGTGATGTGTTTGTCTAATACACGTCTTAGTGGTTTTGCACTGGAGTGATGTGACACTGCGTATAGTTGAGTGACATATTGACATCCTGCACTGTGCTCTGTGGTCAGGGTAATGGGCCCGTTCATCGTCATGCTTGGCAACATCGTCGGTGACGTCCTCCGCTTCCTCTTCCTGTATGTCGAAATCTTCATTCCGTACGCGTGTGCCTTCTGGATCATATTCGGAGGTAAGGGGGCATCCAATTAGGTATTGACTTTCCACAAGCCCAATCTGTGAAGGTGTAATCCTCCCAGGAAGCGTGCACTCAGTGAGTGGATCCAGTTCCTCCTGGTGTCGGTAAGCTGATGGTTCTGTCCCACTCCATTGCATCTTCATGCCATGTTCAGGCACCGAGGCTGTGCCCAGCATGCAGACGGTCCCCCAGCTGCTCTACAGTCTGTACCGCATCGCGCTGGTGGACGAGTACGAGTTTGACGCCATGGTGGCCGTGGACGCCGTCATGGCCCACCTGCTCTGCGGAACCTTCCTGGGCCTGTCGGCCATACTGTGCGTCAACCTGCTCATTGCCCTCCTGTCCGACACCTTCCAAAGGTATGGTGGTGTGACGCGTGGGCGTCCCCGCTTGCTTCCGGGTAGCGTGTTTCACGAGCATCCCCCCTCCCAGGGTGCACGAGAATGCTCAGGCCAACGCCGTGATGCAGCAGGCCGCAGTCATCCTGCAGGTGGAGGAGTCCATGCCCCAGCTGAGAGCCCTCTGCGACGACCGCTACGTGCAGCGTTGCTGTGCGCCCCTCGGCCAGTTCTGTGATGAGCACTTTGTCACCGATCCTGACCAGCATGACGAGACGAGGAAGATAGCCGTGGGGGTCAAGGTAGCGGGGGGAGGAAGGAGGGAGGTCCTGCTGGCTCCATGCTCTCAGGCCATTGTTGGGAATCTCTCTGAGATAGACATGGACAATCTCTCTGTTTTTTTGGCCCTTTTTGGTGACAGGAGACCCTGGATGAGCTTCTGAAGATTAACAGGCACATGTTCCTGCCAGACCCGGAGGAAGGGGATGACAGAAAGAGGAGGCCCGGGTGGGTAGTAGCCCAAAGCACCGGGCCTGTTATTGTACAGATACTTATGTACTACCCAGGGGCACACCATCATATTCAGAGGGTTCAGAAGTTTACAGGGGCCCATGAATATGAAAAAGTATCATTTATACCCTCAAGGAACTTTCTACCTATTTATACCTATTCTACCATCCTACCCTCGAGGACCCCCACTTTTTACATGTATACCTAGTATTGAAAATGGCAACCCTAGAATTTCTAGCCATGCCCTTGCAAATACCCAGTAAACAAAGTATTTCGCTCTAACTTTTTTCTTGGCTGGGAAGGCCAATGCAGTGGCTGAGTACTCTCCAGGACCTGCAGACGGGCCAGAACCTGCTGAGCCAGGACCTCAGTGCACTGAAGAAAGATGTGAAGGAGCTCCAGGTTCTGTTACAGGACCTGATACAGTCCGGATCCAGGCTACGTCAGTACCGCCCACTCACAGAACTGCAAAAGATCCAAAGCCTTTAGCTTCTGGGAACCTACTGATGATTTACGATTTTGGTGTAAAAACGATACAAAGAGCTGATCAGGACCAGTATCAGAGAGCTATAAATCTGAGTGCATTCATTCTGGCATAAAACTGCACAGGGAATGCAGTGTGCGCAGATAAGAAAGGGTTTGCGCAGTGTAGTATACAGAGGGAGCAGTCAGTCTAGCTCAGAACCACAGGGAGAATATTAAAAGAATGACACCCTGTTTCTAACAACCACAGAAACCACAAAGTGCTGCTTCACATAGCGATTTTGTAGTGATTCACCCTGACGGCGCCGGCATTGTGTTGACGTCCTCCGCAGGTGAGAAGAATGAGACCACAGAGGATGCCGGTGAAGCCCCCCCCCCCCCTCAATAAACCGGTAAAGTGTCACTGTACCTTCTGCTCTGGTAACCTTCACAGGGTGTTATTTTTCTCTAGATGTTTTGAGTTTTCTATTTCCACTGTAAGCATGACATGAGTGCCTTACTCTGGCTGCCAAAAGATAGCAATAATCAGTCTCAAGTAGCCATTTCTATTTCATATGAAGTGTTTGTTCATTTATGAGTCACCAGGCTCATTTTAAAACGGCTGAGAAGCAGTGCGTGGAATTTTGTGCCCTACACTGGTTGGCTGGTTAATTAGCCCATATGGTATCAATAGCCAATAAGCAGTGACATTGCTTCTGAGGTCTGGCATCTATTCTTTCAGGTACCCAGCGAGTCAGCAGGCGACAGAGACTCTACAAAAAGACATAAGAAACTCTGAGAGCTCCCAGGGTGCAGTGGGCTCCCACCTGGTACTGCCCGATGTGGCGAGTACCATGTGACACTGGGAGTGGTTATGCAGTTCACAGTACCCTGTTAGCGGGACCTGCAACACATATTTCGTGATGTTTTGGTCTTGTTATGGTGAACATTTAAATGAAATGTAATTTGTATATATTATAATTATTATGCAGAGGCCTTGTGTCAGGGGTCTCCAACTCCAGTCCTGTAGAGCTACTGTCCAGTATGTTTTCTATTCCACCTGGCTTCTGATGAGCCACACCTGTTCCTGGTATTTACCTGAGAACAGTTGTGGCTCAACAGAAGGCAGGTAGGAGAGAAAACCTACTGGGCGGTAGCTCTCCAGGACCGGAGTTGGAGACCCCTGCCTTATGTTATAGTGAGCATATTTCCAAAGGTACCCCAAAAAATCTTTTTAACAGCTAACGTTTCACATTAAATGTTACCTATACTTTACTATGAAGAATCATATTTTTAAGTATAAGAGATGGAGAAATTGAGAAACAGGTTAATTGCCTACAATGGAACACAGCCAGTGACAAAATGCAGTGTTGGAAGTCAAAGTAATTTAAATACTACAATAAAACATTTTTTAAACAAACACATCAATTCTGCGTGGATTTCATGACAAGAAGTAGCTGGTATTTCAGGAGTACTATAGTTATCTTGGTTATATGTGAATGACCATAGGAATAATTTCTTGTTTTAATTAATTGATGTCCCCTTGCCTCCTCTTTGAAACAGTGTATGACAATACTTCCTTTATATCGATGTCCTTATATAATCAACGCTGACATAAGTGAACAAACAGGTCACATGAGTGAGACACACCTGTTATTGTCCTTGGGTACCCTAGAGTGGAAACTCTGAATCCTTTTCATGGTCCCTTTTGCATTTTTAATGATACCTCCTTGCACTATTTGTCCTTCATAATGATATAATTAAAGATGCTGCGGAAGCCCACCACACCCATAGGCGCGCGTACGTGAAAAGCCGCGTAAGCTGCCCGCTTCCCACGCATCAGCGTCGGCGAAGGCGCGCGCGGCGACGGCGGCGCGTGGCACGCGGCGTCTGATTTCCGCTTCCTGCACCTGGTCGCGAGGGAGGGCCAGCGCGAGCTGCTCAAGATGGCCGCGGCCGAGTCCGATCGCGAAGCACCGTCCGCCCTGTGCAGTGAATTCCTGGAGTTCTCCGCTAAGGACACGGCCCTGGTAGGCGACAGCGGTCGTGCTTGTCGGCGGAGCGGGCCGAGGGCGTCGCTCTCTGTCCGCGGCGCGATGAAACTTGCTAAATTTGCCCCTGGGAGCTCGGCTTGTTTTGGCGTTTGCGGCCCGAGCGCTGCTAGTTGGCTCCGCCGTTAGCCTGCTAGCTCGGCCGGCTGGCTCGGCGAAGCGCTGCGCTGCACAACACGTCCCGAAAATGACATTTATTCCCCCCGCCTTTACTGACAGTGCTCTCGGTAGCTTTGACATTCCGAAAACGATTAATGTTGCGTAAAATATTTCCCTCGCACTGTTACACTTCGGTATGTTTGGCTACAGCTGTAGGTTTAGCTCACAAAGACAGCTGTTATTATCTCCAAGTGAAGCGCCTTGCGGCTTATTCTCGTTGCGAACTAACTAATATGATGCGACTGGTAACTAGTCGGACTCGTGGATACGGAATGTAAGGCGTAACTGTAAATGTATACCTCTTGCATGGATGCCTTCTCACTACAGGTTAAACGTAATTGTTTTTATGCCACACACTTGCCATTTGACCAAAATACCCAATTGTTACATAGTTTGCTTGCTAACATTTATATTCTCCCATTTTACATGGAATAAGACGTAGTTATATTAACATCCTCGAACTGTATTAATGAGCCCACTGATCTGGAAGCGTTTAACTGCTGTCAGCAAGTACAATTTTTGATATATGTATACACAGACATATAGTTAGGCAGCCAGGTGCACGTCTGTCGTGCTTCCTGGTAATAAGTCACTCTCCGTACGTACATAATGTTTTATTTGCTGTCAAGTATTGGTGAGTTATTAATATATTTTGTTTCCATATAGTTATAAAATATGGTGCTGACTCTTAAGAAGACATAGATTACAGAATCTACAGTAATTTTGCTGTTAGGAGAAAACGCCCTTTTGGGTGACAGCTTGCCACCATGTACATAAACAAGGAAATTGCCATAGAAGCTAGACTTGGAGCCCAAAATTAAATCCAGTATGCTTTGACATTTGAAGGAGAGGCTCGTATGTGCAGCATTGGTTGTGCAGGTCAGGGCTTTTGTGTAATCTGTGCAATTTACAGGAAATTCTCCGTGTGGCTTAGCTGATTTTTATTAGCTTGGAGTACTGTTTGTGCTAACTTAGCAGGAATGAATATTGTGGCATACTATAGCTTTTTATTTTTGCATTATATGTGTTCTTTTTGTAGGCCAACAAAAATGCAGTTCCTACATATATTTCATGTGTCATGTGTATTTTAAGCACAGCTGAGTAGCTGCCCTGTGCCTGGTTTAATTATTAGGACGAATTGATTCCCCGTTTGGATTTTCATGTGTGACACACGTTTGGAAATGTTGGGAATCAAGTAGTTTGTTTTTCTCTGTGGTGAAAGAGGATTTTAAAGTAAGGATGGTGAACAAGTAAGCACATACACATTTTTTTTTATGGTTCAAGGTTTTCTCCATTGTAAAAACAGGTGCGGTATATTTTGTACAAATCCGTTTACTGGTTGTGCAATAGCTGAGAACGACAGCTGTTTGATGCCCTGCTGTTTATTATATAGTTACACCTGCAGGGTCTTGGTGGAGTGGGTAAGGCTGGTAGCATGTCTCAAGTGGGGACCTGATCAAAACAACACATTAAGCGGAAGCAAGCTACTCCATAAATGTCTTCCTATCCTTCGTTTTTGTGCAGGGTATCTGGGTTTCTGTCAGGGAGACGGTGCTTGTCTGAACACAGCAGGGAATTTCCGAGTAGTTGGTATGTTTTCAGAGAAGAGATAAGTAAAACAAGGCCACCTTATTGAGCTTTCTTCAGATGTTTTCCAATGTTCACCTTTGATGAGAAAGATTACTAAATGGTGAATTCACTTGATTAGCGGTTAGGAACAGTATTTTTTTCTGGTGCCATGTTAAGTACTTTCCATAGCAATGATAACCTCTGGTCTTATCCACGGATCGAAAATGCAGACTGTGCAAGTCAACATGGCCTCTTTTAACTTAAACTAAGTACTTGGCATAGAATTGGTAAGCCTTTACTAGAAAAAAGCAGGGTTCAGGAGCCCAATGTACTATCAGTTATTTTGTTTAAAACAGGGATGTGTTTGTCCTGCGGAATAGACTCTATGTATGAAGCAGCTGGCAGATACGCACCAGTGCGACACACTTGGCATGTTTGCCTTTCATAATCTGAGAGGTCTGTAGCCGCTTGGCCCCAAAGCTAGTGTGCACTGACTCAGATCAGCGTTTGCATACTGCTGTTTAGTTTGGTTTGACACACCGTTATTCAGATTTAGGGCTGCCAGTAAAGACTCTTTTTCTATCGATTTAATCTATTGACTATTGATTGGTTGAATAATGTAAACTATTTTCTGCCAGAATATCAAATCGACAGTTTCATTTAAGTTGATTTTATTTTGACAGCAACAAACTGCACGTCATTGGAGGGGTTTAGATAACAGATGCTGGTTTTTCAGCGCTATACAGACATTACTTACTCCCACAATTAGATAAGTACCAACTTTTAGGCATCACAATAGGCCTCTCATCAACCTTTCAGGCATACTAATAATGTAATCTGTATAAATTTGACGTATCCTTATGTTTATTCAATTTGGTTAGTGCAGCACGCTGCATGTTACTGTTTTAGCATGGAAATGATTTATAAGCACTGAAGTTGTGGTGAAGAAAGACAGACAGCTTGGCAGCCTCAACATGTTTTAAGAGATATTATGGTCAAACAAGGCAAAAAGACTTTAGTGGTGCGGCGGTACTTCTTTGCAGTCTAAAGTCCGACACGTTTCTTGGTAATTTTTGAAATTTTAATTTTTTTTTCCACAAAGGTTTTCTTTTCTTTTTTTTCCTTTTTTTTTAAGTGACCATTTTCGTTTAATGATGCCTCCTTGCACTATTTGGTCCCAGCAAGCCCAAAGTGCACAAACACACACACTGGCACCATCAGTCAACGTAGAATAAGCCCAGATTTTAGCCTGAGCATTTTATCAAACACTTATTCAAAGGAGATTCTAAGGTAGTGCCCAGACAGCTTTATGGATTTATTAATGAGTGGTTTTTAGTAGCCACAAGGACAAAAAATATTAAAAAGCTCTCCATACTAATCTAATAAACAAACATGAATTGACAACACTTCTGGTGGTTTTGCCTACGCTGGTGGTTCCTCGCCCAGAATAGCTCCTGAGCGTTTTCTGTTCCGGTGCTTATGCATAGTGCAAGTGCTGCTGTGACGTGCCATCGGAACCTTGCACAGTGTACAAACCACCTTTGTGATCATTTGAACCACTCCCATAATAGCGTTTGATATTGAAGGAGAACATTTGTTATATAAAAGGAAGCAAAAAAACAATGATGCCGACTTACTTTCATCGACTACGCCGACTAATCGCGGCAGCCATAGTCAGATGACCTTCTCACCTTTTCTAGTACAGAACCATGCTATTTCCGGGACAGGCTACTGACACAAACGAGGACCACAATTCAGATTATGAACTAAAGGGGAAACTACATGTGAGTGTTTCATCGGAGTCTCCTGTAGTGTCACGCAGCCATGAGTGACACTCATGATTATGACTGACTGTGTGACACTGGACTTTACCCTTTCATCTCTCTATCGATCCATACACACCCTTTTCCTTTTGCAGTGTCGGTTACTTTTCTTGCCTAGGTCTTTATGTTCACTGTTATGGGCTCGGGGGGCTCTAACATAGCTGTGTTTTGACTGGCATCCTTTTGGCTTATGGTTGATTATAGCTTCTTGCCTTAGGAATGCGTTCAGATGGCAGCACAGAGGCTGCCCCAGTAAAGAAGTGCATATCTCTATTTCCACAGAAATGGCTCCAAGCCTCCGACCTTCCCAAGGCAGTCTACCAGCATCTGGCCCGCTATGTACCTAAGATCTACTGCCTGGGGCCCAACCTGAACCCCCAGAATGAGGATCTTCTGGCCCAGCTGCTTCTGCAGGGACCCCTGGAGTGGTACCTGTGTGGGGAAGACCCATCAACAGGCCTGGTCAAGCTGGAGCAGAGCAGCCAGCCCTCGCAGCTGTGTGGCCATGTCTTCAAGGTTGGCGAGCCCACCTATTCCTGCAGGTGAGGGATCTCCCCGCTCCCCGTGGGTTGTCATGGCCCTCAGCAGGGAGGCTTTTTGACTTCCTGAAGACGAAGTCTGCAAGGCTTTGGGTCTCTGTCAGGCAGATGGGATGAGTGGTATTATGGTGTCAATCACAGTTTCTGTGTCCTGAGAGTACCATGATTTAAAGGATTTTTGAAACCGGGTCAGTAGGGGGCACCCTGCGCCTCTGTAGCCGTGGCAACCAGGCCCATTTACTTGTCCGATCGGTGACAGCTAAGTGCAGGGGCTGCGGTGAACCAAGCGTGTGCATGAGTGCTTTCACCATGTGCCATCTCTGCCTTGCCCACAGGGAGTGTGCCGCCGATCCCACCTGCGTCCTTTGTATGCAGTGTTTCCTGGGCAGTGTGCACAAAGGACACCGCTACAGGGTAGGAATGTGTACCCACACATGTGGTGACCAGCGTCTTTGTCTCCACCATGAAACTGGTTCCGCGGTAGGCACTGCTCTGTTGCTGACTCGCGTGTCTCCGTTGCAGATGACGACCTCTGGGGGCGGTGGCTTCTGTGACTGTGGGGACACGGAAGCCTGGAAGAAGGGTCCTTACTGTCAGAAACACGAGCCCAGCATCAGCGACTCCTCACAGGAGGTCAGGCGCTAAACGGGGGTGGTCAGTCCTTGACTCGGTGGGCATCTTGCCTGGTGTGCTATGGCTGCCGTTTTAAGAGCAGGAAAGTGTCGGGAGATGCCCCTCACTTCAGAAAAACAAATGACTGATGCATTGCAGCACCCCCCCATTACTGGTATTATGGTCTCATCTTGGCTGATATTTTTCAGATTTTAGTCTTAATTTGACCCACAAACAACCATTTCCTGTAAACATTAGCAATGTATTACTAATGGGATTTTTTTTTTTTTTTAATTGGGGGCAGTCGGTAGTGGGGGTGGGGCAGTCATTTTCATGGCTTTCACAGTAGGGTGTTGCATTTCATGTAGAATTTGCTTCTGTGAAATGCCTGGCTATTTGTTTTTCTAATTAGAGCTTTTACTCTTTTTAAAATGACACCGTGTACAGCTTGCATTAGCATTATGAGACTCCTGTTAATGTGCTGCTTGGAAAATTAGCAGGTCAGAGTCAGACATTAAAGCTGTGATGCACACGTATCTTGTAGACTGCCTCTTTACACAGAAAGACAAAATGCATTCCAGTTTGGCCACCCTGGCCTTGTTGGTCCTGACCTTCGCGCGACTCACGAGTGTCACTACATGTGATGGCCCGCAGGACCCGCTGGACCAGCTCTCGGCCGACATGATCGCTCGCACCTACAGTGTGTTTTCTATCGTGCTGAAGTATGCTGTGGATATGCTCACCTGGGAAGAGGAAGACGAGCTCCCCGCTGGCCTGGAGCCTCCGTAAGTACCCCCCCACCCCCATTGGATGGCTGACGGTGGGAGTATTTGAATGATGGGGCGTGGGGGACAGACTTCAGCTCGCTTCTATACTGCCCCCTCTAGGGAGCGGGGGGACACATTCTACTGCATGCTGTTCAACGATGAGGTGCACACTTACGAGCAGGTCATCTACACGTTGCAAAAGGCCGTCAACTGTACCCAGAAGGAGGCGGTCGGCTTCGCCACCACGGTGGACAGAGACGTGAGTGAGCACTCCCGCCCACTTTGGGTCAGCGTCGGGTTCACACCCCATCCACCTGCCTCTAATGCGCATGTGTTCCGCTTTTCAGGGGCGGAAGTCTGTGCGCTATGGCGACTTCCAGTTCTGCGAGCAGGCCAAGTCTGTTATTGTGGTGAGTCTGCTGTTCTGGGGGGGGGGGGGGGCGCTATTTTGCACTGTCCTGTATGCCTGTGAAATGCTTTCCCAGCTGCAATGTGGCTTCCCGTTTACCCTGATTTTGAGCTTATGGCCCGAACAGCCATTAAGTTAGAAGTATAGGTGCTCCCTTTGTGTTACAGGATGTGATTTTGATTGGTGGTCGAATGAACCCTAAACTTGGCTGGTGCTGAGACCCTAAAGGCACCAAGGTTTCCCACCTCAGCTGCAGGCTCTAATGTCGTGGCGGCATCCCTCGTGGGTAGTAAAGAGGTGTGGTACTTAAATAGCCAGAGTGGGTAGGGTCTGCTGGACTGGTTTAACTTGCAGACAGTGGCGTGTGGCGATCTAACCTGCTATGGTTCGCAAACCTCCCTAATGTTTTCCGATTGCTGTGGTTGGCATGAGGCTGTGACTGGTGTCTCTCTGACCATGTGCTCACCACCCCCCCGCAGAGAAACACAAGCCGGCAGACCAAGCCACTCCGTGTGCAAGTGATGCACTCCTCAGTGGTGGCTCACCAGTGCTTCGCCCTTAAAGCCTTGGCCTGGCTGGGCCAGGTCATTGGATACTCCGGTCAGTGTCCTCCCCAGCTGCTGCCATTGTCCTTTGACGCTTCGTTTGCCATTAAAGCCGCTCTCCTCCCCATGCTAGACGCTCTGCGGAGGATCCTGTGCCAGGTGGGCTTGGAGAAGGGTCCCTTAGGGGAGAACTCCCTGGTAGACACCCTTATGCTCTGTGACTCCAAGATGTGGAAAGGTTGGTCCTCGGGCTTCTGATGTGGAGATGCCACCCATGCAGGGTCATGTTGGATGGGGCCGTGGGGGTCTCCAGTGGGTCCCCGATTCTGGCGTTCTCCCCAGTTCATGCCATACCTCTTCCCCAGGTGCAAGGAACGTCTACCACCAGCTCCTAATGAGCAGCCTTCTCATGGACCCAAAATATAAGAAGCTGTTCGCCATTCAGTTTGCCAAAGTGAGAAACCACCGTGTGTGTGTGTGTGTGAGAGAGAGGGAGAGAGAGAAACCGCTGCAGCAGCTGAAAACAGCCCAAATGTCAAAGCCTGCCCTTGTTAACATAAAGGCCTTCGGTCTCTGAGAATAGTGGCTCTTTAGGGCTCCTTCAGACTCTTTAAGTAACTAGAAAGTAACTAAAGAAGGGAATTCAGGTGTTGAGAAATTTAACCAGAATTAGTGAATTCCATTTAAAATTCTGGTTTTCAGTGCCAGCTGCATATAGCTGTGTCTTTGTGTAGAAGTTTTGATAGTACAGTATGTAAGACTAGGGGTCCTATTCCTAATGTATTCCAGTCATCTCACACCCCTCAACTTAACTGAGCTCAATGATAAACATATACACAGCCAGCGATTCGCATCTGAGATGACAGTGCGACTTCAGGAATAGCGCCCCCAGCCGCCCTCCTAAAATCTGAGCTTGGAAGCCGGTCCCTGTGAAGCTGAAGGGAGTCGGGGCCTGGCCCTAATGTGGGGTCATGTGCCCCTCCCCTCCCTGGTCCAGGCTCCACAGCCTGACAGACCTGTTTGATCAAAGGGCCTGCTGGCCTTATTGCTGGGGGGGAGGTCAAAGGGCAGAGGTCACGGGACATCTGCCCGCCTTTTGACCTGGAAGTGAATCTCTTCCCCCTTCCCCCCCCCGTTTAGAATTACCGGCGCCTTCAGACAGATTTTATGGAGGATGATCATGAGCGTGTAGTGTCAGTGACATCTCTGTCTGTCCAGCTCTTCACTGTGCCCACCGTGGTGAGTACCACCCCCCCTCCCCACACACATTTCTGCCTTCTTGTGCCCCCACCTTCCCCCCACCCCATTCAGAATTATGAGCGCTTGCAGAGCGACTATGTGAAGGACGACCATGACAGGGAGTTCTCAGTCACGGACCTCTCCGTGCAAATGTTCACAGTGCCTTCCTTGGTGAGTAGGTGCCTCACGGGGCGCGATCATTAGAATCTTCTAGAACCGCGCTCTTTCACTCCTGTTATCTATTTATACGCACACTTTAAAAGCGTGTGGGTTTGTGTTCGACATCAAACCGGAGAGGCTGTCTAGACACCAGGAAGTGTTTCTTGGGGTTGCATCACTCCGACCCGTTTGCCCGGATCCAAACGGTGCCGGTTTGAGAGCTCTGATCTCATTCCTCGGTGCTTTGAGGCTGGGTTATCACTCGCCAGTTTGGATTTACATGCTCAGGCCTCAGCGCCCAGGGGAAAAAACCCAAGGACCGGCGATTAGGCTCGGTCCGGGACCCGTTAACCCCGCTCCAAAAACAACCAGGCACGCATGCTGATGGTGGAGGAGAACCTGATGGCTACCATCATCCGCACCTTCGTGGAGCACCTGCGGTACCGGGACCTGCAGGGCCGCTTTCAGTTTGAGCGCTACACGCCCCAGCAGGCCTTCAAGTTCCGGCGTGTGCAGAGCCTCCTCGGGGACCTCAAGTGAGTGTGTGTGCGTGCGTGTGTGTGTGTGAGAGGGAAGTGCATCTCTATCACTGAATGCATTGCCAATGATCAAACGCATCAAAGATGCTTATGAAGCCACTGCTAATATGATATTCACCGCTGTTGTAATACAGTGTGATTCGATCATGGTTTGATTCAACACGGTGTGATTCAGTGCAGTGTGATGCGATGTAAAAGAATATGATGCTATGCAATTCAGTATGTAACAGTTTAGAGCGGGGGAATCAGTCTAAATATAAAATTAATGGTCAAGGATTATTGATCATTTTTTAAACCACAAAGGCATGGGGCCACATTTTATATTAAATCAGATTTTGTCGATACAAAGATGTTACAAATGATGCAAGTTTATCCTAGATTAAGTTCAATGCACTTTTTTTTAATCTGGGCAATTGTATCATGATTTTTTCTGCTGGTGCACCGATGCGATTGTGAATCTTACTGTGTGTGTGTGTGTGTGTGTGTGTGTGTGTGTGTGTGTGTGTGTGTGTGTGTGTGTGTGTGTGTGTGTGTGTGTGTGAGAGATATTATAAGGTGATGATGTCTCTGAATCTGTGTCACAAGTGAGATGTTCTTCTGCAGGTATGTACTGATCAGCCGCCCCACGGAGTGGACCGACAAACTCAGGGAGAAGTTTCTGGAGGGGTTTGAGACCTTCTTGGAGCTGCTGAAGTGCATGCAGGTGGGGGTGTGGATCATGTGGAAGATGTAGCTGGGGGGGAGGGGGCTGAGATGGTTACTGTCCTGCTCGATTGACTGGCCCTCTGTCCTCAGGGCATGGACCCTGTAGTGCGCCAAGTGGGCCAGCACATCGAGATGGAGCCGGAGTGGGAGGCGGCCTTCACTCTGCAGATGAAGCTCACACACATCATCTCCATGATGCAGGAGTGGTGTGCCTCCGATGTATGTCTCCCTCCCTCAGATATGTTGATCGAAAGCCATCTGCCCTGATCCCTGACCTGTCCTGAACCCCCATGTCCAGGAGAAGGTGCTGATCGAGGCCTACCGGATGTGCCTGGCAGCTCTGACCCACTGCCACGGCGGCTTTGCGGACGGCGAGCAGCCCATCACGCTCAGTATGTGCGGCCACTCGGTGGACACCTTCCGCTACTGCGTGTCGCAGGAGAAAGTGATCATCCACCTGCCTGTGTCGCGCCTGCTCGCGGGTGAGCCTGTGTTTCGCCCCCTCCCCCTCCCCACTCCCACTCTCGGCCAGTGGGACTCTGGACCCAGTGTTCCACATGCTGCTGTTCCTAAGCCATTCCCTGGTCTGCTTGTTACTCTAATGATGGGCTTCCAGCATGTTTTCTAGGGGAGTTCAGTGGGTCCGGGCCTCAGAAACACTAGATTTGATCATTAGATTTGATCTGTGTGGACAGCAGCCATTGGGATTTTGTGGGCCTTTACCATGACAGACCCCACCCCCCCCCCCAAACAAAAATATGGATGCGATGTCCCCAGTGTTTAAGCTCGTGTAGATGTGCCGGGATTGAAATAACCGTGACAGTCTTGCAGATGGCTGGTCACACCTGGGCTAGAAGTGAATCATAGTTTGTCTCATGTTAGCTACAGGGCTGGTAAATCTTATTGTAGGCTGCAGAGAGTGGCCAAAATAGCCCTGGAACAGAGTGACGCGGGGATTAGAGAAGCTGTCCGTGCTTGAAGATTGGGGTCACTGTGGACTGAAGATGCTTCCTTGAGCTCCTGGCAGTATGAGCTGTGTGTTCAGCAGTTGGTGGGCCTGGGGGGGGGGGGCTTGTGTATGAAAGCTGCTGGCCCTGGACCAGAGACACATCTGTATTCTTATAGTGACAGCTGGGAAAATGTCACTGTCCCCCAGGTCTGCATGTTCTGCTCAGTAAGACGGAGGTGGCCTACAGATTCCCTGAACGGCTCCCCCTGGTGAGTGCTGCTCTTCCATTTTGGAAAGCCTCCGTGTTTTGGTAGGGTCACATTGAAGACGTGGCCCAAATCTTAATAGATCAATTCTTTAGAGCCCACCTACTCACATTGAAAAGGTCGACAGCCAGTGAGATGCATTAAAGGATGTGTCACTGTAGCAAGTACCCTTACCCCAACCCCTTTCTTCCAGAGTGAGCTGAGCCCCCCCATGCTGATAGAGCACCCCCTACGCTGCCTGGTGCTTTGTGCTCAGGTGCATGCTGGGATGTGGAGGAGGAATGGCTTCTCTCTGGTCAATCAGGTGAGCGTGCTGGTGACCTCAGTGGTGGCATCCATCATTTCTATGGGCGCCTTTTCAGTGCATCAGGTTCCGTGCTTCTGGTGTTTCATGCAAGTACCACACGTGCGATACTTCACAGTGTTTTACTTCACAGGGTTTTGCAGTAGTAATGCTTTTCAGGATTATTGTTTAAAAGTGCACTTGATGAAGTGCACCTGCGTTGCTTCTGCATGAGTGCTGTCTGCCTTCTCTGAGACCATCATCTTCATCCTTGCTGTAGAAGTCACTCTTGGATGGCTTTGCCAGAAATTTATATAGACCTGCTTTTGCTTTATAAATACCCCAATATTTTAAAAAAAAAAAAAAGCTTGGATCTCATTTATCCGTGCTTCCATTATTTATTTGTATTTATTATTTTTTTATTTTTTACTTTTTCTGAGTTTGTAACATTTTCAAGACATAGGTCATATTGAGTTTTAGAGGCAGGCTACCTACATAACCATTCCGCAAAGAAAGCATTTGCAGGTGCCGGGCATCCTGCTCTATGTCCTGTTTCCCAGGTCCGTTCTCTAATCTCTGTCTGATTAGATGAGCAGATGGGGGAATGGGTGCACCTTGCTTGTTTCTCTCATGTAAATTTGTGTGGCTGAGTAACAGAACTGGATGGGAATGTAATGTTTTTCTTTTTCTTGTGCACTACCCTCCCAGATTTACTACTACCACAACGTAAAGTGCAGGGTGGAGATGTTTGACAAGGACCTCGTTATGCTGCAGGTACGTTCCCCGGCCGCCTCTTGCCCCCTCCATCTGCAGCTGACCCCGGCTTCCTCCTGGGTGCTCATCCCTGCTTGTGTTCTCTGTCGTTCCTAGGCAGGTGCCTCTATGATGGATCCCAACCACTTCCTGATGATTGTGCTCAGCCGCTTCGAGCTCTACCACATCTTCAGCTCGGCCGACGGCCGCAAGCGGCACAGCCGGGAGAACGCCAACAAGGTGCCCACCCCCCCCTACCGCGTTGCATTGTGTGGATCAGCAGGGGGCGCTCTGGTTGTTGTGTGCAGAATGTGAGCCTCTGGGAAATAACAGATCAGGTTTAATAGCCAAGTATCCAGCCAGTAAATTCAGTGAAGCAAATGAAGGTTGCGGGTGGAGGTCTTGTGACCTGGGTCAGTCCATATGTTCTTCCTTCTATGCTTTAGGACGTGATCCAGCAGAACAACACCTTGATCGAGGAGATGCTGCACCTCATCATGATGATTGTGGGTGAGTACGCCACCCCACCCCACCCCACATCATCGCCTTCCCGCCAGGGCTCACCCCACACATACATGTGTGCGTTCTAGGAGAACGGTTCACTCCGGGGATCGGCCAGGTCCAGCCCAGCGACGAGATCAAGCGTGAGATCGTCCACCAGCTGTGCATCCGGCCCATGGCGCACAGTGAGCTGGCCAAGGCCCTGCCGGAGAATGTGAGTGCGGGGGCTGTGGCTTTGCTGCCAGTGAGCTGCACGCCGGATTCTTGTTGCGGTTAGCAGAGGTCGCCACCGAACAGCAGTCTCAGATGTGTAAACACGGCGTCCGTTCGCACAAGAATCAACTTGAAGGCTCTTGATTCCGACCTGCTCTTCCACGCTTGATGATATTGGAAATTAAAAATCGTCCATCCGCAGAGTGCAAGATTTTTCCATGCTTGTTTGAGCCTGAAGGGCCAAAGCATTTGACCGAAATATGCGACACGCGATGTGTTGATGTTGAAGCACACCTTTGCAGCTAGTGGCGGAGTGTGCCTCATTTCCTGTCTTTGTTTGCCCCCTAGTGGTAGTGTAATGACAGTGCTCTGCTTATTGGTATCTGACTGATCCACGTTTGATTCTCCTACAGGAGAACAAGGAGACCGGCATGGAGAGGGTCATTGATTCTGTGGCCTTGTTCAAGTATGTTTTCCCCGGTTGGTCCATCAGCCACGTCCCTTTTCTGTCTGCAGCTTACATGTGAACACCCCACCCCCCCTCCCCATATTGTTACAGGAAGCCAGGAGCTACAGGCCGGGGGCTTTACGAACTGAGACCAGAATGCGCCAAGCAGTTCAACCTCTACTTCCACCACTACTCGCGTGCTGACCAGTCGAAGGTAGGCCACCCCGCCCCACACGCCACATCCACAGGTCGGCAGGGCTCCACCTACCAAGATGCCACCCTCATTTTGATCCCCCATGTCTCAGGCTGAAGAGGCCCAAAGGAAACTGAGGAGGCAGACTGGGGAGGACTCAGGTACTGGATGCCTCTCCTAGCAGATTCCCCTCATACCACCAGAGTTACCAGTGCCCCATATGAAATGGGCCGTGGGTGTGTAGGTCACTGGGCCAGGTCTGTCAGAGAGACCATCTGGGTCAATTTGACCTTAAGATTGGGTCTGTGTGAACATCCCAGTGATATTTGTGTGCTAGGTTACGCTCTGTGGCTCAGGCCTAAAGATTCATGAGTACATGCATGGTAGGCTGCTCTGTCTTTTTGACTAGACTAATTTTGGTTAACGTAGTTAAATCATGCATCCACATAGTGCTTGAAGCTCTCTTTGAAGCTTGCCCAAAATCCTCCCCACACTCCTTTTTATAGTTTTAGGCCTGTCTTGTGCATGTCGGCACCCCACGCCCATAGCCTTCTGCCAGAGTATCACAGTTAGGGAGGTATACCCCCAAATGGGGCCATCGCATCGGTGTGAGGGAGGTATACCCCCAAATGGGGCCATCGCGTCGGTGTGAGGGAGGTATACCCCCAAATGGGGCCATCGCGTCGGTGTGAGGGAGGTATACCCCCAAATGGGGCCATCGCGTCGGTGTGAGGCTCAGTGGCTGACGCAGACCTCCCGTGTCCCCAGCGCTGCCCCCGCCCCTCCTGCCCCCCTTCTGCCCGCTCTTCGCCAGCCTGGTGAACCTGCTGCAGAGTGACGTGCTGCTCGGCATGCTGGGAGCCGTGCTCCAGTGGGCGGTGGAACCCAGCGGGGGGCACTGGTCCGAGTCCATGCTGCAGAGGGTGAGTGTGCAAGCGTGCGTGCGTGCGTGCGTGAGGCGGGGGGAAGGGCTCTGACAACGCTTATCTGAGGTGTTTCTGCGTGTGGCCAGGTGCTCCATCTCACAGGCATGGCCCTGCTGGAGGAGCAGCAGCAGCTGGAGAGCAGCAGTGAAGAGGACATCACCTTCAGCTTCACCCTGAAGATCTCCCGTGAGTCCCTCTGGAGTGTGCGGGCAGCCCCACACCGCACTTACACCTCTCCCCGTGTTGTACGCGCAGATTGTGGTCTTCCAGATGGACGCACAGACTCCTGATCGATAGTTAATCTTCTCACTCGGCGTGTGGCATTTGCCATCTTGTGTGCAGTGCAGACCTCCTCTCAAGCAGGGTTTTTGCCATCACCGTGTTTAATGGGTCTGTGAGCTTTCTGGGCTCTGTTCTTGTTTGCCTTGTCCTGTTCGCTAGAATGATGTGTATCTGTGTGGCTCCAGGGCCGGGAGAGGCACCCAGTAACACCCCGAGCATCCTGGCTCTCCTGGAGACATTGCAGAACGCAGCTCACCTAGAGGTGCACAAGGACATGATCCGCTGGATCCTCAAGGTGTGTCATCACTACAGTCGGGGTCAGTCTCTGCAGCTTGCCTGCTGGAATGATGGCTTGCGGGCCCTGGTGTCTGTGAGAGAGATGCCCTGTAGACCAGGTGTGACCAATCTTATCGGCAAAGGGCCAGTGTGTGTGCAGGCTTTTGGACTAATCCTTTAAGTCAGCTGTTCAAACCCAGGTGTGAGGACTTCTCAGCCAATCCGTCCTCTAATTAGTCACCCCTGCTGTATAGCCTGGTGGGATCTTACTGCCCTCCAGCTGCGTGAGGCAGCAGTATGAAATGGTGCACAAAATGTAATAATTTGGAGTTGCCGTGTTTGGATTGTGAGCTCTCTGTTGCCCCCCCACAGACCGTCGCTAGCATTAAGACAATGCGGGAACGCAGCAGTACCAGTCCTGTGGCAGACAGCGCGGGCCAGAACCAGGAGGAGGTAGGAGAGGGCAATCTTTCTGGGCCACCAGAATCTGAACATGCTTTTCTCTGTCCCTTATGTATAAAATCTAACTCCTGGAAAACTTTGGATTAATAAGAGGTCTTCTTTTCACCAGCCTCCTGTATAGATGTGCATTTTCGTTCTACCGGTGTAATCTAGTAGTTTATGGAGTTATCTACTGCAAGTTTGAAAATGGTCCTCAGCTCTACTTAAACCATTGAAAGTAGTGTCTGCTGGAGCCAGGACCCCCCAACATTAGTGCTGGAGGCTGAGCTCGGCGGGACCCCGCTGGGTTTGCACCTGTGTGTGACGTGGCCGCGTTACCGCAGACGGTGCGAGACAAGGACAAGGCAGAGCGAAAGCGCAAGGCCGAGATGGCGCGGCTCCGTCGGGAGAAGATCATGGCGCAGATGTCGGCCATGCAGCGGCACTTCATCGACGAGAACAAGGAGCTCTTCCAGCAGAGCTTGGAGGAGCTGGACGCCTCCACTTCGGCTTCTCTGGAGCACAGGTATGACCCTGGAGGATGGCCGCTTCTCCCGAAGGAGTGTCGGCTGCCAGCGAGGGGGACGTTTAGTGACGTGTCCACCTCGTCCTGCCAGTCCCAGCTCCCCGGACGCCGCATTGCTGTGCGTCGGCCCCCGGAGGACACGGCCGGCCGAGAAGCGGCAGCTGGTCACCTGCATCCTGTGCCAGGAGGAGCAAGAGATCCGCGGCGACGGCAGGGCCATGGTGCTGGCCGCCTTTGTGCAGCGTTCCACCGTCATGTCGCGGAACCGCCACAGGCCGCCGCATAGCCCGGGTGAGCAGGGGAGCGTGGGCCGCGCACCCAGCAGCCCCTGGGTACCGTCATTATTACAGCAGGCCTTTAGGCATCATGCCACCTGCTGGTAACGCGCGTCCTGTTGGTGTTCCAGAGCGTCACGATCCGCTGTTCATGCACCCGGACCTGTCCTTCGGCACGCACACGGGCAGCTGCGGACACATCATGCATTCTCACTGTTGGCAGAGGTGGGTTTGGGTGGGGCCTGGCCGGGGGGCTCAGTCAGTGTGGAGGGAATGGAATGATGGAAATTAAATGGCACTTTAAGTATTATAAATGGAAAAATATGATGATTTTTTTTTTCTTTTTACAAATCAGTTTTTTTTTCTCTCAATCCAGCAAAATTCTGTTTACCAGCTGCATGCGGGGGTGGGGGGGGGACCAGAATGGGGCAAGTCACCAAGGCGCTGGACTAGTTTTTTTTTTTTTTTTTTTTGCCATGGTGGGCTGCCAGCTGAAACACTGGGCTGGTGGAAAAGTCTTTCTTTGTGCATGCTGTATTATTTGGAGGTAAATGGTGGGTAGTTGCAATAAACAAACATGCAGAAAGGCTTTTCATCATGGGGATGTGGCTTGGGTGCCCCCTGCAGGTACTTTGAGGCGGTGCAGGCTAAGGAGCAGCGGCGGCAGCAGCGGCTTCGCGTGCACACCAGCTACGACGTGGAGAACGGGGAGTTCCTGTGTCCGCTGTGCGAGTGCCTCAGCAACACCGTCATCCCCCTCCTGCCCCTCCCCAAGGACTCCGGCAGGTAGCCTGCAGGTCATGGAATATTCCAGAGGTTTGGCAGCTCTTCAGCCGCGAGTGCTAAGTGTATCCGTGTGTCTGTCCTAGCAGTGAGCAGCCGGGTCTTGGGCCATGGCTGAAGACCGTCTCTCAGCAGATCATATCCCTGCACTCTGCACATAGGAAGCTCCAACCTGTTGGTGAGGGCCAGCTTTCTGTGTTCTCCCCGGCTGTCTGCTCCTGTTTTATGGGATGGGATGATGACCATTCTTTCTTTCTAAATCTAGATGCTGGGGCCGTTGATGCGACCAGCAGCATGGAAGACTTCCCTCCCCCAGAGGGATTCAAACCTGACTACGTACCAGTGTATGTTCAGCCCGGTCCCCCCATGACTTGCTAGACCGTGGCACGTTTCGGATCCGGGCCTGAGCGTATCCCTTCGTCCTCCTCCCTTTAGGAACCCCTTCTCCAGTACTGTCAAGGAGATGCTGACAACGTTTGGGACGGCTACCTACAAAATTGGCCTTAAAGTTCACCCCAATGAGCAGGACCCCCGTGTCCCCATCATGTGCTGGGGCAGCTGTGCCTACACCATCCAGTCTATAGGTTAGCCCTGCTACACTCTCCCCCTCCCCGCCCATGTTTATACTCCATCAGATGGGTGTAACCTGGTCTCTCTGTCTCTGCTCCCCAGAGCGTCTGCTGGTAGACGAGGAGAAGCCCCTCTTTGGCAGCTTACCATGTAGACAGGTAAGCGTGTCTCCAGCCCCCCCCCCCCCCCTGCTGTATGGGCATGATTGTCAGGTCTGACCTGCCAATACAGGAATAAGTCTTGTGGTGACTGGCCCACTGTGTGTGTCGCGCCTGCAGGACGACTGCTTGCGCTCCCTGACCCGGTTCTCCGCGGCGTGCTGGACCACAGCCTCTCTACCATTGGTGCAAGGACACTTCATTCGACTGTTAGCAGGTGGGTGTTCCGGCTTCCCGGACCAGCCCGCTGGATTTAGGACTGTAAGCCTGTTTACTTGCGCTCAGGTGTGGTGATTTGGGGTTTTTACATGTTTCCGCAGCGCTGGTTCCGGACCCCGGCATGGAGAACGCTCCTACCATCTTGGATGTGGATATGTTCCACCTGCTGGTGAGTGGCCCTCTGATCTGAGCTCTGCAGGCACGTGGGGAATGTGCTTCACAGTGAGTGTGGGACAGGGATCAAACGCCTAGTCCTGGAGGTGTGAGGCCACTAGAGCCTCATTTCAGTGTACAGATGGCTGCAGACCCTGATCTTTCGGTGATGCTAGGTGAGCCTGGTGCTGTCCTACCCGTCGCTACACGGCCAGGACTTCTCTGGCCTCAGTGTGGACGCAGCTCAGCAGAACCTCTTCCAGCTGGTCACCGTGGCCCACGTGGTTCAGGTCCTGCTCACCTCCACTCCAGGTGAGAGAGGCAGGTCCGTGCTGGTGCAGGGATCCACCGCGGGTATTGGGAAGAGAACTCAATGTGCGTGCATGCCTGTGTGCAGCAGAGGTGACGATGGACCAGGAGAGCGGAGGTGGCGACAGTGAGGAGGAACGGAGCATCAGTGCCCTCTACGGCAGCCTCAGGAGACGCCTGGGCGGGTAAGCATGCCGGCCTGACCATCCTGGGCAGAGCCTCTATCCTGCGGCTTTTCACAGGTCCGGGCTGTTTGAGGATGTTGCATCCCCCCAGCAGCCCGATGATGATCCTGTCTCCTGCAGTGTCCTACGTGATGAGGGCTCGGCCTGGCACCTATGGCGCTGCGTGAAGGCGGGCGTGCTTCCCTTCCTGAGGGCTGCGGCTCTGTTCTTCCACCACCTCAATGGGGTGCCCACCCCCTTGGAGCTGCACGGTGAGTGGTGGTGCTGCTGATGATGATGATGATGATGATGCTGACGATGATGATGCGATGATGATGCGATGAGTTCTCCCCCCACCCTGCTGCAGCCCGGGGCCCTGGTCAGTGGGAGCACTTGTGTGGATATCTGGGTCTGCCACCCAACCTGCTGCAGCTCTACCACAGTAACCAGGGTCTGCTGGACCCCCTGATACAGGAGTACGACTCGGGGAACATTCAACCAGTTATCTATCTTTCTCAAGTAGCCCCAGTCGGGTGGATGTGCTTAATTCCACTCTCTTGCCTATAGGTGGTGCTCTCATCCAAGCATGCAAATAGTTCTGCAGGGAAGTAGCCCTCTCATCAGGTTAGTTCCCCCCCCCCCCCCCCTTGCATTTATGACGGCACCTTAATAGTTCAGCAAGGCCCCTGAGCTATTCTGGTTTCTCACTCTGCAGCTACCCCCGGGAGTCCAATCGGCTGATCGACCTTCCGGATGACTACAGTGCCCTCATCAATCAGGCCTCCACCTTCACGTAGGTGTTCCGAGATGCCCTGGCACTGCTGGGTCTGGGCCATCAGGCAGGCACTCAGAAGCCCAGCAAGGGCCACTAAAAGCAGAGCCACCCCACCCTGATGTGACTAGTGTTGAATTCTCTCCCTCTGACAGGTGTCCCAAGTCTGGGGGGGATAAGTCTCGTGCTCCGACCCTGTGCCTAGTATGTGGAACCATGCTGTGCTCACAGAGCTACTGCTGCCAGACGGACCTGGAGGGCGAGGACGTGGGGGCCTGCACGGCCCACACCTTCGCCTGTGGGGCTGGCGTCGGCATCTTCCTCAGGTAGCGGCCCCTCTGGTAGCGGCTGGCCCCCTGGCTTGCTGCAGAAGGGGGCTGACTGTGGCTCTGTGTTGCAGGGTCAGGGAGAGCCAGGTGCTTTTCTTGGCTGGGAGGACAAAGGGCTGCTTCTACGCCCCTCCTTACCTGGATGACTATGGAGAGACGGACCAAGGACTCAGGTGCCGAAAGGTCTTTCGTTGAGCACGGCCTGTATCCTTCTGTACGTTTTTCGTTTTTTTTTTTAACCCCCACCCCTCCCCCCATCACAGGCGTGGGAACCCGCTGCACCTTTGCCAGGAGCGGTACCGGAAAATCCAAAAACTATGGAGGCAGCACAGCATCACGGAAGAGATTGGGCATGCACAGGAGGCCAACCAGTCACTGGTTGGAATCGACTGGCAGCACCTGTGATGTTCTTGGTTGTATCACCCCCCAAATTATCGTGAGGGCTACACTGCAGGACTGCAGTTGTAGCAGCCAGTGAGGGTGAGGCTGGGAGCGTGTCACGCCAGTGAGGGGAAGGGTCGGAGCGCGGGGCACCCCCGTTAAACAGATCGGAAGAGCGCGCGTCGGCACTCCAGTCACTGGAAGCAAGCCCGGATGCCGTCTTTGACTTGAACGGAAGAACACAGTT
>JAODKM010000106.1:822507-839306 GCA_026780845.1 Petrocephalus sullivani | reverse complement strand
CCCCACGGAGTGGGGGGGGGACCACGCGAGGACGCGCGTCGGCGCCGCCCCCGGGGGGGGGCGGGGGGGGGCCACACGAGAGAACCCCCCCCCCCCCCCCCCCCAGCCCTGCCCTCCTTGTCAGAAAAACAGAAGAAATGCATGAAGTTCCTTTCTCGCTCCTTTCAGCCAGGGTAGCATTTCATTCTGATTTAATATAAAATGCATCTCGCTCCAAGCAGTCAGCTCTGAAGTCCACAAGCGCTCGCAGAGTGCTGCTTTTTCCTTCTCTTTATCCATATATAAGTTTATGTTCGCTTTTGTTTTGTTTACTTCAGTAGTGTTTCTACAAGATACTACTTAAGGATGGGGTTTTTTTTTTTTAAGCAAGCACAAGTTTTCTCTGCATGGAAGCCTCAGTTGCAATGTTACATCCTCTTCACTATGTTGTTCATGTATGTATGTATGTATGTATGTATGTATGTATGTGCCTCCTAGTGGGAGGCATGTGTATCTGCAGCCTGCAGTCAAATTACTCCCTTAATTAAAACAAAATGCTTATTTATTTTCATGGAGCTCCGAATACACTTTGAATACAAGCCAATAGTCTGAAGTCTGGGAGCCCACAAGTGTTGGTGTGTGGCTTTGTGTGTGCGCACGTGTGTGTGCGCGTGCATACGCGTGCGTGTCTTGATGGCGTGACATGGCCGTGGGCTTGCCTGGTTGGCATGTCTACACACTGGAGAGTTGTTTGTGTGTGAGACTGAAGGTCTCACTCTCCTTCAGTCCAGACCCACAGTTTTTATACAAGGAACAATGTTCATAGTACATTCTTTGCTTCCACTCAGTCAGGGGACCTCAGACCGGACTGGGATGGGATGGAAATTCACTCATTGAAGAATCCCTGTGTTATGTTTTTTCCTCTTTTTTGGAGGCCTGGATTAGCTGTTCACTTGATGAAATGTGTGGTTTTTAAGTGCAGTTAGGTGGGTGTTTTTTAAACCTTGGAAGGACTTTCCCGTGAGCAGGAGTCATTGGCACATGGCAATTTATTATTATTTTTTTTAAGTACTCTTAAGTGACCTTTTTTTTTTTTTGTATTCACAACCATGCGATTTGAGCATGTGGAGCAACCTCTTCCTGTCCCCAAACTCTTCAGGGACAGCAGTAGTGACAAACGATCTCAGACGCTGTTCTTGGTTACCCACTGAGGGCGAGGCTGAGCACCCCCTGGGTGGGAGGGTTTGTGCAGACTAAGCTCCGCCCCCCTCCACACTCGCTCGGCATGCTGTCACGTGACCTCCCACCCCTGCCACACTCCATACTGTGACATGCTTTCAGTACCAAGAATGTGCTATTATGATATGTAATGGACAGACTTGTTAATATGTGAATTCTTGTATAAATGGGTACAATGTACTATATTGTAAAACAGTAATAAAATACAAGCAGAAATAAAGAGCTGGCCTATTTAATTTGTTTGTTTATCGTGCGTGTTGCCATGCTGTCCTTGATCAGCCCTGAGCATGTCGATCTGCTAGCAGATGAACGGAGACCTAGGATTAGACCTCTGGCTTTACAAGGGGATCTAACTCCTTAACCTGGTTATGGGTAGCCTCTAAGCAAAAGGCAAAACCAATGAAAGGTGTAGTCAGTGTACAGTGTAAGTGGTAAATATGTACAGGGTACCTAAATGGGTAGTACATCCATGTGATATGAGGGATGTCTCCATGCTAACGTCTCACTCCACCCTTCTCAAGGTGCTTCTGAGCACTGCTCAGAGGGGCTGTGCCCGGGCAGTGTTGACCGAAGGCTAATCTTAGGCCCAAAGCTTCTTACTCTCATCACCTGTTGTCCCTCTTAAGCTAAACCCACTTAATTTCTCTCTGCAACTACCCTTGACCTGTTCCTTCCCACAATTTCCCAGTGCTCCTTTACCCCCTTCTTGGCTGTTGTGCAAAAAAATGGGAAAAGGTTGCTTTGTAGTTTAATTACTGCTTCACTGCTCATTTTGTCTGAAATCCTAGTAGTTGGCAACGTCTGCTGTTGGATTTAAAATAATGCACATGGATTTGATGAAACGATTAAATGCATGCTGTACTCAATTTGTTTAAGGTGTAAATAAGAGAGGTGTGTAGGATGTAGAATAACCATCAGAAAATGGCTGGGACTACATGGAGACATTTGCTACATTTGCTGTTACCATGCAAATCTTATGCAATTGTTTGTGTGTGTTTTAAGCTGTAAATGATTGCCATTTGTTCGCTAAGGGCCAGTTTCCCAGACAAGGATTAAGACTAGTCCTGGAATAAACTGGAATTTATGGGGTTTGCCCATGTTTAGTCCAGGACTTGGCTTAATCCTTGTCTGGGAAACCGGTGCGTAGTGTCCTAAATGATTTAAGGTGCAGTGCCCTTTAAGAAATTAAAGTAGACACCCCTGGGGGAGGGTGTGAATTCCTCCCACAGCACCCCCAGGCCGGCTTCCTGTGGCGAGTTCCCTTTCCTGTGTGCCGCTCGCCCTCCTCTCGGTCTTGTCCTTGCTCCTCCATGCAGTGCTGCTTCATGTCTTGCCTTATGTTGTCCATTTTAGTTTCTATTCAACATGAAGTTACTGCTAATATTGCAGAACAGTGCTGTACTTTATTTAGCAGGTGCTCTTATCCAAAGCGACATACAGAAAGCAGGATCTGGGGCTTACTCAAGGGCCCAATGGTGAACTCACTCTGCAGGCCCGGGGATTTAAGCCGCCTGATCATGGGTACAGCATCCTAACCTAATGAAGTGCAGAGGAATTGTCCCCTAATATGGTTAGTGGGTTTTTCCTTCAGTGAAGAATACAAATAATGGATACTTTATTGATCCCCTATGTGGAAATTCTCTCATCTCTCCCAATCTTGCACTCCATGAGAGCAGGCTTGGCCATGAAGGGCAGCCACCACTTGCAGCACCCAGAGAGTTGGGGGTCGAGGGCCTTGCTCAAGGGCCCACAGATAGACAGGCTCAAACCAGCAACCTTCCAATTACAGGCACAGAGGCTTAACCCACTGAGCCACATGCAGCCCCCCAAGAATCTTTCAGGCTGGGGCTGAACCTGCCAGCTTTATCGGGCCCACAAATATGAGGACATGACTGGCCAAGGTCAGAACTTAGTATTACACAGAAATATACAACTTTAATTTGTATGTCTTTTTGCTTGTTTAAGTTAAGATGGCTGCCTCATTCCAACACTCATGTCTTGTCTTCTGATTTCCAACTGGGGGGGGGGGGGGGGCTGGGAATGACCCCCAGGCCCCCACATAGGACCGCTTCCTTGAGCGAGCCCCCACTGTCCCTCCCACTCCCCACAGCAAAGTGTATACTCTGTGATAGTGGATCATTTACACTCATGCATTATGACTAAAACTCTGCATGTGTCTTTGTGCCCCAGTGTCTAAGTGGAGCAGTTTTGGGGGCACGACTGAGCTTCAAAGACACCATGCTGCACACATGCCGACTGCAGCGATCAAGTTAGCATCCGCTCTGCGGAAGGTGTCTAAGGACACGATACCCATGATGGTGTGAAGGGAAGGTCTCTTTGCCTCTGCTGCAAGGCAAAAGCCATTTTGATTGCATTCTAAAAGATTTTACTCATGGATTTTTAGAATAATCGTGTTGAAAAATTAAAAAGACTTCGGTTGGACAGGTATTAGGTTTCTGTCGAGAATATTTCTCACACATTTGATCTCGTTCCCAAGACTCGAGAGTGCTTTAAATATGAGTGGCTGGAGCGTCCTCAGCTCACCGTGGTTACCGCTTGCTCCTGCCCGCCCTCCCCAGCTTCTACTTGCACACCCCTGCCGAGTGATTTAACTTTCTGTGTGAAGTCTGCAATAGTCTCCTTAAAACTCTTCTCCAGCAGCCAGCCCTCACTCTCACTCTCAGGGTCCTCTGGATTTGCCAGTGTCCCCAAGGCCGTGTCCAAGTATTGCAAGCCCACCATTACTGCCACCTGTGGGACAGATGAATACACTGCATGACTAACTGAGGTACGCATACCTGAAATTACTGCAAAACACAAGTTATGTGATACGATTCAGGCTTAGTCAAGCATTTTTCCAATCCTGCCAATACTATAACATACTTTGTGATAGTTGGCTTGTAAATGTACCCAATAATGAATCACATTTCATTATTGGGAAACCTGAAGCACTTGCTTGATCCTAGTAGTAACAGCTGTGTTTTAACCAAGCCTGATCTCAAAGATGTGACAAGTCTCCAGTGGGGTGCTGAACCTGATCCACATTACATTTGGGAGCCATCCTAACTGATGGAGGCTGCTTGCTCCACCCTACGGGTCACGCACTGCCTGCTGGACCCCCAAGTCCTGTCAAGTCCTGCCGTTGAGGATACTGGCTTAACTAGGCTTACCATGCACCGTTTGGCACTGCTGAGTCCTCATCATGGATAATACATTACTACACCCACATTACGGCATGAACGGGGAGTCAGTGAATGGCTTAACTGGTTCCAGTTGTCCTATCCTGTGTTAGCCCAGCCTTAGTTTGTTAAGCCAATGAGGATTATGGGGCATTTGGAGCTCAAGAGCATGGAGCGTTTATTCTGTGGCCTGTGCATTCCTCACCTCCAGGATGTTGACCAGAAAGACAAGGGCCCCAATGCCGTTCATCATACTGCCGTAGTAGGACAGCAGGGCCTCCCTGCAGCCTCGCATCCAGATGTTGAGCTCCTCGCTGTGGTGGTCGTAGCTGTAGTGGGCTGTGTTGTTGGTGAGCTGGTGTTGGATGCAGGGCCGTGGCGAGCTGGGGTTGCAGCAGCTGAACGGCACCCCGTCCATCAGATACTTGCCCTCCACGTTGCTCATGACACGGCTGCCCGTGGGGGAATCAAGCAGGGGTCATGTGTGACACGCATGGCCAGACGGGCATACATCTAGGCCTTTTGCCCTCTGTATGCCTTGCAACAATCAGCAGATTTAGTGAAAGAACAGTGAAGGTTCCTATTCTCTTTCAACCATTGAGAAAGTGCTGATCTTTCAAGCCTCTCCTTGTATTTTTGCTCAGTCGTTTGTCTTAATATGAACCAGCTGCACTAAAAGAAATCCTATGAAAAACTGTAATCAAATTCCTACCATGCTATTAAATGCTCATTGCAGCATTAACACCCTCTCGGTGAGGGGGCTAAACCTTAACGTGTCATTACCAAAGAGGCGTGGCTCTAGGCTGCAGACCGCTGCCAGAGACTGGTGCACAGGTTTTCACTCCCGGATAAACTAGGACAGTGAGGCCTTAAAACCATTTATTATGAGGTCGACCTGATGCGATTAGAGTGAGTGAGAGTGACAGGGGTGAAGCTCCAGGTCATCCTAAGTGGTTGGCGCACTCTTGGCTCACTGGATTCAAACACACCGTAAAAAAACGTAGCATACACACTTACGACCTCTTCTCAGGATATCTGCCTACAAAAAATATGAGTAGAGGTTTAATCTAAATATGGTCCCCTCGTGGGTACTGTATGAAAGGATAATATTATTCCAATATTATTCTGGCATGATTCCCTAAGCTACCTTTCAAAGTTAGATGTCAAGAAAAAGCCTTAAATGACACACAGAAGTATTTGGAAAGACATGCTGGCCTGGATTCGCATTCACACCAGTGCCCTAGGAGTAAACTTCTACTAGCCTTGGAAGTGGGACAGTGAGTTCCAGAGGCCACAGAATGAGATACAAGAAGATTATCTACTCATGAGAACCTGACCTCTACCACCTCTTACACAAACACTTCATTACCAATCTATATGGTAATAAATTAGTAGTGGTGCACAACAGGATTTCTAACGGTCTTCTTCAATAAAACACATAAATAGCCTATTCGTTCTTCAGTTGAAAACATGCCCTGTGAACCATTTTAACAATGTGATGTTCTGTGTGGGATGTCAGTGCTGTATTCTATTGTGTTATAACAATCTAGGAAACCTGTGTTGAACAATACTAGGCCACCCTCGCGACGGCTGACTTGAGAATACTCACTCCCTCACTTCACTGGAGCCAAAATCCAGGTATCGGTTGCTTATCCACTGGATCTCGAACCAGTCCCTGTAATTGTTATTTCCACAGCAGTGGAACTCCATCTGGGTCAGGTCCAGCATCCTCTTCATGAAGCAGCGGCCCGGAGTGTCTGTGTCCTTGTAGAACTTCATGCTGTTCTTCAGGCCCTCGGCCAGCGTGGACTGCAGGGCCAAGCGCATGGCAAAGCACAGGAGTGCCGTAATGAAGAGCAGCATATTGAAGAAGATGAGGGTGGCCAAAAAGAGCTTCAGCAGAGGCTTCCATTTGGGGAACTTTGTCGGGTCCAGTGAGTCGTGGCAAATCTTCCCACCAAAGGCGTTCAGGCCACATGCCGTCAGTCCTGCCAAGATCAGCAGGTTGGGGACAAAGTGGCTCTCATTGTTGTCCATCATCTCACTCCGCTTACGCAGCTCAATCTTGAAGAAGACCCCCAAACTGAAGACGAGGACACCGGCTATCACGGCCAGCCAATACAACAGCCATAATGCCTGTGCCAGTTTCACCCGCTTCTTCAAGTCAAAGTTAACCTTCAGCAGCGCCATTCTAAGTTCCGTAGCTCTGCACCCGGAGTACAACTGAAAATTTAGCAGTAGAGTTCCCTCGTCCGGCTGCTTCTCAACCAAAGTCTCTCAAGAGAACTGGGTTTCAGTGTCTCACAACTGATTGGTTTGAATTAAAACTCAAAATTAATGGCACCAAAACCCTGAAAAGCACAATCTCTCCTGGGAGATTGTTGCACTAGACAAATTTGTATGTATCCACCACTGCATTCCCATTCTGAGAATCTGAATCTCGGGAAAGTCCATGCTGTAAGTGGCAGAAGTTTCCGTCGGCAAATATTTAGTTTGTTTCACATGAATTAGTAAAAGTGCACAGAATAGCTGCCTGTTCACCTATTTCTGGGTATAACCTTCCTTCAAAAGGGTGAGACTAGACGAAGGCTCATGACCAAGCTGAAAGTTCCAGCACGTCACTGTAGACCTACTAATCACCCTGATCCCATTTGCAGAAATCCCTGGCTGCAAATGAGTGCAGCTCTAATCTCCTGCCCAACGATATAATTAGTTTAATGTTTCCATGCTCCAAGTCCCGCTATTATGGGATGGTTCAGCATAGCGCCCAAACATCACAGACCTAAATCCACAACTTTCATTGCCAGGATATATAGATGTAAATGACTAAATGGAAAGAAAGGAGATTTAAAACGTATAATAAATAAGATTCTCCTTTTGCTCATGGTGTAAAGTGGGCTTGCAACTTCCACAACACCAGCACATTTAACACTGTTTTCAGTAAATATGTTGGCCTGTAAATATTCAGTAGCAAACAGATAATATGGGTATGATTTGCCAGTTACATATAATATTAATAACCTGCAAATAACCCTGTTTTGAGTCATGAAAGTTTGCATAGCACGCCTCAATCTAACCATCTTTATATTATTTCAGTTTGAAACACTCCTCTTAGGTGTTTGATACTTACAGCTATACGGGGTGATTATCCTGTGGTTGACTTCCGTACATTCGGTATGTGTTGCTATATTCTAAAGTGGCCGTCTAATAAACAAAGCAGTTAAAATCTATTTGAATATATAAACAAATAAACTGGCAAAAATGAGAACAGATCGATAGGTTAGGGAATATGGTTTTAAATTCAGTAGTATATCGAAATTTATTTCAATGCATTAATTACATCAAATGACATGATATGGTACCAGATTTGCCACCCGCCCCATATATTACAAAATCGTCACGTATTGAAAGGAACAATAAATAAACAGAACCACAGAACCAGAGCCAATTTAGTCGTGGCGGGGTGGCGTCGCATTTCTTTAGATTGATAGTGTCCACTATAAGTAGTATGCATGGTTCTGTACGTGTCAGCTGTAAACTGATTTTAAATAGATTCAGGAATCACAATATTTGTAAAATGGAGGTCATTTTACAAATGGAATGAGTAAGTTACATTGCTGTTAGGGTCTAGCAGTTTCATGCGTTGCATAACACATTGCCTCACAACATCTCTACATACATCCCAGTTTTGAAATTTTAATTGTCCGTTTCGTTTATGTTATCTATTAACATAACCACGGATAAATATCAGGTTGGGTTTCTATTTATAATAACAAGATGCACATACACGTATGCAACTTATTAATTGCTCGTTTATTTACAACTGTCCTCCTCCAGCATCCGCCGAGACCGGTCCCTGGATTATTAAAGCGAAAGCTTAAATGATCTATTTGCCGGAAGTAAATTGTTGTTCGTCTAGCGCTGCCCAGCAAACGACCTTATGATTAGATCATTTTTCATGTTCCTCCCAGCATCCTCTTTTCTTATTGGTTTCACATGACCTAGTTGCATATCAGGAAGCTCACGGCGTGGATTTTTAAAAACCTAGACCGCAATTTATAGCACAGTTCCGCTACCGGTGTTATATAAGTTCATTTTATTCCGCGCAGCGACGCTGTAGACAGATTAATCGAATTGCTTTATCATGAACTGATTACTATAACCGTTTCCAGAAGCACTGGCCATCTTGCAATGAATCAATAATAAAGAAAAAGCCTGGAATAAACATTGAACTTTGCAGTATTTTCCTAAATTAGTTTGAGATAATTCTGTTTCGCCACGACGAAACAGATCTACACGACCCGCGTTGAGTGGTCATATTTCAATAAGGGTATCGGACTCTGTTCGATTTAGGCAGAGCACTGCACTTTTGGTCACGGTAAACTGACCGGTTTAACCGGACATACTGGAAATATTGCGCACAGCAGAGGTAGTTATGCGGATATGTATTTATTGTGCACTTTCAGGTCATGTTAATTTATATGGCGCACCTCAGCAGGATTTAGGGATACATTTTTTAATTCGTCTTTGGTAACTCAACTTATCAGGTTATACTAAATACAGTAGTGTTCTCTGCGTGTTTCACATTCTTTAATTGAATGGATGATGCGCAATGATTAAGTGTCGCTGTCCAGGATCTCTTCTCTGTGTTAATGTTAATCCTCCTTTAAGTGATTTATAACTGTATGGGATATTAACTCCAGACTTGTCACGGATACCTAGCGTCCTCCGTTTGCATAAAAACTGTTACATGTTTTGCATGCCTTCTCATAAACTTCCACGCCAAAGTTCGCTATTCTGCCCCCTTGCGTTCGAGTTTATAGAGCCGTCAAGCACAAATCCAGCACCCCGCTGCTTTTTGAACGTTGTACGTCCTAATTTCCCCAAGCATCGTTTTTTTTTCTCCTTTTCGAACGCATTCTTGTTTTGGAGCCCAAATTAATATATTATTATTATTTTTTTATATATATATTGCACCGTGCACGGCTTTAACGACCTCTTTGCTCCTCTGTGTGCAGAAATCGCGGTTAGTTTCCTCGGGGCCGCCTGCCTGCAGTTGCTGCCCGTCTGCAGGAGCGGCACTGCCCCGCTGGCCCCTGATGCGATGGCGAGGAAACCCCGTTGACAAGGCACTGCTTTTTCATGACGGTGAGTTTCCCCTTTGAGTGTATTATAATTTTGTGATAAAAATTTCAAGGAGGAGGAAAAAAAACACACAACCTCCTTCCTCCCCTTCCTTCGGGGAGGGAAGAGAGCGAGCGAGGGAAAAAATCTATCTGAGAGGAAAAAAAGGAGAGGGAGAAAAATATATAGCTAGCTATAAGAGTGAGAGAGGGAGTGGAGGAGGAGGAGGTGCAGGGAGGGGGGAGCAAATTAAAAGTTGCCAAATGGAGATATTAGGTTTCAAGAAGAGGGGTGAGACGGGAACAGGGGCTAGCCTTCGCTTTCATCCTCCCGGTGTTATGCAAATCTAAATAAATATTTATAGACGTCCTTTTTTTTATCTAAGCCAGTGCAGGCAGCCACGATAGGCAGGGAGCCGGGGCTGGCTTCCATGCGGCCGGATCGCGGCGCGGCGCGGCGAGGAGGGAGAGACCATTAACCTGGCGCGGCGCGGCGCGGCTTCGGGGCCGGGAGCTCCGGCGGAGCGTCCGCGGAGCGGCGACCCACCGGCCGGCCGGCCGTCCGCGCTTCCCGGGCCCTTTTTTACCTTTTAGTTCGTGCCGCGTTTGGGAGGATTGGGAACGCTGTTAGGATAAAAAGGCGAGGGGGGAGGCTGGACCTGGGAGCGCAGTCTCCGGGGAAGGGAGGCGGGAGAGCGGCGGGGACGCGGAGCCGCGCTGGCGGAGGGAGTGCCCGTCCTGGCCGGCCGCTCGCCGCTATCCGTCCGCTGTAGGACGCGACGCTGTCCGCCGGGAGAGGGGGCGGAAGGAGCCGGCTGGAGGCGTCCGGCCGGGGAGCCGGCGGGCGCCGACGCGGAGGCACCGGCCGCTAATCCGGAGAAGCGTGTCGGCGGCTCTGTGCGATGCGACTGCGTTAGAATTCGTGTTTTTTTTTCCTTCTGCCGCGCCGGTTGTCCGCTCCCTCCCCGTGCCGCGCTGCGGTGGGAAAAAGGGGCATGAACGCCCGCGCCGAGCTCCTAAAAAAGCCGCCCCGCAGCCGGCGGACTTCCTATCGGGAATGGCGCGTGTTATTGCCCACGTTCGTGTCCCGCGTGGCGGACCGCGGCCGCTTTTTAGGGGCGAACGGGCGGCACGCGGTCCCCGGGCGCATGCCGCTGGCTCGCGGTGGCGTGTCGCGCGCCGCCGGCCGTCAGATGTGCGGCCGCTTCCTCGCTCATTTTCATGTACTTTGATATTCTGTGAATGTTCTGTATGATTTTAATTCAATGAAATAAAGAGGCGAAACGTTATGTATGTTTGGATTTTTGTTTATTTTAAACATAAACGAACGGATTGGCTAGCTGGGAAAAGTCTTTGTCTGGGCTGATTCCTTTGGAGTAACGTTACTGTCAGTTCCCGTTTGTTATTCTGACTAAACCATACGTCTTTTCAGTTAGCTGCTTATTCTATAGTAAAAAATTAAATTTTTAATATCAGCGAAACCATTGGCTGTAATTTTCAAGGTTATTACAAGTCTGGGCCTTTCCGTGTTGTTTCCACCTTTGACCAGAGGGTTTTTTTTTTTACAAACGCGAAATATTTTATCCATTTATATAGTGAATAAAAAAAAGAATTTCCCTAAGATAATTTTGATGAAATCGATAATGATAAAATAATCTCGTCGAGAGTCTGGCAAGGAGCCAAGCTGTGTGGCGCAGTAAGACAAGGACAGGCCGCCATTTTGATTCGGGATGGGATGGGGGGGGGGTGGAATATATATAAATATATGCCTACACACACATAAAAGCAAGCATACGTCTGCGTGTATTTGTGGCACCTACCCCACCCACACTCCCTCTGTATTTTGATAAAAAAAATATATACACACAGTATTTGTGGTTCTGGGCCAGCTGCCTAAAACGAATTAGGCTGATGCTTTAATTTGCCTTGCAGTGCACATAAACAGCACAGACCCCCGAGAGACCCACGGACCTATAGGCTTGTGTTCCTCCTCCTTACACTGGCACGTGTTTATATGTGGGCCTGAGATATTTCCTGCGGTCGTTGGGCGTGGTGCTCCTCACATGGCTATGCACCGTGCCCGCACTGTTGGTGGGCCCATTAGTGCATGTGAAAGTTCCTCTTTTTTTTTTCCTCTTGGCAGTGAAAACACTCACACCCCGCTCTGATAGGCCCAGTGGAGTGCTGTCTTTCACTTTGCTCCTGGGTTGTTGGTGAAGTGGGTGTTTGTGCATTAAAATCAGAAATTCTCTGTTCCAAAAAGTCATATAGCATTTTACACGATCACTGTAATTCTCCAGAAGCAAGCCACCGATTTGTACCAATTTAATGCTGTTACGAATACATTTTCTCAGTGGTTTTACTCTGCAGCAGAGTGGAATATTTTCAGGCAATTTAGTGATTTCAGAGAGAATTACAGTCATTAACTCTATTGACATTCATGTATTATAAATTATGTTGTGGGAAACTTGTTTATAATGGTACATACCTCTGAGTAAAGACAGTGACATTAAATGACCTGGTGAGTAGCTGATTCTTTATGATGGTGGAAATCATTTACACGAGTAATTCACATAGGCTTTACAACGGCCTATGTAAACATTAGAATACAGCTTTATTTCTCATTTTGTAACTTACTCATATTCAGGAGCTTTTGGCCTGTTTCAGCCAACCATAAGTCAGCATGTTTGATTTACTTTTAGCTTAACGATTGCTAGCCTTACAACTCTAATAGTGCTTATATTGAGACTGATTCCTACTCTTCTATTTCACTGCCTCTCTTGTCTGTGTAGGAGCTCAGAGGCATCCGATGAGAAGTCCCATGATCCCCATAAATGTGTGAGTAGCTAACGTTTCCCGCCGTGCCTTGATTCGGTGGTGCTGGGTCAAACAAAATCTCAGTGTCCCAATAACATCCCCCCCCCCCCCATTTGCCACGCAGTCACCATGGATGATGAAGATGATCGCCGTCTTCTAGACATCATAGGGTGAGTTACATCATTTCCCATTTAAAATTCCAGCTTCCCCCATTTTTGAAAATTTGGTTTTAAACATGGATGAAGAAGATGCTCTAGTATTCAGATTGTTAGAGCTGCACTCTCAGACATTCCTCTGTTGCTCAGGTTCCCGGTCTCTGGCCCGTAGTCATGTTCCTGATCCTGAGTTAATCTTCTTGCTTCTGTCCCACAGAGACGTGCAGGCGCTGAACGATTATCTTCATGGTTCCAGCAACAAATCAGTAAGCCGTTCTTTTCATTTAACGCCTTTCATTAAGTTTATACAACTGAATCGTGGGGAATAGTTTCGGTAATATAGCTGGGCTCTGAAGTATATACGTAGAAGTTTACAAGGCATGTGTCAAGAGTAATAAAATTATTTTTATTTAGTTTATTCTTCACTGTATGCACCCATCCATATGTCAGTCTTCAGACTGAATTTCTTTGAGAGGGTCCCGATGGTAACGTGGCAAACAGTTCAGGCCATAGACTGCAGCTCATTCTGGGAGGCTTCCAGCTTGGCTTTCATCTTTCGGGATATATCCTGCATTTGTTTCTCTCTCTCAGAGTCACAACTCGGACAAAAATGTCACAAAAACGTCACTTCCTGTCAGAAACGCGCCTCTTTTCCGAGTTTGAAGTCGGGCAGAATTTTGTTGTACGAGATTCCCCTGTGACGTCATTTCAACATGGCAGCTTACACAGTCGATAATAAGTGTTTCACTGCTTCTCTATTTTATAAATATTTTAAATCGTTTATGTAATTAAATGTATTACTGGTTATTAATGTAATCGCACACAGTCTTTCATGTGAATTAATAAATGTCTTTCGATGAACTTGAACGGGAAATTAGTCGGTTGTGACGTCTCGCACCTCGGAATTTCCGATTTCGTCGGGATAATCAAACGCACCAATAGCAGCTAAGCACTTCAGCTGCTTCCTCTCAATGCAATGGAACTCCAGCTTTATTTATTTTAAGTTCCACCCAAATCTCTGAACTCCTCACCGCCATGGAAAGTTAGGCAAGAAACCCTGTGGAGAAAGGGTCAGTTCCCCTGCCTGCACTTGCAGTTAGGCAAGAAACCCTGTGGAGAAAGGGTCAGTTCCCCTGCCTGCACTTGCAGTTAGGCAAGAAACCCTGTGGAGAAAGGGTCAGTTCCCCTGCCTGCACTTGCGTCTTCGTTCTTTTGGTCATTACCCACAGCTCATGACCATAGGTGGCGAATATGGCCGTAAACTGGAGTCTCCTCCGGTTGTTTAGCTTCCGTTTCCCCACCTTGGAGCCGCTCGGAGCCCACAAAGCTGCAGCTGCTGGACTGATCCTCCTGCCAGATTCACATTTCCTCTTACCATGGCGACGATGGTCCGTATACCATGTGAAACGATTTGAGGCAAGAAGATACTGCTGCAGTTAAGAAACTGGGTGAAAAAATGGGTAGATTCTCTTTTACCTTCGAGAGATTTATTGTGACGCTATATTTGATAAAAAAGCCAGCATAATAATAATAATACCTCAGTCATGCATTTAAAGGTGGGCGTTTCCTTTGCAGATCGATGAAGGTGATGTGGCGAATGCCGCCTTTGGCTCCGCCAGCTTCTTCATCAGTGGCTCTGTAAGAATCACCATTTTCTCATCGCACCCCTGAAATCTGCTGGGTCGGCTCCGCCCCTCACCCCGCCTGTCTCCTCTGATAGGTCGACCCCGTCTCCGCGTTGAACGACGCTGCCAACCACTTGGGCGAGGCAGATGGGGCCGCGCTGCAGCTCCCCAGTAGCCTCCAGTTCATCGAGGAGGAGCTGGGGAGGACCTCGCCGTCGGGGGTGGAGCTGGGGGAGGAGCAGCCCTTCGACATCCTCCAGAAGTCTCTGCAGGAGGCGGACATCACGGAGCAGACCCTGGCACAGGAGGCCCTCCTAGAATCCCCCACCTCCACCTTGGCATTCCCCCAGCAGCTGGTATCCGGGGGTGTCGGCATGTCCCCCTGTGCGCAGTTCACCGGAATCCAGTCCCAGGGCTACCTCCAGCAGGCGCCCCCTCCGACTGTACAGAACGGATCCTCCGGACACATCCAGCTAATGGGATCTTTCGGAGAGCCCACCTCTATGGTGACCATCAGCGGCTTAGAGCGGCCTCAGATCCTGGTACATTCGGGTCAGCCTGACTCACCCGGGCTGGCAGGGGGTGTGCTGGCTCAAAGGCCATCGTGTGCCACGGGGGCGACGACGGGAGCCGTTTTTAGCTCCTCTGCTGGAGGCGTGCCCTTCAAAGGCAGTTCGGCGCCCATACCCTTCCAGAACATCATCATCCAGAGAGGACCCTCCCCACAGATGCTGGTCAAGCCCATTCAGCCTAAGCCCTTACAGGTAGGGGGGCAGACTGTATACAGTGTCAGCAGCTTGGGCCTACAGCCCCAAGGCCCGGTCCCCAGCAGTGCCTACACCGCTGCCGGTCGCACCCAGAGCCCCCAACAGATGACTGTTAACATTGTGAACCAGCCTGGCCTCCAGAAGCCTGCCATGGGCCCCCAGGTAGCCAGTCACCCGGGCAGCATCGTGATCCATTCAGCTATGGGGACGCAGCAACAGACCAGCTTACCTGTGGGGCAATACCGGTTGCCATCTTCTCTGCCTTTTACCCCCAGCACGGCCACGCCCACCGTCCAGGCTCTGAACGGGCAGGTCCTACAGACACAGGTACAGGGTACGTCCAGTCAAGGCTTCATGACTCATACTGCCACCAGCACCTATTCTGGGGCATTCCTGACCAATCAGAACATGGCTGTACAGCTAGTCGCTGGGCAGAACTTTTTGACAGCGGGGCAGCTGGTGGTGAACCAGAGCGTGGTGAGCAGCCAGCTGGGACAGTGCTCCCCGGCTTTAGTCCAAATGTCGCAGACCCCGGCTGTGGCAGCAAAAGCCCCCGTGGCCTTCACCGCCGGCTCCGGTCCCGTTCAGGGCCACTGTGCACTTGTCAATGCCACAGATTCGGCCAACATCGGGTATGCGACTCAGGTGCAGACGACGGCGCTGCCGGGAGGCCAGGAGCTTCAGCTGGGACCACAGTTCCTGGTGTCGCGGGAGCAGGACACCAGCCGCCAGCTGCAGCCTGACGTGCATTTATCCCACCAGAACCAGGCAAGTACTCACTTACTGAATGGACCTTGATGTGCTGTCACACTTTGGGATGTCTTGAGGTCCCAGAACTGTCAGTTTTTCTCAGTTTCTTTCCTGAACCAGCACTAAACTTTCTTTTTCCTTCCAGGACTCCCAGTTCACACCAGGCGCTACCAAGATGGCAGATGGGCAGAGGCAGCCACAGCTGGTCAACCTGCTAGGCAACACGGGTAAAATGCTCTAGAGCCCATGGGTGGTTATACTGCTCTAGAGCCCCCGGGAGTAGATTGATCTAGAGCCCACACACACCACACATGTCCTTCGTCTTGTTTGAACATGGGCTGTGCTTGATGTTTGTGAAGTAACACTTCACCCCTGGGTTTTTCCTGCAGCACTGAAGGCATCAGCTGCCCTGGAAACGGTGGTGTACTTACCAAACCAAATGGGCTCCACACCCACAGCTGGCAGTCAGGTGAGTGCCTTCCCTGGCCAGTGCACGGGCCCCGAGAGACCAGTGCCCGAGAGACCCGCTGTCAGGGCCGAATGTTAGGTGAGGTGTGATTTTAATTAGCCTGCTTCTTCCCCACGCAGGTCAGCATGCTGAAAAGACCTGCCACCCGTCAGCTGACCAAAAGCGACATGTAAGCGCCAGCTTGTCCTCCGTGTTAGCATGCGTCTCCCTCCTCGCCTCCTTTTGTTCTTACATGCCTCTGCTTAGCGCTGTGTGTATGGCAAGCCCTTTTAACATTAAATAAGTAGGCGCGATAGTAATTTTAGATATCTGCATTGTAATTCTTACTGGTACAACATGCCATTTCAGATATCTCTGATTCAGTTCTTACCAGTACAAATGAGCCTTTGGGAAATCTGTAATTAATTCAGTTCTTACTAGTAGGAATGACGTCACTTTCCCCATTCATTTGTATTGCTGATTTCTTTTGAGAGGGGAGTAATTCCATTTTAAATATTTCAATAGCAAATTCTAGATATCTGAAATTACTGTCTGCACTTCAGTTATTACTAATCTCACAATGTCTGTTTTAGATATCCAAAATGCACAGTGGTTTAAAATATCTGTAATGTAATTATAGTAGGGCTGTCAAAATTGACGCGTTAACGCGGATTAATCCAGCGTCGTGATTAATCTGATTAAATACATTAACGCATT
>JAODKM010000106.1:801439-816976 GCA_026780845.1 Petrocephalus sullivani | reverse complement strand
GACGCGGGAGGCGCTGCACCACTCCATAGCGTAAGCACGGACAGGGCTGGGAGTGTAGGTGGGGGGGTGTCAAAGTGCGTTGGTAACTTTTCACAAAGAGGACTCTGTGGTATCAGTGCTGACAATGTCCATCTGAAGATGGACAGAGCATGTCTCTATGGGAACATGCTGTTGCACATGATTGGTGGAGCTGACTTCACAATGGGATAGATTAGAATTATCATTTATGACTGAACTAGACAGTGGATTATAGGTAGTTTCATACCTGTGTTTGTGTGTATGTGTTTATATGTGTATCCTACACATCACTACTCATCACCTCGTGTATCCGTGTTCCCGATTTGACAGTTTTACATTTTCATTTGGTAAACTACATATGCCTTTCTCAGTCCAACCAAAATAAGGGAAGAGAGAACTGTATTGTTGACTGCACTCTACAAAGAAGAGCTAAATGAATAATAATTAAAAAAAAAAAAACCCAAAGCCCTGACTTGCGCATGGGCTTGTTGCCTTAGGAGAAAACATGTGTGAACTCCTTCATAAATTTAATTTCATTTTCCTTGTTTTGCTGCTTTGTTCGGTACGTGTATCCAGCGAGGCCTTACCAGACGGCTTCGCCTGTCTCATCGTAGACCTGCTGTCGTTTCACTTTTTGTTTTAAATATTTTGTTTATATCGAATCAATCTCATGCAAAACTTGATTTGTATAGTTCTGTTTTGTATAAACATTGAGGGGGAAAAAAATGAGAACAGAATATTTATAATTTTTTGTAAAAAGAAGTTATTTTTATTGTCTATGAAGTGTTACACAATTTGAAAAGTATGATATATTGTTTTGATTTTTACATTTGTTTTGTGTGGGTGTTAACGACAACTGCAAATAAAAAGATGATGAAAAGCATTTTGAAAACCAGCCAAAGACTCGCAGTAGCCGGCGTTGTGTGCGTCTCTGCCGAGGTCCTCAGCTGCGTCCCGCATCTATTGTGTATTTTCTTATTGCTTAATGTTGACAGCATCATTGTGTTAATAATAAAAAGTTAACACAGAAGTAATATCTTCTTGTTATATAATTTACATGGGGGGGGGGGGGTTGCACAGAGTGAAGTAGAGATGGTTCCCATGGCAGTCATGATGGCTCAAAGTGCCTCTGCATAATCACTGAAAAGAAGCTGTTAGAAATTACCTTAAAACAAGTCTACTTAATTAATGTTGGTTGATAGTACAATGGAAGCACATATTAAGAGCAGCAGCATGGCTAATTAGGGTGGCCGGTCGCTGGCTGGGATGCTCATTCCCGCGAATGCCCGCGCTGCCCAGGCTGGACTCAACCGCACAACCACAGACTTTGTCACAATTACTGATTAAGTAGATGATTACACTGTTTGTAGAAAGTTTGTGATAAGTTTGTATAACAAGGGATGTGTGGAAAATGCCTTATTTTGTGCACATAGCCAGAAATTATTTTTGGGAGGGATCTGGCAGCTCTACCAAAACTGAGATGGGGACGTACATTTCACCAATTGGGGGGGGTGGGGTCCTTCAGTAGATTTTGCCAGCTGTGGGTCTGGAGCAAATTTAATAGTTTTAGTATACGTAGTTTTACTCCATCACTTTGTGCCTGTCTTATTCTGCTCTATGTGTTGTATGGCTGAGGCACACAGTGTGCAGAAGTCGCCAACTTTCTGCAGAGTCAATAGCTACAGATGTCCAAACTTTCTTTGGCCTTCAGATTAGCTCAAGAACAGTACATAGGGAGCTTCATGGAATGGGTTTCCATGGCCAAGCAGCTGCATCCAAACCTTATATCCCCAAATACAATGCAAAGCGTCGGATGCAGTGGTGTAAAGCACAACACAGCTGGACTAGAGCAGTGGAGACATGTCCTCTGGAGTGACGAATCATGCATCTCTGTCTGGCAATCCGGTGGACGAGTCTGGGTTTGGTGGTTGCCAGGAGAACGTTACTTGCTTGACTGCATTGTGCCAAGTATATAGTTTGGTGGAGAGGGAATTATGGTATGGGGTTTTTAGAGCGGAGATTGTAAGCCAGACCTTTATGTTCAACATTAGTCCCTGACCTCACAAATGCTCTCCTGGAAGAAGCTGTTATAGCTGCAAAAGATGGGCCAACTCCACATTAAAGCCTATGTATATAGAATGGGATGTCATTAAAGTTCATGTGTGTGTGAAGGCAGGCGCCCCAATACTTCTGGCAATATAGTGTATGTACCAATCACTGTTCATGCAATCAACCAGGCTTCAGGTTCTACAGGGTAGCCAGTGCCCTAGTGACAACATACATGCACCCCCCCCCCATGGCCCCACTAAATACAGTCATGAGAAACTTTAAATGGTTTTACATATCAGGACTTAATTAAAAAATCATCTGGTCCTTACCAGATTCTCCAATTATTTAAATCTAAACATTCCACCGTGTCATTATTTAATAAAAACGAAGCCAGAATTTCACATAGTTTGTGAAAAACTTTGATTCAACCAGTTTCAGCAGCAATAACTTGAAGTAATCGTTTTCTGTGTGGCTTTTTCAGTCTCTCACATCATCGTGGAGGAATTCTGGCCCATTCCTCTTTACAACCTTGCTTCAGTTCATTGAGATTTGCAGGCATTCGTTTCTGCTCAGCTCCCTTGAAGTCTCGCCACAGTATTCCAGTCGGGCTGAGGTTTGGACTTTTGACTGGGCCATTGCAACACCTTGGCTCTTTTCTTTTTCAGCTATTCTGCTGTAGATTTGCTGGTATGCTTTGGATCATTGTCCTGTTGCATGACTCAATTTCAGCTTTAGCTGTTTGACAGATGGCCTCAAAATTTGCCTCTACAATACTTTGGTATACAGAGGAGTTCATGGTCGACTCAATGACTGCAAGGTGCCCTGGTCCTGTCGCTGCAAAACAAGCCTGAATCATCAGCCCTCCACCACCGGGCTTGACAGCTGGTGTGAGGTGTTTGTGCTGATATACCAAACATGGCAGTATGCATTATGGCCAAACATCGCCATTTTTGGTCATGTCTGTCCAAAGGACATTATTCCAGAAGTCTTGTCGTTTGTTCAGATGCAACTCTGCAAACCTAAGCCGAGCTTCCATGTACTTTTTAGAGAGAAGAGGCTTTCTCCTGGCAACCCTTCCAAACAAGCCATACTTGTTCAGTCTTTTTCAAATTGTACTGTCATTAACTATAACACTTAAAATTCTAACTGAATCACATGGTGTCTGAGATGTAGCTCTTGGGTTTTTTGCAATTTCTCTGAGCATTGCACGGTCTGACCTTGGGGTGAATTTTCAGGAACATCCATTCCTGGGAAGATTGGCAACTGTCTTGGATGTTTTCCACTTGTGAATAATCTTTCTCACTGTGGAATCATGGACTTCAAATAGTTTGAAAATGGCCTTATTGTGGTGGCTGCAGCGGGAGGAACGACCCATAATGCAAGCCGTAGGTTGAAACCCCGCAAACGGGGCGTTTATTTCCAGGATCAGGGAAACAAAGGAATGAAAAGGGTATGCAGGCCACATAGATCAGCAACACAGCTCAAACAATAACCGACGAGGGGAACAGGACGCAGACTGACTAAATAGGGTAAGACATCAGGGAGGAAACACCAGGCCGGTGTGTTAGGCAAACAAGAGGATTGAGACATTAGGCAAGCACAACGAGGATCAGGTGACGCTAATCAAGCCCCGCCTGAGGGAAACACTGGGAGCCAGACACGTAGGGCGGGGCCGATCGTGACACTTATAACCCTTCCCATATTTATGGGGGCCACCAGTTGCTTCTCCAGATCACTGCTGAGGTCTTTCCTCCTTGGCATTGTGTAACACACATCTGAATGCTCCAGACTTGCAAACTGCCAAAACTTCTGCTTTTATAGAGGTGCTCACACTTGCTGATGCTCAATTAATTAAGTGCATTTGATTGAATACGTATAATTTAACAAAAAGTAGGGGGGGTGGGGGGAGGCGACATTGTCAGGGGGCCCAGAATTAGGAACGTCCCTGATGAGCACTCAACAGTGACCAATGGTGATTCTTAAGATGTGGGAAGCAAAGTGGGCAGTTTATTTTATTTTACTAGGTTTGCTACTTTTTGCTCTCCTTCATCAAAGGACTTCTTTAGAATCAAGTCAACAACATTAGCTGCAGTAGCTGCCACGCTTCAAAGCCCCGGGCTCAGCTTGAACATACACACAGCTCCATTAGCAAGCTAACTACCAAATTAAGGCCTTTCACACCCCTGTGATAGATTGAAAAAACCAAACAACAGATGGATACATCCAAAGCTCTTTTTGACCGAACAAGTCATTGTAAAGTATACAATTTTTTAAAAGTGGATGTATCCAGTATATTTGCATTTTTCTTTTCACTTTTTTTTTTTTACGTTACATTTGGTAGCCTTTAGTCTACTAAAAGTTTTAAAATGAAATAATCAAACTTAAAACTTAATGACAATGACTTTATTTGCAATATTCACAAATGCCGAAGGCGAAACATGACAGGCGAAAAGATAAAGTCGCACACCGAAATGCTTCTCAGCCTCTGCATGTGACAATGAGCAAATACTGTGAGCGTGGTGTCCAGCTACGGCTATGGTGCCCCTGAAGGGACCTTTACAAGAAAATTCAAAATGCTCCATCCAAAGCTTGGCATTGTGTTGGTGATGTGAGGCTTGCATGCTGCTGGTTGGCCATGGAAACTCATTCTATGAAGCCCTCAGTGCAGTTTTTGTGCTGGGGTTATAATGCCAGATGAAGTTGGGAAATCTGCAGTTACTGAGTCAACAGAGCATTGCCAATTTTTATGCACTACGCACCTCAGCACTCTGCGACCCCATTCTGTTACTTTACATGATCTGAGTTTCAGTTGTTCCTAAATGCTTCCACTTTCCCTTAATACTGCTAGCAGTTAACTGTGGAATATCTAGCAGGAAAGAAATTCCATAAATTTACTTACTGCAACCATAGCTTCCTATGACAGTACCATGCTTGAAGTCACTGAGCTCTTCAGAATGACACACTCTTTCACTGTTTGTAAACCTGACTGCATAGCTCGGTGCTTGATTTTATACAGCTGTGGCAATGGGTCTGAATGAAACACCTGAATTCAATAATTAATGAACAATACTTTTGTCCATATAGTTTTTAAATTTTGGCACTTCTGAGAGGAGTTGTGGTGATGTGATTAGGTTGTGAGGTCATGTAATAAAGTTTTCGTTCATTTACCCCTGAAATTCTGTTTATTTGGTTGGGAGGACCCAACCTTGAAGAGTGAAAGATTTGTATATTGCAACGGGATGAAAGACGCCAACTTAACGATTACAAATTCAGACGGTGTGTAGGACTCATTGTTTGCCATAACCAATCTGGTTTTATTCAGCGGTCTCCAAGGGCATCGTTCTTAGACTATGGCTATGTGGTCTTGCAACATTCATTTCTGTCATATGTGCATTGTTATGGAGCCTGCTTACCCTACCCAACTTCAGCTGTGATCTAGCCACTGGACTGCATCACAATGATGCTGCTTTTTAGAACCAGAAGCTCGGTGGCTCTCGAAGGCTTACTCAATCGTCATTTGATATCACAGTTTTTGATCGACAGCATTCCCATGTACATCTCTAAAATCCGCTATAAGAAAAAGAAGTGGAAATGGATGGAATCTGGAAAAACTTGGAAAAAGAATTTCCTTGTCCCATATGTCTGCAACTGTTTCTAGAGCCTCAAGAGCTGCTGTGTATGCAAAAATAAAAATGCTTAATAAGACTGGTGCAGTGCAATGAAACGAGATTGAAACCACACCTACGATGAAAAAAATGCATCTGGAAACTAGCCAGGAGTGTCCAAAGGTCTAAGGGTGTGCAAATACCAAAGCCTCAACAGAATGTGCCTTCTGTAGCAGTGGGGCTCTGAAGGTTTGCCTTTGATGTGCTGAAGCTTGCTGTGAAATCCGCATTTCTGTAAACAGTGACCAGGTGTCCTCACAGGTGGAGCGTTTGCTGGGAGATGGGGGAGACGTAGCTAGCTGTATCTGTCCTCAGCACGGCAATAACAGACTGTACCAATGCGGTGTGGAAAACACAGTGGGTTACAAGCACTGCCGCCCTGCCAAATGTGTCCCCAGCCATGGCCGAGTGCTTTGCGCCAGGGAAGCCAGTTGCGATCGCATGAGGGTGAGTCGGCTCATTTGGACAAAACTCCTGTTCAGTAGGGAGGGCTGCAGAGGGGTGGCAGACGTGTGAGAGCTGCTGGCTGAGCGCCCGGTCCCTGATCTCACCACACCTTCTCTCTGCTTCTAGAAAGCACTCTTGAAGCAGCAGGGGGAGACAAGGGAGCAGATGCAGGCCATAGCAGAGAGTCTGGAGGCTGAGGTAGGACAGCTGCTGATTAGAGCCCGTGACAGGTGTTCAGGCCACTACATGGTTTCCAGGATCTCAAAGAGCGTCTGGTAAGTCAAGGAGACTGTGAAATATACCTTCTAGAGCTATAGGTGAGGGACATAAACAGGACTCTGTAGAAGCTGGACACGGCCCACTCCAAGTTCTGCACAGACAGCTCAGGCCACATCTCTTCATGAGGTTCACTGGAACCTCTCACTGTGCCAGGTAGGCCTTCACCTTGCATGGAGAGGAAGGGTGCAGATACTTTCTTAGAAGGCTTGCAGTTATCCTGGCTGCCTGTTCTCCCTTAGAGCATATGGCACAGGCCGTGACACAGTGACACAGGCCATCACACCATCACATGCCACACGGTGTATTTTTCCTCTAATTTCCTCTAATCATAAATGAAGATATGGCTAAGTAAGTCACTCTAAAACATTTTGTCAGTTTCATGTTACATTAATGTGGGCTATGGTGCCTGATTGAAGGTTTCTCATACTTGTTAGATCAGAGATCTGCACCAGAATGGAACCCCCTCTTCTCATTTTGAGCCGATACACTTCCTGATGGAGATCTCAGAGAGGGAGAAGTGCCTTCAGAACCTTGTGGAAGGTAAGATGGGAGCAGCTGGGGAGGGCTTGAGATGACGGCCTAGAGAGCAGCTTTGCAGGGTCTGAGGTATGGGGCCTGGTTTCTCATTCTCCCTCTCCTCTGCACTTCCTGCCTTCCTCTCCCTCCCCGGCCTCCCAGGACCTCAAACGCCCCTGGGAATGCAGTGCTGTTCCAGTCCAAACTGGGAACCATTAGGGCAGGAAAGACTAAGTCTCCTGTGGCTTTCCCTGTGAGCAAGCAGAAGTACACTTCTCAGGGGTCAGTGGGTCCTGCGTGCACCCCCGGGCCCAGCTCTGCTCCAGAACCCATCCCTGGCCCCTGGCTGAGCTTTGCCTCCAAGCTCAGCTTTGCCCCTGGACCCAGCTCTACTCTTTGACCCAGCTCCGCCCCCAAACTCAACTCTGCCCCTGGCTATACCCCGCCCACAGATCTTCCCAGCTGGCTGTACCATTAAATACATAATGTACCTTCCAGCATAGGTCTATGCTTACAAGTTCTTTTTTTACACACACACACACACACACAAGAGTGCTTTGTCGCTAAAGAGACTGCTGCTTGTGTAAAAGGTAATCTCCAATAACTGGCACTTGCCTGTCTATCATTTAATGCAAAGTTGTGTAAATAGCATATTGTGCATGCAATTTCTTGAGTATGGCCGCGGGGCCTTCTCTTGTTGGTAATATGGCTCCTCCTACACCTACTCCTAATTTCTACACCTACTCCTAATGTGGAGTGGTCTACTGATGCTTATGTACCCTCTCCCATCTCTGTGAATCCCGACTGTCATTTTTTGGGTGATTCCTTCCCATGTGGAGCTACGTTACATTAGGAACAGCCCAGGCTGAAACTGTGAGAAATGGTCATCTGTAGTAAATTCAAGCACTGAGCCAATCATGCAGTATTGTGGAAGCTGTGGCAGGTTATTTTCTAACCTTGTTCATGCACTTAGACTTCATTAGAAATCACATGTACTTTCCCTCTTGGGTGCAGTTGCACTCAGTTTTGCGTCATTGCATGTGTATTTTGTGGCCCTAATTTTCAATGTAGTCCAGAGTGGCACAAAAATTATTAGTAATTAGCTAGTTTTCTGCATTAACTGGTCATTAAATGGGATCAGATCTTCATCTACGTTAAAATAAGGAACAAACACAGTTTGTTTTAACTAATAACATTAGTTTTAATAAATAATAAAATTATTGTATTGTTCTTATACATATTGAATACATCATTCAAACATTCACAGTGTAGGTTGGAAAAAGTAAGTGACCCCTGAGGCTAATGACTTCAACAAAAGCTAAATGAAGCCAGGAGTTGGCAAACCTAGAGTACAATACATGAAACCGGATGAGAGGTGTGGGATACAGCCACCATGACTTATAAAAACACTCAAACATTTTGATCTGGCTTCTCACAAGAGGCATTTGCTGTTTGTAGTGCACTCAGTTTTATAAAATACTGTATTTCAATTTGCCTTTTTGAGAAAGGAGGGTACACATATTTAGAGGTGAGGGCAAAGCTAGGATTCACAGCACAGGTTCAGACATCTAACCTTTGCAGCAGTTGGAGTCAATGGCCTTGCTCAAACTCCTAACTTTCTCTCATGAAGACCACCTGTCTTCTAGTGCAAAAGGTACTGTGCATGTCCACAACTCATGTGAGAAGAGCTCTGTCGCGAGTAAATCCTTGCAAAGCTGCTGCAGAAGACATCATACTTGGCCGGTTGCTCAGGGTATGTGCAACCTGATATCTTCACAAGCATCTTTAACATTTCCCTGAGCCAGGCATTCATCCCCAAGTGCTCACGGGTCAACAGACCCTTGCCTCAACAGCTATCTGTCACACTTTCACTGGTCATCATGAAATGCTTCAGAAGGCTAGTCATGGGGAACGTGAAAGAGACACTCTGCTTTACCCCCCCCCCCCCAATTATATGGAAGAAGCCAATTCACTGATAATTAAATTTAAATGGGATAAAAAACATGCTTCAATGAACTACACTTCTCGTCTCCTTGCCAGACCCCAATCTCTGTTATATAGCTTTTCAGTTGAGGGTTGTGAGTACTTGGATGAAGAGAAGCTGTAGAGTTCCCTGGAGTGGCATTGAAGAAACTTCAGGACGGGCCCGGCCTCACGAGGGGGGGGTGGGGGGAGGCATGGTGGGCCTGGCCCACCCAATCACAAGGCTGGCCCAACCAGCCTCAATATATATATATTTTTTATATTTTTTATATGTAATTGCCCCCCCTGCTGCCGAGAGCTGGAGCCAGGCCTGCTTCAGGATCTACCACATGACATTATTCGGAAGAGTGTAACATGAAGATCTGAATATATCATTACTATCACTTTGGATGCTTGCTGCATTGCTGACAAAGTACAGGGAATGACTTAGGAAGTTTATTTCCTCCACACCTCTATGACATCATTTCACTTTTTTGTCTGGTAGACAACCATTTGCACATCCTCTCTGGAGATATGAAGGGATTTTCACATTTGGGGACATGTCCAGTGACTATGGTCTTTGCACCTTTCCTCATCTAAAAGATAAATTTGCTCTTCCAGACACATCACATTCCCTGTACCTCAGACTGAACTCAGCCATGAAGGCCGGCGCTGTTCCCTGGGACTGTCCACCTTCTTCACACCCTGGGATGGACTGGTTTGAACCCTCGACCAATAATCGGCATAGTGTCATCTATCTATAGGCAAACGCTAGACAAATCCAGTTCCTCACTTCCAGTAACATCAAAATGGGAGAGAGAATTGAAGTGGCTTGGAATTATTCTTGATTAGAATAATGGATGGACTGACCTACATAGGACCTTGAAGAATCTGGCTCACCTTTTAATCCATTTTAAATGTATACGCAGGGCATACTTCACACCATATCTGAGATATAAAATGCAAATTTTGGGAATGTGTGCTTTCCTCATTATTGGATATGGTTCAAATTCCTTTGCCCATGAATCCCTGCTTATGTATTTTAAATGATAATTGTTCTTTTACTGGTTTACCGGGCCACAAAAAAAGCCTGTCATGTAAGAATGGCTTAACCCAGCCTCTAATATAGTGAGACAGTGGTTACTGTTTTATTATAATATAGTCGCACTTGAAAAAAACAACTGCTGTGATGTATAAAACTAAACCAGCTACAATCTGTGCATGGAACAAGAATTTCCTGTTGGACTTGAGAGTTGCCCCTCGTAATCCACTCTAGGTATCTTTACTGTAAATACAAAATCTATATGTGTAGTGTGACTTTTCAGTGCTCTCCTAAGCAAGCAATAGGGTTGTGCTATATGTATGTATGTCTGTCACCGCACCCGTGCCCTATCCCGCCTGGACAAGAAGCAAGGCTGCTTTGTTTTCCGTTATCCGGAGCCGATAGGAAGCTGAGGCCGATCACTGTGCAAACACTTCTGGACCGTACTGTATATTCCCACACTATAGCGTGTAGTGCTTTACCACAGGCAAACATGACGGGCGAGGGTCATGAAGAGGGTCATGAATCAGAGGATGCAGCCCCCTGACACAGCTCTACCACCCTTGGGTACCGCTCCACAATCTGCACACAGCCCGCAGCATCCACCACGCCGTGTGCGGAGATCAGGGCCTCGGGGCCTCAACATCTTTCCCACCATAGATTATGGGGGACTGCATGTGGATACCCACAGAACAAACTCACATGGAATATATATGCTATGCTACCATAATAGCATGTACAAAAGCCAAAGCCACCGTTACATAGAATTTACGATCTGCAGGTGAAAGAGAAGCTTAGCAAGGAAAGAAAGAAGTAAAATGAGCAGTTACTGCCATCTGGTGGGCAGAATTTCAAGCGCCCAGATAAATGAGCCCCTCCGTTATATTGAAGCAGTGCGTGTACCGCGGGCATGAGGTTTCAGTCTTAGCATGCTTCCCGATACGTTCATGAAACTAGGTACTATGGTTTGCTAACAGGTCAATTATTGAATATTTCTTGGACTTCGCACACTGTCATACAACAGCAGCCTTGTGACTGGGTGGGCCAGGCCCACCCTGCCCCCCATGATGCCTGGCCCGGCCATTGCTGTCTATGTGTAAAGCCAAAATAATCCCCATGGTCCCCAGCTGGCTGAGTGTACGATGTACTGAGGGGTGTGGACATTCTGGGGGGTGATTAATTCAGGTGACAAGTGCATTAATTTTCTTCACCTGTGTCTTGTTACTGATTGTATGCAAGTTCTGTTTTTGTTCACGCTGGACTAGGTAACCAGAACTGGATGCCAGACCTGAGGCTATGTGCCCTGTAGCCCCTTAGATTACCTCGATTATCTTTGGATTACCGACAGTTTGTTTTTTGGTCATACTTGGAGGGAGGCTGCATCTTGGAGGCATAATATCTTTAAATAAAGCAGGTTAATTATGCCTCTGATATGTACACGTTACTGTGCATTTACCACTGCTCATTATTAGTAGACAGATAGCTCAAAGCTTTATGTTCCAGGTCTTTGGTTTTGTTGTGCTTTGGTTTAAGGTCCATCCATCCATTTTCTGAAACCACTCACCCTATTCAGGGTTGCTCGGGGGTCCGGAGCCTATCCTATAGGCTATAGGCACAAAGCAGGGAACAACCGAGGATGGGGCACCAATCCATCACAGAGCACACCCACACCCTATTTACACACGTCTATGGGCTATTTGGTAACTCCAATTAACCTCAGAATGTTTTTGGACTGTGGTGGTGGTGGTGGGGGGGGATTGGAGTACCTGGAGGAAACCCCACAACAACACGGGGAGAACATGCAAACTCCACACACACAGAGCCATGGCAGAGACTCGAGCCCTGCTCCCAGAGGTGTGAAGCAACAGTGCTAACCACTGCACCAGTATGCCACCCTGGTTTAAGGTCATCCAGGTCTAATTGTGGTGTTTAATGGCTTCTCTTTGGAGGAGATTTTGGGGACTCCTCGTGAGGCTGCCCCATGGAGGAAAGGAAATGGCATCATGTGCTGGTGGCCATCTCTAGTCTGGTTTTTTCTACATGACGGCAACATTAGTCTGTTATTAAGAATTAAGAATGTTATAGTTATAAGACTCCATGCTTATATAGGCTGATGACGGTCTTTTCAGTTTAAAGAAGAAATATCTGTTTCTAAGCTTGGGAGGTGTACAGTAAAGAAGGGAGATATTGTGGGCGGGGGGGGGGGGGGGGTCCTTGAAAGGACAGCAGGGGACCGACCCGTGTTGCCACGGGAACACTTCAGAACCCTGATCCAGAGCTGATGTGGTTCCTCTCTCGTCTTAAACCCCTGGCCAGTGGAGCCCAGCCTGATCTCTGTGGGGACTGGGGGGGGGGCACTTTGAGTTCATCGGAAATGTGTTTGGTCTCTGCGTTCCCTGTCACAGCCCCCCCCCCCTCCCACCAGATTGCCATTGTCTGTCGTTAATTGAAACCTGCGGTTTGATTTGCGAACACTTCAAAAGGCACAGCCCCTTCCCTTTCGACTACTCACTCCGGTCTGATGGGACTTTAAGCAAAGCCACATGCGAGCTCTGCACTCCCAGCCAGCACCAAATGTGGGTGAGCGGGGCAGGGGGGTGCTGAGGGCTGAGGAATGTGTTTATATGTAATTGTATTTGATTCATAATCATCGTTTGTAAGTGGGGGAGCTTACCTCAGCGGCTCCAGCTCGCCTCCCCTGTCATACACTCAGTTTGGACCAGTTCCTGGCTCAGCTTAATTAAACTCCAACTGAGGGGTGATGACCATTCCATACAAATGAGCATACCGTATAATAATCGCTGTAGAGGAGGTTTAGTCGCTATGTATCCATGAATATGGATGAGGAGTGCGCTGTAATTTTCCTTTTTTAAAAGAAATAAAATTCATGTCTTGGGTCCACTTAAGGATTAAGCATTTCTCAGGAGCTTAAGTGGGTCTCAGGTGAGAGGCGAAAGGTCTGTAGGGCCATGGGGAGAGTATGGAGGAGTCTGTAGGGCCGTGGAGAGAATACAGCCGTCATAGCATTTGAAGCAGAGAGCATCTGTTGCTATGGCCTATATTATAAATATAAAAGGAAATGATGCAGTTTAAGCTCCAAAGCTTTGGCTTGCGACTGTGGATGGGAGATAACAGTATGGTGGAGAGACCCATCAAGACGGGTCCCGTATGATGATGGAGTGAGGTGCAGGGGGCAGATTATGTTGGGGGAATTTCATTATGGCCATAAAGCTGTTAATATGTGCGATTTATTTTTACTAGCTGTCAGTAAGGGTCTCTGGCACAGGCCTCTTATCGCTTCTAGGTCCTCTCTGATGTGCTGCAGTATGGCTGCTCCTAGCTGGTGCTGTCCTGCACTGCCATGTTTGGTAGCTGTGATTTGCAGTGCTTAGCTGCTCTTGTGCTGGGGGGACTCAGTGGTAGTTAAATTAAATGTTTGGATTGCTAGAGAATAGGGGAGGAACCTTGGGATGGGCATGTACCACTTTCCTTGATGAAGTAGTGGGTCCCCCCAACCTTCCTCATCATGCACTTTCTATAAACCACATATCTGTAAAGCCTATGGAGAAAGGTCAGCGGATGTGATTGGCTGCTTGTTGATGTGAGTGACAGGCCCCTGGCCCCACCTTTTGCAGGTGCCAGGCCTGCCCGAGGTTTCAGCAGGGGCCAGAGACTGACAGGAGGAAGTGAGCCATTATTTAATCAATGGGATTGTGTCAATCTGAAGGAGTTCAGACTGGAACAAAAGTAAACTGAATACTGGTGTGCGTTAGAGTGTGTGAAAGTGTGTGTGTGTGTGCATGTGTGTGCCTGTAGGTGTGTGTATGTGTGTGTGTGTGTGTGCATATGTGTGCCTGTAGGTTATATTTACCAGACAGTGGGGACTAAAAAAAAAAACCTCTTAATTTTTAGGTTGAGGGGGGTTTTTCTGGCCCCTATGCAAAATATAGACGTTAATTTTCTAAAAATCTGTGACAGCAATCAAAAAACTAAAAATGCCAAAAGTCTTTTATTTTGTTTGGTTACTTACGGTTAAGTTTAGGACTGGGTTGGGGTTAAGGTTGTCATAGTTAGGATTAGGGTTTCACCCATAGAAATCAATGGAGGGTCCCCACAATAATAGGAATATAGGAGCTGTGTGTGTGTGTGTGTGTGAGGAGGCCTCTTTAGACTTTTAATAGGAAATTGGAATAGGAAAACAGGAAATGGCATGATAGTTTTTTTTCCTTCCTGGAGTTCATAGGGCGAACATTCATCGACCACAGTTTACAGGCACTTTGTCGCTCTGCATTTTTTAAACTTTTCAGTGGGGGGGAGCGGTGGTGGTGGAGATTTTAATGGCCCCTGACAGAGGCACAACTCTGGGGGTCCTCAGATGCCCCCCCACCACCCCACCTATACCATGGAGACTCTTAGTGTTTATGGGGTCCCACCAGATGGGGGGTGTGAGCCTGAAAAAAAGCAGACCCCCCTTCTGCTCTCCCTGCAGCCTTGGTGGAGTGGGTGGGGGAGCTTGTCACCCACCCTGTCCTTTCTTACAAGAAACAGATAAACAGCCCAGGATGACCTCTGACCTCCCGCTGCGTGGAATCTGACAGGTGGCTGTGACCGCTGGTGATGTGGGTCCCTGACAGGGATGCGTTGGCATGGAAACAGTGACACTCTGCTTTTTCCTCCATCTATTATTCTTTTATACTTGTTGAATACAGGGAACCAGTTCTTTTCAACCTTTATGCCATACAATGATTATACTAATAAACAGAATGAATATTTCCAACCTTTTTCTTGTCAACTGAAGCACAGAGCTACTCTTTCCTGGTTTGACTGTTGAGTCTGGACAGCATTGCCTAAGTGGATCGTCGCATCGTCTTAGACACAGAGACTGGTGGCCTCACCAGCTCCCTTCTTCCTGGACCATTAAACCCACCTCCCATGTAAGGCAGCGAGATATCAGAGAGCTGCTTGTGTGGTGGGTCGCGTGCCAGCTTCTCTCTGTGCATGGTAGGTGTCCTGTCATGACACCTGAGAGTGAGAGTGAAAGTGAGAGAGGGTGAGCGTGAACATGACATAGAGGAAGAGGGTGAGAGTGAATGTGAGAGAGGGAGAGGGTGAGAGTGAGAGAGAGACAGGGAGAGGATGAGAGTGCGAGAGGGAGAGGGTGAGAGTGAGAGGGTGAGAGTGAGAGGGTGAGAGTGAGAGGGTGAGAGTGAGAGAATGTGAGAGTGAGAGAGACAGGGAGAGGGTGAGAGTGAATGTGAGAGAGGGAGAGGGTGAGAGAGGGAGAGGATGAGAGTGTGAGAGGGAGAGGGTGAGAGTGAGAGAGACAGGGAGAGGGTGAGAGTGAGAGAATGTGAGAGTGAGAGAGACAGGGAGACTTGACTTGGAACCTGCTTTATTATCACAATAGCACGGCACTACAGTCAGACATCAGAAACTTAAAAAAAAAAAAAAAAAAACACCAAAGCCCCTTTCCCCAACCCCTGCGCAATCACAATTTCAACACAAGATCCAAATCATCCCCGATTCCACACAACACCCCACCCTGTCCCCATACAGATA
>JAODKM010000106.1:761231-773225 GCA_026780845.1 Petrocephalus sullivani | reverse complement strand
TGCCACAGGATCAGTCCTGGGGGAATGTGTCTCATTCCATAGGATCAGTCCTGAGAGAATATGACCATTGCCACAGGGTCAGTCCTGGGGGAATGTGTCTCTTTCCATAGGATCAGTCCTGAGAGAATATGACCATTGCCACAGGGTCTGTCCGGGGGAATGTGTCTCTTTCTATAGGATCAGTCCTGAGAGAATATGACCATTGCCACAGGATCAGTCCTGGGGGAATGTGTCTCATTCCATAGGATCAGTCCTGAGAGAATATGACCATTGCCACAGGGTCAGTCCTGGGGGAATGTGTCTCTTTCCATAGGATCAGTCCTGAGAGAATATGACCATTGCCACAGGGTCTGTCCGGGGGAAATGTGTCTCTTTCCATAGGATCAGTCCTGAGAGAATATGACCATTGCCACAGGGTCTGTCCAGGGGAATGTGTCTCTTTCCATAGGATCAGTCCTGAGAGAATATGACCATTGCCACAGGGTCTGTCCGGGGGAAATGTGTCTTTTTCCATAGGATCAGTCCTGGGGATATACTGAGTTGTCAGCTGGCAGGTTCTGGGTGTTTTGCACTGTCAGAAAAAAGGGTATGACCATGGTACAGTTCTGTACCCCGAGGTACAAACAACATTAACGAACCCCCAATGGTACAAAAATGTTCCTCAGACTCCATTTCTGTAAGTTACATTTACCTGCAGCTAGGGTACAACTGACAAATCCTTGAGGCTACAGGTCAAGTGAGAAGTAATTGTACCATAAAGGGAGCAAACTGGTACTGTTTTGTGACAGTGCGGCGCCCTTGGCGAGATTCTGCTGAGTGCCCTCACAAACCCTCCAGCAGCAGAAAACTATTTTTTGTAAATTAATTTATATTAAAAACATTTCAGTAGCATGAAATAAAGAGAAGAAATATTAGCAGGAAAATATTACAATATTTTTTTTTTTCCTAATCAAACTGCGCCCTAGGCGGTTGCCTATGTTGCCGACTGGGCAGGGTGGCACATGGTATCGCACATGGTTTTGACAGATGGCCCACAAGAGACAGAAAGCAGACAGACCAGTTCCGGCTTATTCGTTTTACACAGATTGTGATAAAGAGGCAGATAAAAAGTGACTACCCCCCCCCCCTTCATGTAGACACTACTCCCCCACATTCCCTCTAGAATCAGTGCACCACCAAACACAAGTTGCTTATAAAACTAACGCTTTTACACAGGCTGACATAAACATTAGCCGTCCCGCCGATGTTAAGCTGGTTAAAAACATAGGAGGTTAACTGGTGAGTAAACACAGAGACCCTCTGGGCAGACACGGGACATGGACTTAACCGTAATGGCTCCCTCAAACTGCTCGTTTCAGGGTGATATTTACACTGCAGCCAGAGGCTCATAAACTCAGCGAGGGTGACCGAATGATGGCCGGCATTGGCTCACCTCCTCCCAAAGCCCCCACCCCCTCTCCACTGCAAATACCATCATTTAAAAGTATTTCTTCAGATGAAAATTAACCAGTATATCTAATTTCAAAAGCAAATTCTTGAGTACAAAATAACCACTTTTTTTTTTTTGCAAACAGAACTGAAGATGCAGCTGTTTGAGGAAGCCCAGCCAAAAACGTTTTATTTTTGGACAATCACAAGACAACGGCTGGGGAGGTGGAGTTCGCTATAATTCAGCTGGCAGACTCCGCAGTTTTCTGCCTCCGGCAGGATTCAGAAAGATGTCATACTCTCCCTCTGCGAGTCCAACAAATTTTCACCAAGTACTATTTATTACATTACAGCTACATGTACACAAAGTGACCTTCCAACTAAACACCGCTTCCAACCCGAGCTGCAATTTATCACGCCGCAGCGCCGCGCCGGGCCCTTAACATTTCACAGCTCGAACAATCATTAAAAATTGTCATCTTTCAAAGTCAGACAGAAATCGAAGGAATCCAGAAAACAACTTTGTTTAAACGTTAACGCGTGGTGGCATTCTGTCCGCTGAGATCATGCATATTAAGCTGTCAGCGATGGACGGCAGAGGGGGGAGAGAGCTCGGCTTTCTTTGGGACTTGGATCGGATAAAATCAGACTGGACGGGAAAGGCTACAGGTCCCGCCCACGTGTAAGATCTAGATCCAGGTCTGGTATACACTGGGGCTTCGGGAGATCTTTGTAGACGTTTGCCCCACACCGGGGGCAAGTGAAACCCGAACGTTACCACGTAAGAGCAGTGCAAAAAAGCAAAATGTCCAACTTCACGAGTCGCACCAAGCAAGGGCTTGCCGATCAGCTACGTTTATGCAGTTTATATCAGCTGTGATTTTGAATTATAGGCCTAAGTTACTACACCCATCAATGAGAGAATGCGGATGTCGGAACAGGGCTTTTAATTTGTTTTTATTTTTTGTTACTACAATAAGCAATACTTTTTTTTCAGGGAAATAACACAAATTAATGTTTAATATAGCTATATGCTGTAACTACCATGAAATATATCATCAAATATTGCTGTGAACATGTAATAAGTGAAACGGAGAAACAAAATAATGCATGGACTCATTTTAAGATTGGAAAACCGCTGTAATCACCGGTTATACCTACTTGCTCAAGTCTGCATTATATTATTTATACGTTCGTGTAGCCGTATAAAGTGTGCTTTTTCATCGAGAGTCATAAAGAGAAAATAACTGCAGCGCTGCCCACGTCGTTAATCCCTCTTTTGCTGGTGTAGGGCCGGTTACCTGCCACTCCCACCGCACAGATTCACATGTAAAACACGCGTTTAAAGGAAACTTCCATCACAGTGGTTTTAAGCACACAGTGTTTACCCCATTGTCCAACGAAATCCACGAAAAAATGAACTTATTTAGCGGGGATTAACGAGTGTTTGCGCCCCCGAGGCGCGCCGAGCCCCCCGCCGGGCATGAGGCACCGACAGAGAGCAGCGCAAACGATCTTCCGTCAGCAGAGGAATCGGCAACATTAACGCAGCACCTGTCCCCTTTTAAACAGGGCGTTTGCAAAACGCGATTTTTTGTTTCGTTCCTCAGCTCAAGAAGCGCCAGTTTGCTGGGGCTATCGCTACTAAGCGGGGGGGGGAAAAAGACCTCGGATACTGGAGTAAGCCTCATCCCCCGTTAAATTACCATCTAACAAGATGCGGACAGTTTTATGGTAGCAAAGCAATCTTTTCGTTTACATTTGTTTATGTAGTTAATTCAGTAAAGAACCAGGGGCGGCTGCTGCCGTGTCGCGGTTGCAGAATGCGCGGGCTCAGCCGCCTGCCTCCCCTTCTGCGAGCTGGCATATACGCATGTGGATTTCGCAGATATTTTAGTTAAATCTGACGCGCATCTGCCACAGTTTAATGGCCTCCTGTTGAATAAACAAAAGAAAAGGCTCAGTGGAAGCAGAAAGTCTTTGTTGATTAGGGAAGTTGAAAAAATGACTTTATGCATGCAGAATAAATAATGCTCCCGCATTGCCTCATTTCCTATTGTAATGTAAAAAGATAATTAACATTGTATTACCTTAGGGAATCCCGGGTCTTAGTATTATGCAAATTATAAGAGGAAAACCGTAAACAGGCATTTATGCAAACCCCCCGACCTAAAAAATAAAGGTTCCCAAAACTCAATATCTATGATAGGCTACTAGTTGTTAAACCAGACCCAGAAAACACGCGTAAATAATTTACAGGATTAAATAGGTCTACAAATAATTATTTTGCGAAACTGGTGTCCATTAGATGGAGCTGCGTGTCATGCTGGCAGCACTGTCCCCAGCTCGTAGCCTTTGCTTTTTTAGAGGGCAGCCTATAAAGTCGGTCTTAAACTCCTCACTTTTACGACAGCCTCGCGCCTCGCCTTTCCAAGTTGTGCCTGAATTACGATTTTAAGAAATCCGGCGTGCAGTTTTAATCTGTTGATGTAAGTGGTTGGCCGGATTTATTTTCCACAGTGGCAGCGCACAACTTAAAAACACCAAATTTCTATTACATAGCTAGAAATTAAACATCTGAAAATACATAAATCCTGCATTTGAAGAACAAAACACGGAGAGGCCAAAAGATTATTTACGACTCTAGAAACGTAATAAAAGTTAGTTACATATAGGCATGAAAATGAGTAAAAGAAAATATGCGTGTAACCGAGGGAATGCTTGCTTTATTATGCAGCGTGGCATCATTAATAAGAAATGAGGGCAGACACGTGGGAAATTACATTTTCACATTCAGGCAGCTTTTACGTTTGTTTTATCAGGGTATAATAGCCCCACGCTTCAATTTCGACACTGCTGTGTTTATTTCGCCATTATACTCCGCGTTAATTATCGCAGTTAAGCAAGTGTGAGTTTCTGCGCCCTTGTATAAATCCTCGAAGGGGCTGTACCTCCCGCCCCCGACCGCCTTGCGGCTGCGTCCCGCTGCTCCGGCTTTGTTTGTCCAGTTTCCAGGTTGATTGTATTTGTTAATTAGTTGCTAACAGCATGGTAATACGGACTTGATGGATAGCCGTGTCATTGGCATTTAGTCCCGCAATTCACAGCTCCAGCGGGGTTCGGGGCTCCCCGCGTCAGGCTAGTTAATGAATTCAGGACCCCCTCTCTTCTCTAATTTAAACCCGATTTTATTTTTAGGAAACGGAAATAATCTTAATAGGCTACAATACCAAATAGCACAAGAGCCTTCAAATATGGTTTGCGTCATTGGCCTGGTCATTATGCGGTGCCTTTGCCCCGGTCCTTACCTCCATTAGCGGCACAAAGAGACGCCGGTTCTGCGGCGCTCCTGCCCCGCATGCACAGCAGCCAAGGCGGGTCTCATTTCGATCCTGACGGTTACAATGAGATTTCAGTCGAGGATTTCTTTATCTCACCTCACAAAAATTACAGAGCTATTTTAACTGCTTTTTCAATGTGTCCCTTCATTTAAACTTTTGCATTACAGAGAAATGTATTGAATTCATTTTTATTTTCAAGTGTAGTGAATAGGGACAGATTTGGCAGACTGCGTCTTAAACAGGGGCCATCGAACGTTTCGGGACTTTCAAAGTTAGCATTTAAAGAAACAGTAAATATCAACTTTTGTTTCTGGTCTGCATTGAAACGCCGTAGCCTGCATCAGAGGTATACGGGGATATTTAACCTGTTATTAAACGACGGATATAAAATGAAATAAACACAACTCGTGTTAACCTTTACAGCCCATTTTTGGGGAAATTAGGCTGATTTATACATTTACCTGGAGCAAGCAAACGTCCACATGTCTACAGTATTGTCTTTACTGACGTCTTACGCAAAAACAAACAAACAAATAAATGAATAAATGTAACGAAGATGCGGTAAATAAATATCTTAGCCATTACTCCCAATGTAGCGAATCGCCAGCGCGTGCAGTTACGGGACACGCACGTTGACCACTAGCCAAAGGACCGCCCACCGCCGCTGTATCATTCAGCTACAGTCCTATTGGTCGGACTTGTTCTCTTTGCACTGTGGGAAATGTGGTCTTAATCACTGCGTCTCGGCTCACTCCCCGGTTGGGAGGCTGTATTAATAGAACTACAGTCCAGTATGCGCTGCGATGACAACTTAAGCTGTCAGTCAACGAACGTCACTCTTGTTTAGTCACCCAAGGACTTTCTGCACGGGAGTGGATCTCAGCTCGGTGTGCCTGGTCCGCAGCAGTGGCTGGGGTTTGCATTTAGCGGAGGCAAGTGTAACCATGTTCAGCTGTATATGGGGTGGATATACAGCCTGTACGGTAGCTTCATCCATAGCTGCAAACGAAAACGTGAACGTTGCTCATTCCGCGCCAGTCACAACATCGGAATACTTGGTCACTCCAAGAAGCGTCTTGGGGAGACGGTGAGAAGCTCCTCGCGGCTTCGCATGCATCTGCAGGGGTGGTAGGCGGAGGCTGAACCGAGACGAGGATTTCGCCGGCGAGAGTGAGACAGATGACAATGAAGCGGAGAAAGATCTTCGTAGCCGGTGGATTCTGCCTGTCCTTCTTTCTGGGCACGCTGATGAATTTGCTGTTCATCCCCGGCTTCGACCACCACCAGAGTCATCGCGGACGGGTGCACAGATTCTCCCAGGAGCAGCGGCTCCTGGCAGACGCCAGGCAGCTCCCAGTCAGCGATCCCGTCGCCGCAGAGGCTGTGGACGGATACGCGGAGCCCACAAGCGGCAGCTTACACCAAAACGATCTCCAGCAGCAGATCCGAGAGAGGTACGGAGAGGTGCTACGGTACCGAGAGCGCCGGGCGTCCTGGTCGGGCACCGGCAACCCAGTTCGGCCCCTGGAAAGGAGGAGGCTCATGGACCTCGCTCAGCGCACCAGCTACGAATCCCATAAAGGGACAGAGAAACCCAGCCATCGGTATGCGTATTCCCAGCACCTTTCCCCTTTAGCATCCCTGCACTTCAGGACACAGGGGGCACTAGACGTGGCTCCGGGCCCCCGTAACGGTACGCACTTCCTTGGCTGCAGTAGCATAGACAATGTGACCAACGTGCAGTATCTGGGCTCCGGCTACACCAAGGCGGTGTACAAGGCGGCTCTGAACGACACTTTGGCGGTGGCTCTGAAATCGGTAGATTTCGGGGGGCACGATATGGAGAATTGCGTGAAGAAATATGGCTCGACGGAAGATTGTTACAGACTGGCGTCGTTCAAGATCTTTAAAGAAATGACGCTGATGGAACGACTGCAGCACCCCAACATCTTGAAGGTAGGTGTTGCACGGGTGAGATTGTCCCTAAAGCACTGCAACACATGTATCCGACTATAAATGGACGAGGTACAATAATGTAATTTAATAATTTAAGCACATTACACGTGCGATTGCTTGCTTTTAACTGGTACGAATCCAATTCACATATAACCTAAAGTACTCGCTCAACTGAATGAGGGGTAAATTTGTACACCGTAAATCACTTTCTGTCTAATGACTAAATTGACTTTTACTGTGCGAAGATACACTTAGTGCGTGTCGAAATTAGCACCTTGCTCTAACAGTTAGGTGTGTATTCCAAGGTCCGTGGAAAAAAACCGAAAAACACAAACACGTGATAATTATTTACATCCTGAATTTGAAGAATGAACTGGGTTTTTATGCAGTCCGAAAAGTCTTTAATGTCAGTGAAAATGACAGATTATTTAATAAATAATCGGCCCTGGTTCATTCCGGGCGGCAGCGGCTCCGCCGAGCGGGCTCGGACACGGTTCTGCCCGGCGCCGTGTTTATTTGTTTTGGGGAAGTTCTGCAGCGGCCCGGTCCTCGGGGAACTCATAATCAGCTCCTGTGAACAGCGTGAGAGGCTTATAATAACTATTTTCTGGTGGTTCTGTTATAAAACAGCGTATCCATACATCGATCGGAGACAGGCTTCTTGTCTGGCGGAAATATCCAGTATTGTGTCGATATATAACATATGTCGAAAAGTCTAAAATATTTATTTTAAAGTGTTCTGTTTTACGACTGAAATTAATCGACGATATTGAAACAGTCAAGAAAGAATTACCTTAAAATGTAAAAAAAGGTGTAATCACAAATACGGACGAACAGGTTGAATTATTATTTCCAAATATGTGCTTGTTTGATTTTTGTTAGCGGTGATATTTAACCAGTGGTCACAAAAGAAAAAATAATTATAATTTTAGAAAATCAAAATGAACGTCGAATTAAACTGGAACAGGGAGGCAAAAAGCACTCGCTTCAGTAACCCAAATTAATCGTCCAAAGTAAACGTTATGCTATATAAATACAGATGCGTGAAATGAAATTAAAACGTAAGTGTTTATATAATGTTCATCTAGCAGACCACTTTTTAAGTGGATTGTCGTTTAATTTATGTCACAGGTGTAAGGTTATAGTAAAGTCGTATCATATTACTAAAATGAGTAGTGATAGTCTAAAAATCACAATTTTTCGAGAAATATGTAACTTCTACCTTTAATAGACGACATTAAAATAATTATTTATTATGGAACTCTAAGAAGCCCGTGAAACGTTATGCTCTTCATTAGCGAAAATATTTTAAAAGGTTGAACATGCAGATGATGTTAAGCTGTACTTAACCATGCAGGAAATCGTAGACCGTTAGCTATAAGTATTGTCGAGCAATTTACAATTAATATGTAAAATGATTTTTTTTTTAATTGACAATTTGAGGGAAAATAGGACACTGTAAGTGTTTTAAAGTAATTATTTCCCCCCTCTACGTACATATGGATTGTTGTATATATTATTTTTACTTTATCCGTATAATTCTAATCATTGTATTGATATTTTGTTAACACGCAAAATGTGTTTAGCAATTTTCCACGCTCCCATGCACATATCTCTTACAGGATCTTATTGGATTACAAAATTATTTTCCCCTTTCTCTCAGTCAGTATGAAAACAATGCAATTTCTGTGTACATGTCGGTTTACTTTAGTCATGGGAAGTTCTATATACAGGGACGTCTTACAAGCACGTAATTTGCCTCATAAATAAACGCAGTTTTAATTAATCATGCCACACGGGAACCGGAAATTACTGTTTACGTTCTAATGTAGGACTATTGATCCCAGAGACCCTAATTCAGGTGTACATGTCGTTTTGAAAAACTGCTAATTTTTCATATATTCAGACATTCGTAATCATATGAAAGGGCTTTGCCGCCCGTGTTTGCTGTTAATGTGCGTGCTGGAGCGGCCACAGGCAGGCCGATATAGCGTTCCCCCCTGCTGCTGGTTTCGATTTATTCTGCTGTAGAAGTGATGCTGTCTTAAACCCATCTATTTAACGCCAGCGGATTTGCTCATTTTAGTTGCACTGAAAGTGAAGGTTGATCGAACTGCTCGTCAGTGTAAATTGGCGGGAAAGTATTGACTTTCACACAGGGTTTGTAAAGAGTCCCATCCTCCCTCCCGTCACTTAGTTACTGTCAGTCTCTCGCTCGCTCCCACACTCTTAGAAACGCAAGGGGACACATTGAGGCAGAGCTGCACAGCATTTTATAGGATCGACTTTAATCGGCCCAGGATACACTAGCTTCAGAAACGTAGAAAACCCTGTGTCCTTTAATTGTAGCAATAAGAGATAAGTTAAAAAGGCCCAGATGCAGTGAGATGACGCGCACCGGAGCGCACTGGAGTGCTCTGCCAGTGGCGTCGCGGGGCAGTGGTGTGACGGTGGCGGTAGGGGTGACGGGCCGATGACGGGAGACAGTTTAACTTGGTTTTCCCCAGTGAGCAGGACCCACAAAGCTTGTCCCTGCCACGGAGGGGAGTGTTGTGTTACAGGTCATTTCAGCGCTGCCCTCCCCTCCAGGACGGGTCGGGGGGCGGGGGGGCACACCTGTTGTATAAATAGCCGTGATAGATATTGGTGGTCTGGGGCACGGGTGAGGAAGATGGTGGTGGGGGGGAAGGGGGTGGCATGAACATGTGCCTTTGCACTGGCGGGAGGGAGCTTCTCTGGGGGGGCGATACAGGCACCCCCACCACTGCTTGTGGACTGATTGTGGCTGATACTGAGATTGTGTTCTGCATTTACATACCATTCCATACGCCCACCCCCCCATCCCTGCGGGGCCCGCCATTAGCTCTGAAATCAGTAACCAGGCCGTATTAATGAGAAACTGGGCGCACTGCTTGCAAGGCCCTCAGAGGTTGGGGAGGGGTCAAAGGAGGAAGGTGAAAGGTGGGCCGGGGGGGGGGGGGGGGGGGGGAATTCTTCTGCCAAGTGTGCAACTCGCTTCGATAAGGCCCACAAAAGCAGCTGTTACCTTCCGCCCTGGTCCCGTGCTGCTCGCACGCTCCATCCAGGGTGCCAAGCTGTCCCACGCCCCTAGGGCATGCCCCTATCCCCCAGTCTGGGACCCATCCCCTGCAATCTTTTTAAAGTTTCATTATTTTTTCTTTATTTTTGGTCAGAGGCTGTTAATATGGAAAAATTCGCACAAATATAGTGTGTGATTCTGATTTTATTTCTCTGTGCAGTTACCCAGATAATATGGCAAATGGCACCCGGTGGTGGGAGGGCGCCAATGCTTCCCTGCCCAGCGGCTTGGAGCCGTGCATGCCACGGCGGAGCCCCGCCACCCGCCTGGCGCTCTACGCACTCCTGACAGCCTGCATCGGGAGCACGGTGCTGGGGAATCTGCTGGTGGTACTGGCCATCGCCTACTTCCGGCGCCTCCGCTCGGCCACCAACACTTTCGTCATGTCTCTGGCAGTGGCCGACCTGCTGGTGGGCCTGGTGGTCATGCCCTGCAGTGCCGTCCGCACCGTGGACGGCTGCTGGTACCCCGGGCCCACTCTCTGCCGCCTGCACTCCAGCCTGGACGTCATGCTCTGCTCTGCCTCCATCTTCCACCTCAGCTGCATCGCCTTCGACCGCTACCACGCCGTGTGTAGCCCGTTGCTTTATGCCTCCAGGATGTCCTGTGGCCGGGTGGCCGCCCTCCTCGTGCTTTGCTGGGTGCTTCCTCTGCTTATTTCCTTCGGCCCAATCATGTTGCGGCTCCACGAAGCAGGTGTGGAACCAGCGTTGGCACATGACGCCTGTCTCTTCCTGGTCAACCAGACGTATGCCGTCGTGGCCTCCCTCATCACATTCTACCTGCCCATGGCCTCCATGCTGGTGGCCTACTGGAAGATCTACAGGGTCGCCCGGAGACAGGCCATGCAGATCACTGCCATGGAGAACCAGCTAACTGTGCGGGAAGTGGGCACTGGAAAGCACCAGAGGGCATCCATGTGGCGCGAGAGGAAAGCAGCCAAGACCCTTGGCGTCATCATGGGCACCTTCCTCCTATTCTGGTTGCCCTTCTTCACCACCAACATCGTCGACCCGTTCATCGAGTACCGTACTGCAGGGCCGGTCTTGGATGTCTTTTTGTGGCTAGGCTATGCCAACTCATCCCTCAACCCGTTCCTGTATGGGTTCTTCAACAGGTCATTCCGTAGGGCCTTCATCATAATCCTGAGCTGTCAGATATGTCTGCCAGGGTCGCCTCCCAGCATGGACCTCTCCCACTCCAATGAGGATGATCACATGGGCAACCAGTAGACTTGCTCCCAGTATGAAGGCCCCAGAACCACCTTGATGGTTCCTTCTGCTTTCAAGAAATTACTCTTTAAAGAAGTTCTGCACCCAACAAGGATGAAATGTATGTAACAGCCAAGACGCTGAATTATACAGGCTTAATCTCTGCCTTAAAATCATACGTGATGTGCATTCCAGGGGTAAAATTCCACCCTGTACTGGAGTGCCTATATTCCATGATGGAAAAACTCAAAAATCTGTTAGCGTATAAATAAACTCTGCCATTTTATTGGCATGTCTTTGTTACTGTCTTTAAAATAAATTTTATTTCTTAACGGCTCCGGGTCAAGCAGAAATAACAGCACAATCTCAGTGCGTGGGAGTCAGAGACCGGTTCGTAACCTAGCGTGCGAGCCAGGTGTCTGGTGAGAAAGATGGGTTCGTAACCCAGCGTGCGGGTGTCCGGTGAGAATGCCTCACTCGGGCTTCTCGACTGCTTATGCATACAGAAGCCAGCGAGGTGCGATCTAGCCGCCGTGACAGGCAGAAACAGCTGCTGCCAGCAGGGGTCACCAGAGAGGGAGCCACAGTTTCTCTGTATGGAGGGAATGTGCGAGACTGTATGTGCGGGTGAGTGTGAATAATTGCTCAAAGAAACTACCACTAAAATACATCTAGTGGCTTTTTCCAAAGTCCTCTCTCTCAGTGCAAGAGCAGAAAATCTCCAACCCACCTGCCGAGTTTCGGCTCATCAGCCGTAATTCAGCTCACGGACAAATGAAAGGTCTCGGGCTCTTCCCTTTTAATTCCACATTCCCGACATGATCCGAATACCAGGAGGAGTGGAGAGCAGCCCCCCCGCCCCCCCCCCCCCCCCACACCCACCCTGCGCGTCGCTGCCCCCCGCCCCCCGCCCGTCCCCACGCGCGGGTGCACAAAGCAGGCATATAGCGCCAACAAG
>JAODKM010000106.1:711111-736417 GCA_026780845.1 Petrocephalus sullivani | reverse complement strand
AAGGGTGGGGGGGAGGGGGGCTTTAGGGAACCTCACCTGCAGCGGGGATCAATTTTCAGGCCCACTTATCTTGAGTGCCTGCTTTGTTAGTGCCCGGGAGCAAACATCTAATCCAACATAGTTCCGTTAGTGCTACGAGCAGGCCGGACATGGAGCGCCATCAATCAGGTGCGGCGGGAATGATAATGCCGTCCCCAGGCAAAGGGGAGAACAACAAACGCATGGGGGCGCTGACCCCCCCCCCCCAGAGACATTGCTTAACATTCACGCCATCGCCCAGGATACCACAAACTCCCCCTCGCCTCGTTATCTGCTGACGCTTATCACGGGAATGTGGACGTCTATTGAGTGGGCTCCGAAGGTCAGACAGAGATCAGGTTAGAGATGGGGGGGGGCTGACCTAAGCTTTAATTAACTCTCTCATCCCTCTGTTTATCTGAGCTTGTATCTTACTTCACATTGCTCAGCTCCTGAGTCAGTTTGGGTCTTTCCCCCTTGGGCTTAGTTTGCCCCCACACACACACACACACACACACACACACAGACATCTTGTTTCATGCAACAACACAAGTAAGGGGGGGGCGGAGTGTAAATGAAGAAAAGCGATTTGTGCAGATAAGGGGATATTTTTATGTTTATTGTCTATTGTTTTCTTTTATGGAAAGTAGGGCAGTATTGGGCTAATGGCTAATGGTTAGTGAAGTGAACTTGGAGTTGAAAGGTTGTGGATTTGAATCCCTTCCCAGCAAGAACCACAGAGGTACCCTGAGCAAGGTACAAGTAAGTGTTGTTGTGTGGGTTGGCAATTAGTCACTGTAAAGAAAAATACTGTTGTGTCTGTCTGTCTTTTTGTTGGCAGCCCCCACCTGCATTTACACTTTTTAATACCTTTTTCAGAAGCTGTTCTCCTCAGCTGGTAGCTGGCCAGGGCTTTTTCCGTCACCTGCACGGCACGCTCAGACTCGAGCCCTCCCGGGACAGACTCCCTGGTTGCCAAGGTGACATGCTGTGATGTGTGGCTCGCCCAAAAATCTCACACCCACCAACCGACCACTGGAGAGCGGGAAGACTGACACCGCGGGTAAGCAGTGCATGAGACCATCACAAATTATGTTGTCAAGAGATAGCCATTTTGCCATGCTGTTTATTTGGATGTGTGACAATTTAGCATTCTCAGAGTTTTCCCTGGAGTGGATTTTCTTTGATGTAACGCTATGTCTAAGAGCAAGAGGCACCGGTGTTTATGTAACAAAATGACTATAACACTGCTTAACTGTGGCATTATGGGAAGTGGTGCTGGGATGTGGTATTTGTGTCATCGTGCTGCAGGAAGCCCGTCTTTCTAACTGTGGTGCACTGTCAGTGCTGGAATGTTCCTCAAGACCACATCAGATCCTGCTGGTCACATGACAATCGGCATATCGCATAGGTGGGAAATGGGGGCAGGGGCGGAGCTAACTGCCAGGTGCACAGGAATGGCTCCTCGCTCCCTGATCTCCAAAAGACAGCTGGATCCCTTTGAGCGCCACAGATAATAAAGACGAGTGCATTCCTCACAGTCAAAACAAACACACCGCAAAACATTGGGACTCCATTGGAGGTCAATCTTTAATATCAAACCCAGACCGTAAACAAACACCTCCTGATCTCGCTCCCGAAAACAGGTTGAACAATGACTTATGTACATGTACAGGCTTTTTAGCCTCTACACAAATTAGATTTTTTTTGCGCCATAGTATCATTAAACAAAATGGCTAGATGACAAACACTGCCCCCTATATACCAGAGTAAGTAGTGCTGATGACATGCAAACAATGGCAAAGGGGGGGGGAAAGGCTTACACACGAGGGAAAATGGGTGATGTGAAGAATGCCACACTGCAGCCACTGTCACTAGGCAGGCAGTAATGATGTTACTTAGCCCCCCCCCCCCCCAGCCGCGTGACCCTGTGGGATGACCCCCCGGGATGGGACATGCTGTTCACACAGACGGGCCCTTTCACAAAGAGGTCCTGAGCTCAGCTCCCAAACAGCAGGCGTGAAATTCCCCCATTACTGCAGCCTTTCATTTCCCCGCCGCGCCCCTCCCCTGAGCTGGCCCCCTCCCCACTGAAGAGCTCTGCCAAAGGCATGAAACAACGACATTCTCAGCCCGCCGACTCCTCATAATCCCTTTTTGTCCTCTTCGCATGAAGCCCCCTTCCCTACACACACACACACACACACACACACTCGCATGTGTTCATGTTCAGACAGACTAGGACTCACACGGTCCGCTATGTTCTAACACACACACACACACACACACACACACACAAAGCAGTGGCGGGCTGCAGCCTCCACACACATCAGCCCAGACCCAGTCCTGGGATCAGATGTGATGAACCCGCCAATGGGACCACACTATGAGACGGAGCCCGGGGCTCAGGGTTAGGGGTAGGTGGCTTGTGCTGTTTTGCGAATGGTACAATATGAAGCTGGGTACTGGCCACAGCAGAGCCTGACTGCGGAGGACCATGCTACTACCAGGCCCATCCACCCCCAGCTATGGAGCTCCCCAGAGCCACAGGTTCAATTCATGGCCCAGCTGAAGCAAGGCCCCTGTGGTATAATGCCTACCGACCTTTACGTACTGTAGGGTTACACATTTATACATACGTCACTGTATGACTGCTTAGTATTTAACAAGGATTAACATGTTAACATCAACTAATATGTAAAATTATATAATTAGGTATGTGTATTGTAAATAAATGAGGGAGTGTGTATTAATTGAGATTAATATGGATGAATACATGTGTTTGCTGAGGTTTTCCAGGCTGAGACCAGAAGACAGCAGATGAAAATGAAAATAAAATATTGAGGGGATGCTTGGCCGGTGCTTTTCCCCGAGTGGTACATTCCATTTGGTCATGTGACTCCCCATCCACTCAGCACGCTATCTACAGTCCTCAGCAAGCAGGGAGGCTTTGTCAATGTCCTGGGTCCAGCCAGCTTTTGCAGATCTCTGCTGGGAGGGCTTTCAAAGCGTAGCTCTGGGTTGAAGGATTTTCCATATGATGGTTTCCACCTTGAGGCAGCAAGAGTCATTGAAAAATGTCTGGAGAATGCACTAGGGAGCTCAGAGGTGGGAAATGTCCACTGAATGGGGCTGCACCAGGGAGCTCATGGATAGGATAGGTCTCCTGAATGGAGCTGCACCAGGGAGCTCATGGGTGGGAAATGTCCACAGAATGGAGCTGCACCAGGGAGCTCATGGGTAGGATATGTCTCCTGAATGGAGCAGCAACAGCGAGTTCAGTGATGGGAAATGCCCACAGAATGGAGCTGCGCCAGAGAGCTCATGGATGGGAAACGCCCACAGAATGGAGCTGCACCACGGAGCTGACAGGTGGGAATGCCCACAGAATGGAGCTGCGCCAGGGAGCTCAGAGATGGGAAATGCCCACAAGCTGGAGCTGCACCACGGAGCTGACAGGTGGGAATGCCCACAGAATGGAGCGGCTGTGACTCGGAGCCGTGTCCAGAGAACTGAGGCGTGGAAAAACTCTCTAGCTCTGAGCTACATCAGCGCGCCAGTAGAGGAGTAGGAAAATGTCCGTAATGTGGATCCATGCCAGGGACCCTAGTTGGAAAAATCCACATCATGCATGAGTGCAGGGATCTGCCAGCACAAGCATCACCAGACGGCCCTCTGCCACACATCCTCGGCGCCCTCACCACCCTGCGACCAGCAGCTCAGTCAGCGTCTCAGGTCACATCCAAATATTTGCGGAGATTTAGGGAGATGGACAGTAGCTAATTATGGCCTGAACTGTGAGACACTAGACCTGCTTGACCACAGACACCATAGAGGAGAAAAAGAGAGAGAGAGAGATTGTGAGGAATGTAGGGATTTATGAAAGGAGGAAAGTGTCTTAGCTAGTCGAGAGGAAAGAGCCAGTATGTAATAACTCAATTAGTGATAATTAGGGACTAATGAAGTGCAGGTGGATGTAATGAAGCTGTTTTATGGTTTTTTTATGGTATGGGAAACAAATTAGCTTTTTATTAATGATTTTGGGGGGTGGGGTGCTTCAGTGCTCATTTGAAAATGTGTTTTATGTTGTAGGTTTACACGGTTGTAAGGTCCACCATAGCCTCGGAGCACACAGAGGTGGAAAGAGTCTGGTATTACTGGCCTGGCCAGCCAGCTTTGGCAGGTGGGTCCCAGTGCTCCCAGATGGAGAGTCAGCAAACCTCCCGCCAAAGGAAGCATGTCTTCAGTGCACTGACCCTGCCCACCCTGCCCACCACGCAACACCTCTGCGCACAGCTGGGTCAATCGTGTGAAGCTCTCACTAATCCCCAAGCAGGATTACCCCCGGACTCTGCCCTTTTAATGCCACCCTCCCCACCCCTCCTACCCCTTGTGGCATCCTGTTGGCATCAGCGTTTAGAGAGAATCGTGCTGATATATGAGCCGGGACGAGGGCTGGGTATGGGGGCTGGGGGGTGGCTCTAGGTGCATGTCCCCCCACCCCCTTGGTGACATCTGTTTCTTTTCATCTGGCGTTGCGTCTCATTAAGCGCCCCCGCTATGCGGGGAGTGCGGCACCCGTAAGATTACACGCTGCTACCTCGGCCCCTTCAGGCCCGGTTCCAGACCCCGCTTAGCCGCACTTGTTAGCGACCCGAGGAGGGGGTGTGAAGGATCTTGCCTGGCAGTGCTAAGGTCCAGACTGGGCCAGGCTAACGATCCTGTCCCCACAGTCTCTGTCGCGCCGGGAAAGGAGCCCAGAGGAGGCCCAGATTCAGCTGCAGGCCCCCAAACCAGCTCTCAGCGGCAGCCAGCCTGCCGACTCCCCACTCCGGGCAGCAAAATCACCCAGCAGAATCTCTGCAGACTGTAAACTTACTCTCTGCTGTGTAAATACTTACTTCACTTTGCCTTTATCTGCGTTTGCCAGACCTGAATGTGACACTGGGGTCCACATGGAGAACCGGTGGAACCGTTAAGGGGGTGAATCGGTCCGCGGTGTCGACGAGTTCATGGAACTCGGTGCCGGTGATGGACGGGGTGCCCGGGCCTCAGCGCTGATCCGGTCTCTGAGCACAGGGAGGGGCCTCCTGAAAAGCAGATTATGGGGAGGAACGCCAGGAGAGCTCAGGGAGCCGAGATCATGAGGGTGGGGGCTGGGGAGGGGTTGATTTATGAGGCCGGTGGGTCCAGCACGGTAAAGCCCCCCCCCCATAGACACGGCTCAAGACTGGCCGGCAATCTGCAGCTCGGGTCATAAATCAGGGCCCTAAGCAGTCGGCAGCTGTCTGTGCTGGCATTCCTCATGCACCCCCCCTCCCCCCCCAGAGCACTATCCCAGTGCCTGCCCCCCTCCCAGCCTCCAGTTCTGACCTGGGGCTAATGTGCTTTATTTATGTCATCACCCCATGTGGGGGAACATCGTCACGCTGTGCCCCCCCCAGGCCCTGCTCCCAGTTTGCTGCATCTCCCGGGAGGAAGCAGCACCATCCGGCACGCCCGTCTGGTGTCCTGTAAAAAAATCCATCCTTCAAAACCTCTTTTGACATGATTTATGTTATTTACATTATATTGCTGCAAATTATCGCCCCTATTTATGTGACCTCGAGTAGTATGAAGGGGGAGGGGGCTCACGGCTTTGAAGTGCCTGACCTGCGGGGCAGCGGGGTCCTAGCCACGCAGCTAATGCTAAAAGTGCTGAGGTGGTCACTTTAGAGCCTTCTCCCATCGCCATGACCACGGCCCAGACAGTAAATCTGTAACCTTCACTCCAGCCATAAAACCGGGAGACAAGACGAGATATTAACAGTCGGCGTCTATTTTTATAGCACGAGCTAGCACACACATACTGAGGGTGTGTTTAAAGTTCTCCTGAATCAGTGTATTATATTTATGCCCCCGTGTGAAATATTTAAGAAGTCGTGTTAACTTAAACTCGCCATTTTCCAAACACACGGCGCAGGAAGTCTCCTTACTGTAACAGGTCTGGCTTCCATGAAGTGTTTGACCTACTTTAACAGGTAAAATAAAAAACCTAATTTGTCCGTACTAATACTACTAATTTGGTGCTCGTGAGTGTGGGTGAAAAATGGTAATAACATAAACAGCATAACCGGCCTTAAATGAGATGTGAGAACGTGGTGGATGGATTTATAGCGGGGCAACGCCCGTCGGTTTGTCGATTTCAACACCCCGCGTCTGCAGCGGCCTGCGAAGCTTCTACGATTTATTGGTCATGCTAGATTCAGCTCAGCGTCCGGAGACTGTGGGGAATGATAACTTCACTAGCTTGCAGGATTATTCTAAATCTGAAACAGCCGTTCCGGACTCTTGCGCTATCCGCCCTCCCTCTGTCATCAGGAACCCCCCCTCTAATCTCTCGCTGGCCGTCCCCAAACAGAGGAAGGTAACGGCACCGGCGGACACCGTCGGTATGGTGAACATCGCGGCGGAGGAAAGAGACAGCCAGCAACGCTGGAGCTTCTTGGCGTCTGGAGCTTCAGGTTGGGAGGCATTCTGCGAGAGGGCTGGAGAGAGGATGGGTGTTGCTGGATGACAGGGAAGGTGAGCCACAGATGGAGTCGGCGGGGAGGAGCGTGCAGCTGGGCTTTGGCTTGGAGAAAATCAGGCTACGGACACAGATTAATAGCCCTGGCAGAAAAATTAGGTCTGCTTTGGAGGCAGGGGGTAGAGAGGGGAACAGGTATCGCAGCAGGCCTGGCTCTAATGCAGGCCTTGTGGTCCCTGTGCTCACACAGTGGGGGTGCCCCCAGCTGAGCCACACTGAGCATGTTAACCAATCAAAAGAGCCCTCCCTCTCTGTCCTCGTCACCCTCTCCTGCCTTTCCATGTGATGATCAGTGGAAAAAGAGAAGAATCTGCCGCTTAGCTGACCTTCTAATCAAGTCTGCTTTGCGAGTGGCATGAATTTGGCAAAATCACGGAGGCCAAGACTCCGGGGTGGGGGCACCATCATCGGGACGGCTCCTGGCAGAGCTGCCATCCGGCTCACAGGCCGCCGTGCCGTGGAGAAGCGGGGACCACAAAGGAGACGTTGTGGAGGCAGCGGACTCGGCCCGCTCGCACATTCCCCGGCCGTCGCTCAGCGCTGGCAGACGCGCTCTGTACTCCCCGCACGTCCAGCATCCTCCGTTGCCTGAAGTGGGGACGCCGTGATCCAGACGTCTCACGTCATACGGAATATGTCTGCTAAAACCTGAATAAACACCGGTTCCATTCATCCGTCAATCGGGGACAAGCTCTAAATTCGCGCCAGTGAGCGACGTGGACATTGACTGATTGGAGGGGGGGGTGTCTGGAGGGACGTCTCCCCGCTCCCCCATTCCGCCATCAGGGTCCCGTTCCACAGGATTGTTTATTTTTGTCAGGGACCCTCAGTGTTCTGAAACAACCCAGCCCCGTTGCAGTGGTGACAGCTGGACATATAGCAGACGCCCTCGGAAGTGGAGGTATGGAAGGAAATCGCAGCGTCCCGTCTCCATCCAAGTGCAGGCCTGGGAGATGCCCATTTGGCTTGGGGGGGGCAGAGACAAGATTGCCAACAATGACCCTCCCTGGAGGGAAGGTACTGAATGGGCAAAGGCAGACAAGAGGGCAGATGTGATGGGGGGGTGGGCAAGCAGGGTCTGGGCAGGGAAGCAGCAGGGCTACCGAAGGACCAAGAACGAGAGGAATCTCCCATCTTACTGGACGCCTTCAGAATGCCAGCAGAAGCTCTGGCCAATCCAGATTGTATGACTACTGCACACGCAGGAGTGAGGAAAGTCACGAGTAAAACCACCTCCAGGGAATCTTCTGCCTTCTTCCGGTTGTTCTCTCCAACACTCTACCGGGACTGTTCTTTAGGCCTCGACCCAAGAAAAAACCCTTTCCGCGTGACTGCCAAGGATGCAGAGATACCGCTGGAGGCCGCCCAGCCTGGGACCAGACATCCAGCTACTTCAAAGCTCTACGTTTGACCTTCATTCCACGATTTAACACCTCATAGCCGATTATTGCCGTCACGAGGATGGCGAAACTCTGCACTGCGACACAGAGAGCATTTACTCTCTGCTTCTCTCACCCAGGCCCAACAAAGTGCAAATATTCCGGAAGATCTCCAACTTCACAGGGAATCCAGCCAGGATTCCGGAACGGCCCTGCCGTAATCTCCTATGTGTCCCGTTTCCGGCGTCTTAATCACCGACATCTTTCTGGATTTGTGGAAACTGCAGCTGCACTCACAGCTTTCCCATTAATCGCACTGAAGAAATTTAGCACCTTGTAGAGGCCAGCCCATGGCCCGGATATCAGGAGGGGGATCCGGTGGGTGGGCAGAGAGGACGGGAGACGGGCAGAGCTGACAGCAGACGAGCCTCACTCGCTTTCACCACGGGCAGCTGCTACAGACGAGTTTATCTCTCAAGCAGAAAACAGCTCTGCTGCCATGCCAAAGTAAATGACAGGGTCACTGTCCAAGAAACCTGTGAAGATGGTGACCAGCCTGGGGTGACAAGAATTATCGAGGTTTAAAACGTACATACCTAACTTTAAAAGCTTTAAAACAACTTTCAGCTGCCTAGCGCTCAGTCCCAATGAGGTCCTGAGCGTCCCCCCCATCCCACACACACAGACACACACAGGTAAAAGGTACAAAGGTAACCAAAGCCACTAGGAGGCGGCTTCAGCATATCCTGTGCCCCACACACCCACAACACGGTAAAACTGATTTATTTTTCATTTTAAAAACCGCAGATCTCTGATGCTGCCTGCACTGTCATAAGCTAGTGATATATAATATACTGCTTATGCAAAATGTTAATAAAACGGTTCATATAGAATCAGTGGGGGGCTGAGGCCCATGGCCCTGGCGCCAAAGATGTCCAGGAGTGTTACGGTTTTATAAGTGAGAGGAAAACTCTCATGAATGCCTACCTTTGAGTCCGTCCCCTCAAATAAACAGCCTAGTAATTACAGGCCGGAATTATTCCCATCATTATAAATATTCTCGCCCCATGCCAGACCAGCAAGGCGTACAGTCAGGTCAGCAGGAGATGGGGAAGTTGGGGGGGGGGCATTCATTCCTGCCCCACACCACAACCACTCAACCCCCCCCCCCCAATGCAGAACATCTGTCAAAGATATTCCCAAGAAATGCACCGTGAAAGAGGAAAAACGATGCCGCAATTATCATATCAGGGAGCGTAATCTATTGTAATCGAGTCAGCATGTGCTGGGGGTGTCAGGCGAGGTGCGAACCTGCGGAGGAGCGACTGCTTCGCTTCGGATCGAACCGACGACCTGACGTAGATTGAGGTGTCTCGGTTTGCGAGGGCCCGCACCCTGCTTTACACTCTCCCTCTCCCAGGCAGGTAGGAGGGATTCTGGAGTGGGCAGGGGGCATCACTGCAACGGAAACCGTGCGAGAAAAGCATGAGGGAGAGGCTTGGATGGCATCCGAGACCCACGGGAAAGAAACTCACTGCACATGGACGGTAAAATGTGGCACTTTAAAGCTGCTGCCAGTTCCTGCATGCGGTCAGGCAGTAACCAGGTTTTATTTTAAACGTGCAGACGTAAGAAATGACCTTGTGAATGTAGGCTGATGTACCCTAGCGCGCGCGTGTGTGTGTGCGTGTGTGTGCGTGTGTGTGCGTGTGTGTGCGTGTGTGTGTGCACGCCAGGTGGTAGAGAGGGTGCCACTGGGGAACAAGGGGGCTTTGCAACTGCACCGCCTTTTCGTCCTCGGCCCCAGCGATGTGGGAGAGAGGCGTCGGCCCTCCAGAGGAAGTGGGTTTGAGGTGAAGGTGGAGGAGATGCTGGCTGAGAGAGGCACCCGTCTGCATGGGGCATCAGGCTCTGCGCTGTGGGTGTCCTCACCATTCCAAAACCCAAGCGGTGCCATTTTTAGTCCCCCAACCTTTCCCTACCCTCTCCCACTGAACGGCAATCAGGGAACCCGGGCAAATCAGATGCAAGAATGACAAGACCCATCCCGGCAGAGCTCTGCTGTGGGTAGGGTGAGCAGGCTGCTTCGAGGACCTTCACGCAAGATCTCATCTCATGAACATCAAGGGCTTCCCTCCCCGTGGAGAGTAACTGATGCTCAGTACTCAGATGGTCTGAAGTGCCCCTTAGGAACTGAAAGAAAAAGGAGCTGGGAAACCAGAGACCCCCTTCGCTGAGGGTAAATATGGCTGGCCCTGGTGGTCCTAGTCCAGCTGAGGGGAAACGCACACAGAATGAGGCAGCCAGCTGGAGCCGGGGCACGAGGGGCCGCCTGGTGGCGCGAGGGAGGTACTGCCGTCAGCCTCCTGGACTAGTCGGCCTAGGCCTGGGATAGACCGCAGAGGGGAAAATGATTAGCTTATGGGTCTCCTGCAGTATGCATTTGGAAATGGAGGCAGATCGCTCCGTTTGATGCTAATGCAGCCCATGTGCGGCGCAGAGCTCCCAACGTAGCAGAAAATAAGCAGATCGGTGGACAGGACTTGTGTGAGGGGCATGGGGGTTATGGCAGGGAGCTGGGGGGGAGGGGGTGGACCGAGGACTTTATAAGGTCATATTGCTAAACAGTCCAAACATGCAAACACAGATAGACTGGCTCCTTCACTGAAAGCCCAAACAAGTATATTTACATTGGAAATGTTTTTTTAACGCTTTACACCTGCCTTTGGGTTTGAGCTGGACACCAGCGCCTCCCACTTCGGTGTGTAACAGCACCGATAGGGTTATCAGGAGCCCCCCCGGGCATGCTGGCCACCCTCGGTCACGCTTACCCCCACCACCACACCGGCATGTCAAACAAACTAGTGTTTTCCCCCATAATATCGGAAAATAGAGATTGTTTCCCCTTCCTTTATGCAGGCGAGTTCTTCTGCAGCTTACAAGAGTAGCTGGCTCCCTATTGGACACATTTAATTATGACTGTGGGGCTTAAGCAAGCATCCTCCCCCCCCACCAACAGCATCCACCTGCATGTGCAAGTGCACACGCAAGCACATGTACACACACACACACACACACACACACAGGGCCGGCTGCGGAATACACATATATATCACACTCAACAAGAAACTGCCACAACAACCAATATATCTGCATCCTCTGCAGGGGAAACTAGTTTGTCAGAGATTCTTTTTTCATCTAATCCACATTAAAGTCATAATTAAAATTCCTGGAGTAAGGCCTTGGACTAAATTAGCTGAAGAGGTCCATAGGCTCACATCTGAGGCGGGATACAATGGCCTTATAAAACAGAGTGCTGCAGACTAATTACTATGTGAGTCTCCTTTTACAATATAACCGGGCTCCCAGTGCAACCACACACCGGGCCGACCGGTCCTGCTCCGACACACGCACACACTCCGACTGCAGGGTTTGATACATTTCTCAGCATAATGAAAGGTTAAAAAAAACTCACAAAACTCGATTCGATTTAGTCCGTTTATGTGTCATACTTACTGCAGAAGTCTAATCTGGAAAATGGTCTCAAACCAAATATCGCCCCCTGTGGCGTTATAATTCACGCAGAAGCACACATAATCTGTAGCTACAGGCCTACGTGCATATAGACGGAGGGCAGTTTGGGAGACGCTCCTGATGCACCTTTGATTGTGAGTACATGCATGTAAAAATGTATACATGCAAAAAAAGTAACAAAAATTTCACCGATTTGTTTATAGTTCACAGACACCTAGACCATAAAATCATCTTTGTTGCTTCTTTAATGTAATTTTCCTTGTGTTATGAGGAACCTGATTTATTATTATTACTATTATTATTATTATTATTATTATTTAGCATATGGGGAGGTATGTATCCAGATTTGTGAGACACGCAGAGACAAACTAACGAAGCAAATTCCCCGAAAAAAAACAGGAGTCGAAACTGTGTCCTCTTTTTTATATACCCTGGGAGGCTTCTGCATGAAACTATGACCAGCTGCGTTTAAAAAAAAAATTGAGGAAAGACTTTGAGGGTCTGGACGGCGGAGAAAAGCCGCACCACTTTCAGCAGCTGTAGGCCAAGGGGGATGATCAACAGCTCTGAGACGGGGGTAATTATGCTCCCTTTTCGGGGAAATATGCTTATGAAAGGCTACGATCGGGTTTTTATTGTACCGAAAATACATCCTCTGCCTTGCAGTTGTCTTTTAACACACACATCGACAGCCCGCAGAAGGGAGTATCAAATGCGAGAGGACAGTTCGGAGGCAGTCTAGATGTTTGTTTGTGTTTGGTTTGGTTTGTGTTTATTTTTCAAGCATTTTGTCAATTAATGGCCCCACATTAAGATTTTGCACATTTTACAGTGACATCCAAGGGTCTGTGCGTGCATAAGAAAGCCGGTTATGTTGGGATGCGTCTTATCTTGTAGGACATTGTCTATGTCGACGTTATTTTATAAGTGGACGGAGATCACATTAACGACACATAGGCTGTCATTCCTAACTGCTGACCTGCTGACCATCATCCGTGGTAATAAAGATCTACCTCGGATAACAATCCTGGAGTGTGTGTGTGTGTGTGTGTGGGAGAGAGATGTATTCACACGTAAGTATACTTACATAGTGGGTGTGTAAGTATATATAGATACGTAGGCATATGCACAGCATTATGAAACGTCGCTGGTCTTCCAAGGCGCTTCCCTGACCGAAACAGGACCGTAAGCTTTTGCGCTCCCCTCAATCGATCTTTTTTTGACAAATCGGAGCCGGAGCGCTGAATTTATGTAGCGCATTTACGACCGAGGAGTGTAATTTGAAGAAAAGCGGACTTGGCGTGCGTAATAAATCAGGGAAAATTAATGTGGGATGCCTGCTTAGGCTGTCCTGCGCGCCGGCCGCTAAAATATCGAATGCCTAGCATCTCATACAGTAAAACTTATTTGCGGGTTTTCCTGTTGTTGTTTAATAACCAAAGTTGTCAGTGCATGCTGGAACTTTAGCATTTTCTTTCAAACTGGGAAGTTATATACAAAATTTCATTTGTATTTAATTTTTGTCGTTCTCAAACCATGCATGGGCCGCGGTCAGGCTTAAAACCTTCCAGACCCTCTTGAGGGGGGGGGCGGAATTGATCAAAAGAAAGAGGGTCATCCTTCAGGAGTGAAATCAGAGGAGAAGACATACTTGAGAGCTCTATATCTTAAACAGGCCATTGTCTTTCCCTATAAATCTTGTCATATCTGTTGTAAATTTTTTAGAGCGGCTATTTAAGCTGCAGATCAGACAGGGGGTAACTTTGTGAGCAGATGGCTGTGTGTATTGCAAGCAGATTGGAGAGGCAGTAATGCAGCTTTGTCAGTCATCTGACTGCACTGTTTGTCCGCTGCAATGAGGGACCATCATTTTGCTGTGCTCTATTACATGTGACTGGCAGGAGGAGGAGGCCACCAGACAGGAAGGGGACTGCGTCTTTCGTAGTGGAAGACAACCGTCTGAGGCCTGAGTGTGGCCGTAAGTGGCCAATCCCAGGCCAGCAGTTCTGCATCCACTAGCCTAGTGTGTGCACTGATCCTGAGGGGAGCAGCGAGGACAGAGCTGCTCTAGTATTTTTTAATGTTCCAGGCGGTCGCAAAGTCATCTTGCGATCCCCAGCTGGATCTGAGAACAGGGTTGAGTCCGAAGCCGTAAACACGTGGAATTGGCGTAAATTAACGGAACGGAACTAGCAGCCCTGGAAGTGGCAGACAGCTAGGCTGGGAGAGCTGCTGGCGGCCAAGCTGCTGTTCGCAGGATATAAATGGTTAAGCCGCCTCAAGGAAGGAGAAGTGGAAGGGGAGTGAACGTAGAACGAGCTTCAGCGGAGCGGCATTCCCGCCCAATGGGACCAGCGCGCTGATTCTCTTGGCTGGGCCTGTTGGAGAACGGGGAGCGCTTTCGGCCGAGAAGTTTCCAGTGGCAGAGCTCACACTGGCCGCACTGCTCGGGCCTGATACCTCAGTCTGTCCAGCTCTGCTTCCGGCTTCCCTGCTGCTCTAGTGGCTGTGGCTTTGGATTTTTCCGAAAGCACATACATCGTGACCCCTGGTACCCAGAATCCCAGATTTTAGCATTTTTCCCCTCTAGTACACTTATCAATAGGCTGCTCTCATTTTGATTCCAGGAAGTGTCTTACTGTCCAGTGGAATTGCATGATGGACCAGTAATGGTTAAGTACCTGCTTCAAAGGAGAAACAAGTTTTGGTCACAAGTTACAGTGGCTCTGCCATCTGCTGCCCATCTTGGGCATCACCGGTCACCGTTATTAGCAGTGTATTTGTGTAGCTTTTCTGTGTTATTTCTGGACCCTAGACATTGTTTGAAGCCTCTTTAAATGATTGGACATTGTATTTGCTTCACATAAATGGCCTTTTCCAATCCTGAGATTGCTGAGAAAACTTTCAGCAGACCTTTATTAGCAGGAATGAAGATGTCTGATGCTAAGGACATCAGGCTGCGGTTGGAAAGAAAATGAAGCCAACGTACGACTTTGCGTTTACACTGAGATCCGGCAGCTCCTGACAGCCATGACAGTATGATTGGGCCTCCTAGCCAGGTTTAAAAACCAGGAGAAACTGAAATGTCACCTGCCAACAGCTCACATGGGTTTGACTGAGGTCCAGCGTGAGGTCCAAAGCCTACCTCCTGAAATCCAAACCGCAGGAGGGCACTGGTAAGCCAACAAAGCCCCAATCAAGAACTTACAGTGTCAGGAAGGGGTCGTTGTACGAGATGGGGAGCGTTTATTGTGTTTGCATGGCTGAGGTCCTGGGTTTTGTAAGGGGTCTGAGAGTGCCGGGTCCTGCCAAATCTTCAGACCTTCAGCCAGGAGCTGTCAGAGCAGCTCGCCGCACAGAAAGGGAGCCCTGTTTGTTTTCGCGAGTGTCCGCCTGACGGATTGGGGAACAGGATACAGCCAAATGTCGCGACAAGTCGTCTCACGGTACTTCTGCGCCCAATTGGAAATGATTTCAAGCTCCGTGTTTATTCTGAAGCAGCCAAATAATTTGCGGATTTAAGTCTGAGCCCCCCCCCCCCCCACCNNNNCCAGCCCCCATGCTTGCCAGGACTCTGGTGGGTCATATTATGGTGAAGAAATTACACAGTAGGTCTTATTCTCTTACACGGGGGCCGATCAAAAACAGGCGCTGTCTAAACGGCCTGGCTGTGCCTCGCACACACGGAAACGCACACACACACGGACGTGAACTCCTCAGCCTCGCGGACGGATAAGCGCGTGCGTCAGTTTGGTGACGTGCCTCTTGTTCGCAGGCAGGGCACTGGGGCTGAAATCGCACGCACATCAACACACACATTCACAAATACTCGCTGCATTGTATATATGGCTGTACATTCACATATCTTCCCTAGAAACTGATGCTCACGCTCTCAGGCATGCCTACCATCGCGCTGCGTGCACAGCTAGCTGGCGTGGAACGTTCTCATGACGCTCTGTCAACGTTGTGACGACATTAACATGATATGATGCTGGAGGCGGCACCAGCACCCTGACACGACGACGTAGGGCTGGGAGGGAAGGACAGATGTGATGTAGCCATGGGATCACGGGATCCCGGGACTGGATCTCTGGCCCGCTCACTCTTTTCCGGCTCTTGAGGCAGAAGGGGAAAGAGGCTACATGTTTTCATGCAGCAGGGCCTTCCTGTTTACGTTGGGGGCACTGTGCCGGGGGCCAGGGCCCGGCTGGGCTTTTGATCAGAAGTCCGGCCGTGTGATCGCTCGTGTGGGGCTCTGCTCCCCACCCCGCCTCCTGGGTCATGTCTCTGTGCACATTTGACCATTTCTCATTTCCTGCCTCTTGATCATGAAATACGGGATGAGGGGGGAGGGGGTGAGGAGCGACGTCAGCATCTTGGGGGAGGACTTGCCGTTCTTGTTAACTTAACAGGGGGCTCAGACATTGGGGATCGTTGCAGGAGACACAGCCAGTAAAGCTCCCACAATGCGATCCTTGGGAACACCTTCCTGTAGCCAGTTGGACTGGTATCTAGCATTGCGCTGCTACGGTGGACTGCGCCCAACAGCACAATCACTCCCGCGTCATCACCTAAGCAACTGGCTTATCCCACTGCCACATACCTTTTACCCAGAATGCCCTTCTGCGCGTACCATATAGACACGGCGCTCTTATTATCCAGATTTTAGACTCTGCGGAGTGTTTAACAGACGGACTGATTTTTCGGCTGCGTTGTGTCACAACCTGCATCAAAAATTTCTGCAGTTTTTTTTTTTTTTTTTTTAAAGAAGGTCACATATTTAACTTATAAACAGGCTCATTCATTCTCCCTATTCATCCAGTTGTCAGCGAGAATCTGTACTGAGGGCCGGCATCTATAAAACACAGCTGCTAACAGTTAGGCAATAATCAGAAACCAGGACATGTTTGTGGTGGAATTTTACATTTTCCAGATTAGCCTTAAAACGTAGGGGGGCAGGGCTGTGCCTTTCCATACCCCACGGTTTGGCAGGAGGGGCTGGGCTGACACTGCCAGAGAGGCTCACGTGCCCGTGTGCTGCCGGAAGGGGGCCGCAGAGTGCCGACGTGAAACGGGAAGAATTGGTTGAGAGGTATAGATGCCGACAGGGCCCAGCGGATGCTGGCAACAGGCAAGGGGCGCAATGGATGGGGTGGCAAGGCCATGTCAACACTCTGCAGTAGGGAACCCCCGGATATACTCCAGAGCCGAGCGCCAGGACACGTCTCACGTTTATGTCGCTTGGACCTCCCGTGGAACGCTGTCGCCACCTAGTGCCGCAGTTATATATTATATTAGTAATCTATGCGCTTAATATGCGTGTTCATCTTCCACCCAATTACAAAGAAACATTTCTAAGTCGTGTTTTATCTTTTCTGTGATGCAGAAAAAAATGTAGAGGTGGGTATGAATTCCCAGTAAGGTTTAATTCATCAAGCTTTGGCGCTGGGCGCTGCACTGGCAGAAAGAGTGATGCCTATGAATTGTGGTTGCTGGCAAGTCATAGTTTATCAGCGAGACCACTGGCACCCCCCTCACGCCCCGGGTGTTGGGCTAACAACGGGGAGTGTGTATTTCCAACCCCCGCCCCCTTCTCCGCGGCACATTCCACGGCCATATTTTTACAACCGGCGGCAAAAATAAACACAACTGGGAGTTAAACTTGAAATTATTTATTGAATTGAGAGAGTCACATAAAACCTGGTTGTTTATCTGTGTAATCAATTATCCAGTGGAGGTCGTAACTTCTTTTTTTTAAATGTATATTTATATAAAGAAGTGAATGAAGCGGGCTGGTGTTCGGCTGGCAGCTCACCAGCTATTCACACCAGTCCATCAGCACAGCCTTAATGACCCCATTGTAGCACCAACCTTGGGTATCTCTGCTCCGTCATCGCCTCTCTGGGCTTTTCAGAAGATGGCTGTATGTCTAGTGCAGCGGGGGGTGAATGTGTATAGCCAGGTGACGATAGAGGCAGAGGATAATACGTTATTTAGGTGTGAAGCGGCGGGGTTTGGGGGGCAGGTGTAAGGGGTCACCCCCGATTTGACGATGACAGCTAGGAGGTAAGCAAACGCGGGTGCGACACGGGAAGGTCCCCATCAGACAGAGATCCAGGAGTCAAAATGCAAATGGATTAGCCTATAATATAACCAGCGTCGATAGGCAGCCTAAGGTCGACCGGGTTAAAAATAAATAATTATGGATAATCCAAAATCGTGCATCAATGCCGCGGGGGTGTCTGGACACCTAACGGGACACGCAGGAGGGAGGGTGGAGGCAGCGTGTTGGAAAGACCTAACTAACTAAACTAACAAGATTCACACCTGCAAAGGGCCACTGTCCCGCCGTGTCTGGGACATAAAGGCACTGATTGCCCCGCGTGGAGTGGCACAGGTTGACTTAAATAACACCAGCTTTGAATAACTACTTGTTTTAGTTAAAGTGTTGTTTTGTTGACAGGTTTATCTTAATGCGCCTGAAATTCGCATAAATGTGCCCACTGATGAAGGTGCAGGGACAGCAAGAGGCAGAATTAGATTAGCCTTCCTTTGTCTTTAGTAATTATGGCACAACCCACACTAGGGCACAATTCCTCCCAAACAATAGACATTGCTTATTTATATATGCCCATTGCTTATTCTGTGTGAGGTTGCACTTAGGGTAATTGGCTGTCTTGGGTAGGGTGTGCGGAGAATAGGGCGCTGGACAAAAGTTGTTTCTTTTTTCCCCACATTTGAGGGCATTGTTGAAATGCCATATTTCCTGTTTAAGCGGCCACCTTCTTGTCTCCATTCTTCACCAGAGGAATTTGATACACAGGCCAAAATGAATATTTCATCCTGTTCCCACTGTCTTTGTGCGCTGAATACAATGTGTTTCGTAACGCCGGTAAATCGGCTTTTCACGACTCGGCGAGTTTATATTCCGGGAACGCGGGCGTTTGCGCTTCTAATATGGAGAGCAGGGCTCCGAAGTCCCGTTCGATGGTTAAAACTAAACAGGTTAACTCCCAACGAAAAAAGAAAACAGTAACTATTAATGGTATGTTGACTGAATGTAAAAAAAAAAGGAAGGACCATTTATGGCCGGGAAATACCAGTGTTTTTGAAATACGTTTATTTTTATTAAAAAAATAAGCCCGTTTGTGGTATTATTAGGATTATGATCAACTTTATGGATCCGAGGGGAAATTCTTATGCGTACAGTCGCAAGAACATAGTGCACGGATAGCCAGGGTACGAAAACAAACGAAGCAAACGATATGCAAATAAATAAAGAAAAAATACACAGTACACAAATAAACGAAATATCCTGACAAACAGAATGTGACGCTACAAGTAAATATTTAAAAGTGCCTATCCTTGTTTATTCTGATCATTATAATGTCCACCATAATTATTAACAAACCGTACAGCTAGCTGACAGCTCGCGGCCGTCAAAAAGCGAGGGTAGCCAGGTATGCGGCTACGGGCCGGCGGGGTGCGGGCTCCGGTGCCGGTAGCGTGGGGGGACAGGGAGAGACGGCCGGCGGGGTGCGGGCTCCGGTGCCGGTAGTGGGGGGGTAATTCATTGACATTATGTCAAGTCTGATCTATTACTTATCGCGTAATTTTGGTTGAAATATTGACTAAAATACAGCACCGATATTACGATCATCCAGTCTGCGTGAACAATGGAGAAAACGGAAATAGGGCGTGATATGTCTGGAGTAAAATCATAATTCCATAAATACACCCATGCGCTCCCCCCGCGCACACACATTTCTCTCGATAAGAAATACATTGTTGCCGAAACATAATACTTTTTCGGGTTGCCTGCACACACACGTATAACGTGCGTGAATTGTTTCTCGTAAATTGCTATTTTATATGAGGATGAGGAGAAAATAGCTGAGAGTTTATAGTGATCGCCCTTCGGTGCGTCCTGAGAAGCTGAGCGCTGGGCTAAAGTGGGGATTTTACAAGACCCTTCAGAAAGCTTTTTTGACTTGACTGAACCTTTTTGAGATCTTGACAGTTGATTTCTCACGAGCCTATTGTAAATACCTCACTTGTCATTGAGAAATGGAAGAAAAGGCAAATATCTCTTTACATTTTCCCTTATTTCCAGAGAGACAGATTGAGAACGTTATAACTGTACTCATGAGAGTATGCGTGCCAGCAATCTAAAGCGCAGCTTCATTCTGTCTCCTGCCAAGGCACTTCAGAAAGCATTAATATAAATCCTGGTTCATTGATTGTGACGCATCTTCAAGTCTGACATTTGTTTTCGAGCTACACGAATACGGAGAGCGAGTCCTGTTTTACAGTAAGCATTTCAAAGGAAAATTAAAGCGCAATTCAAGTCTTTGAAATTGACCTCCTAGTGAAAGTTGTATCTGGTATACTGGTTCTTACCTATGATGCAGTTTGTCGTTATTAATGGAGTTTTTCGGGCCTTATAGCCTACAGACTGTAAGATTTAATTTTGACAGTATAACATAACATTTAATTTGGATTGAAGCAAGGCTAAACTAATGTCCTGGATTTCATCCCTGAATTCAATGTGATACACTGTACATGTTTTTAATGCTGTAGATTTAAAAGTGAATGATGTTTTCATTTTGGAATAATCACATATTATAGAAAATTAACAGAATAGTTTAAATTATTTTTATGGCTTTTATAAAACTTTCTATCTTGATGCAATGTTAACAGATTATCACTAGAGGGAGCCATTGCTCTTGGAACAACGCAATTCTTAAGTAGCGGTAATACTGATTTTTTAAAATTGCGTACGGCAGCGCATAATTACAACCGTTATGTCTATAATTCTAGCGGACTTATTTCCTAAAACCATTATAAAATAGTATTAAAATCCTTCTTATGAGTTGATCGTTTATGAATGATAAGTGTCGTCGCCCTCTTGTGTATATTTGACTCATTGCACATGCTCCCGTCGTCGCATTCTGAAACTCTGCAGAACTCCGGTGCCACCGCACATCCGTAGAGTAATGACTTGAAAACAGGAGTCGCGATTATGGAGGATGAGGAATCTCAAGATGATTCCAAGTTTGCCAGACAGCGCGGCTGGAGCGCGGATATCCCAAACTCGCCGTGACTCATTCCTCGCTGACTTGTAGAAAAACCATTAGCCTATTGCCAAAACCACAAGCCGTCCCACTGTGTCTGCTCTCTCGGGAAAAGGGGGGCAGGGAGCAAATGAAAGATTTCACTTGTCCTCTCTCATTCCCCTTTCCATCCCTCAGTAGATTTGAACAAGAAATATCTGTATGTTTTTTTTTATTACGGGGAAGGGGGGGTTGCCGAAATCATTAACTCTCGGGGTCACGGTGTTCGCTGCTGGCAACACTGTACCGCTTCTTTCACAGACCCGTGTCCCATCTCACCCGTAACCCCCACCCGCCCGTCCACACTGCAATTTCTACATTTGATCCAATTAAAAAAAAAAAAAGCGAGAGAGAAAAGACTTTTTTCCACTGTGTCAGCGTTAGAGACCAGCTTCGGCTGTCCGGGCCAGCGCTGCTCATGCAGATGCGCGTCCTCGCAGCTGGAGATGCCGCAAACGGCTCCCTCTCTGCCGGGGGGGCGGACTGGCGAATAAAACAATAACGCTTCGGTGGCCGAGGACCGAAGTTTCACCATGTGACCTTAATTCCCGCTAAGTGGGTCGTAAAAGTCATATGCATTGAAATAACTGGGCTGGGGGTGAGAGCGGCCGGGGGACCGCCGCGGATTCCCGCAAACGCGCCGTTAACACGCCGGTGCAATTCACGGCCTGCCTATAAAATCCTATGTCCCGTTGCCTTAGTTATTTTCTTCTTCAGATGATTTGTAATTTTTGAGCAGAGGTTAAAACATAGGCCTGGTGCAGGAACATTTGCAGTAATTTACTGGGCTCCCTGGTCTCCTTTCCATTGGATTTAACGCAGCGATTTCACAGGGGTCGGCGAGTCTCTGTTCCCCTCTGATACTCCGAAAACGTGTGCCTGTGTTGGGATTATTCCCTGTTCCCTATGATGAAATATAACTACATTCTGCTTAGAAACACACACCTCGCGGCTCCGATCCTTCCCGTGACCCGCAGATGAGATCGCGTCTGCTGATACATAGTATCGGCTCTTTTTCCCGGCCGGGGGACTTTGGTGCATTTTGCCTTCATTTATTCCTGGACAATCTGGACAATCGCGCCAGCGGCAGGAGGCGCGTCCCCGGGTCCGGAGCGGAGCTCTGACGGCGGCACTCGCACGCTTTCAGCCAGTCAGATCCCGGGTCAGCGGGAAACGAGCCGAGCCAAAGCGGGCGGAGTCGGAAACGCGAAAGCGCGCTCTCCCTACAAAAAAACCCCGAGAGAAACCCCCCTCCCTCGGCGGAGGTGCGCGTCCGCGGAGCCCGGAGACACCGAGGGAGACCGAGGGAGAGAGCGATCGGCCCCGACGCCGAGCTGCGCAGCCCTGACTGACTGGCACCGCGACTCGGCCGAGTACCCCGCGGCGCGACCCCCGCAGCCGGACACGTCCCGAGTCCTGTCCTTGTCCCCCCCCTCCCTCCCCTCCTACCCCCACCCCCAGACCCAGACCCAGCGTTTCTCCCTTTCTCCTCCGCGATCGCTGGAAGGAGAGCAACAAAAACAAGAGCGGCGGCCAGAACAGAAAAAGAAGGAAAAGAGAAAGTAGAGGATTATCTTCCGGCCGGAGTTCGGGCAGTTCTGGCGGAAATGGACGGTTTCGCCGGCAGTCTGGGTGAGTGCAGCCCTCCGGGTCCGCCGCGCTGCTATTAATAGGCGGCCAGGCGATCTACCGGAGCCGATCGCGGCTGGGTGCGGGCGATCGCGGCGCAGACACGTGTCCGCGCTGTTTCCAGCCAGTACGCGCGATACATTGTTGCCGTGGGCGAAGTCTCTCGGTCCGGCGGCTTCCCCGAATCAGCCGGCCCCGCGTCTCCGGAACTTCTCGGCGCGTCACGCTTTGATTCCTTTAAGTCGCCGGAGCGAAGTTTGCAAGAGGCAGAAATCGCGACGGCGTGGCGACGTAACGTGACAAATTCTTGAAATGTTTTTGCCCGATGTTGCCCCCCCCTCCCCGACTTAATAATAATAATAACTAATAATAAATATTTTTAATTTAACGCCAAATGTCCGTGGCTGTCATCGCGGGTTATTCTGCAACACAAAAGCCTGGGGGGCGGGGGGGGTGTTCGAGTGATATATATAAAACGACAAATGATTTATGCGGACGGTGATCGAAGCGCGAGGCTGAGTCCACACGCGAAATCGCAGATGAGGTCTGGCAAGTTGCAAGCGCAGCATGGATCTGATGTTCGGGGGAGATTTATGGAGCTGTCGGTCCCGCCGTAGATCGCTGGGAGGAAGGGGCGCAGACAGGGCTCACCTACGGTAGATCGGGCTGCAGCCTCTTGCCCGGAGGTGTTTTACAGACGAGTCGGCACTTGGGGTTGACAGCGTTACGGCGCGATCGACCCCAGGATATACCCAGTGTTAAAAGTCAGCTGTCTGAAGTATTGGTTATTAATGCACCAATTAGCTGCAGGGCTCACCCTTGGCATAGAGCGGGCTTACGCTGGTTGCAGTGAGGTGAGTGCGTATTACAGGATGAATGAACTAAGGGCATGCATTAATAATGTGGAAAGTGCGTCAGCCTTTTGAGCAATGAATCAATGATCGGGGATTGCCTGCACGGTTTCGACACGGGGGACCGCCGTTTACGGGCAGGGATGGCCGAAGAGCAGACAGGCAGGAAAGTGTGCGCTTAGGGGCGCTTTGCGGGTCACGGCCCCCCTGCACACTGCCTGGGGAGTCACACTTGGTTTATTTAGATGGGGGATTTCCATTCCGATTATCTCGGGCGCCTAACTAAACCGAAGAATGAGCTGCTCTGCAAGAACCAAATTACCGGGGAGCAGCTTTTACACAAAGGCATCCCTCAGCAAAACAAACAAGCGACGTGACTTCACTGTCCTGCCTGTTGGAGCAGGAACTAGGTTAACTAGGTTAGCAGGATCTAGGAAACCAGCTGGTTTGCTTAAAATGCAAGGTCCAATGTGAGGGAAATGGGGGGGGCGGGGGGGGGTGTTAAATGTGAGATTATGGAATGAACGTAAACAAATAGCTATTTGCTTGTGGTCCCTGCAGGAATGTGACATGGGCTGATTCATAGTAACGACCCTGAAGCCAGGTGCAATTTCCTATTCACCCCCACCAGCTCAATGTCTTTCCTTGAGGGTCAGCGTGTGTGTGTGTGTGTGTGTGTGTACGCGAGCGCACATTCCCAGTGTCGGCCCTAATGCGCGTGTTTGTGCAGGGTGTGTATTCATCGCCTCTTTGTGCGTGTCTTCATGCGTGTGTGCGCCTGTGTGTGTCCATCCGTCTTCCGTATGTCCACCTGACCGGATCCTTTGTGGGGGGGGGGGGCAGAAAAGTGGATGACTGAGCTGTGGAATTCCTTCATGCGCGGGGTGGTTGGGGGGGGGGGCGAGGAAAATACGGAGGGGAAGACGAGTAAAAAAAATATTCGGGAGCACGTGTGGCCCGCTGCACAGCTCCAGATGCAGGAATGCAGTCCCAACCCCCCCATCCACACCAGTAACAATGTATTACGTTTCAGCTGGAATGAAAATAAATGTTTCTCTGTCTTACCCAGCAGCTGTCCTGACTGGACTTTTAACGAGTCTGCAGAGTGCAATGGGACAGGCCATTATCGGCACGGTCCCACGTCGCGGTGCGGACATCATGCCACACCCAAACAAGCAGAATAAACAAACTCTCTCAGCGGTTGCCATCACCGGCAGTGCCGGTCCGGCACACAGGAATACTTCGCCACATCGGGGTTGGGGGGCTTCTATGTGTGGAGCCTGGGCGGCAGGGCTGCACCGGCGTTTCGTTAAGGGGCATAAGCGCGGCACTTCCGTCAGCAGTCGCCAGGGGTCGGTGTGCGTCCCAGGCGTGCGGCTGTGATCTGTGTCCTGCTCCTCGCTAATTTGCTTCTGATTTGTGACGCGCTCCCCCCAGCGCTTGCCGGGGGAAGCAGGAAGTGCGGTGGCTGGGCCCCATTGGTGCTTGGGGCCGGTTTCCTGTCAGCCGGCTGCAGGCCCAGCCTTGTCTCTCTCAGCTCTATACATATGCGCGTACATGTGTGCCGTGCACTAATGCACACCAGCATGGCCGCCCCCGGGCCTTATGGTTCTGCCTCATTGGTCTCCCTATACACAGCAGCACTCTTGCACCAGGTGCTTATGGGATAGTGTTTCCAGCTGCCTGAATGGCATTTGGGCCACACCTTGTTGTTGCCGCAAGGACAACTTAAGTCTTGATTTGGTAACATTTTGTTAAGTTGAGCTGGGGGCGTACATAACTGGAAGTTTGAGATGGGGAGTACAGTGGAGACTGGGGAAATCTTCTCGTTTCCATTCCCCCCAGTGCTCTACAGATAGTGTGGATACAGGTGAGATAGAGGAGGGCTTTAGAGAGCAGGGACTCTGGCACCCTAAGGGTTAACATGACCTTCTCTGTTGGGGCCAAGGCTGTCCGCTTCCTGCCCGAAAGGCAGCCTCGGCATTACACAGAGCAGATGGCGGCCTGTCGGAAGAGCGGCCTCTCATGAGGATGCCTTCATTAGCGATGGCCCTCGTTAGGCGCCACGCCACCGTTGCCGGGGCAGCTGGAGCACATCGGGGGGGGGGCTCCAGAGCAGAACTGAAGAGGCATTTTCCCCCTTTAATGTGCTGATTGGATTTGTTCCTTGACTGGCTACAGACAGTGGAGAACAAGATGTGATTTTTTTTTTTG